>OX352772.1:224822713-225422713 GCA_947095535.1 Poecilobothrus nobilitatus
GTGCCCAGTGGACTAGTTGGTAGCAAGGGGGTATACTTAGCTATCGCAAACGGAGCCTCCCTGATACCAGGTCACCTCAGGGAGTATTTATGACCTTACCACAGTATCGGGCCTCTGCTGTGGTGGACTTCACATTGCCGCGACACTCGTGGGAATAAAAACATGATTCAAAATAAAAACAAAAACCAGAAGGATATGGAATGCGGAGTAGGAGTTGTAGAAGGAGTGGAAATGGGATCAAACCCATTTACAAGGAGCGGGAGGACGGTTAGGTCTCCCCCAGCGTCGCTGGTGGATGAGACCGTGACACCGAGGAAAGACAAGAGGGCTGAAGTGGCGTACTCGCAAATGCTGGCAGAAGCTGAGATCGATGACCTGCCGATAGAGCTGGATGATGACGAAGAAGACGTGAGTCCAGCTATTGAGTCGCCCCGGCGTGCATTTATGCATAAAATGAGGGCGAACGAGGAGGTCGCAGTGCGTAAATGCGTGCAGGTGTTAAGAGCGATGAAGGTGGTGACAAAAAATACACAGAAAAACATCTCCAACACTGTTAAGCACGGTATAGCAGAGTTAGAGGAGTTGCTAGACGTGATTTTGGACTGCAGGAAGAGCTGGAAAAAGGCGGAAGCTGAAGGAGAAAAAGCCGCGGCAGCCAAGGTGGAGTTGGAGAGACAGGCCCCACCGGCAAGCTCGAAACGACCAGCTTCCAGTCCTGCGGAGCGGGTGGAAGACAAACGGAAGAAGGCTGAAACTAATGCGTCAACCGATAAGAAAAAAGGTGTGGCGGTGTGGACGCAGGTCCAACCTAAGAAGAAGAAGAAGAAGGCATCAGCGCAGCCGACGCAAATCCAGCCTCCACAACAAGTGGGAGTCAGAGATGTGGTGACTAAGACTGAGCCTAAAAAGAAACGTAGACGGGGGCCAAGAGTGAAACCGGATGCAGTCCTAATAAGGCCAAGTGAAGGATTGACATACGCGAAAGTGCTGGCTGAAATCCGCGCCAGTGTGAAACCGGAGGAGTCGGCCACAGATATAAAAGGTGTTCGGGCGACGAGGGCCGGGGGAGTGCTCATTGAGCTTGGCCCTGGGACCAAGAACAAAGAGGACTTCCGCTTAGCGATCCAGGGGGCATTGGGTAACAGGGCTGTGGTAAGCGAACTTGAGCCTAAATGCTCTCTTGAAATCCGAGGGTTGGACTGCCTCGTTACACAGGGCGAAGTTGAGGAAGCCATACGGCTGGCAGTCCCGGATGCAAAGGACCTCCGTGTAGGGCTTACTGCTGTAAATGAACGAAAGCAGAGGTTTGCCATTGTGGATATTGGCGAGCGAGGAGCCCGTTCGCTGATGTCCATTGGTAAAGTCAAAGTTGGCTGGGTGAACTGCACAGTGCGGAGAAAAGTCGACTCGGGGCGATGCTTCAGGTGCCTCGACTATGGTCACATGGCGCGAGACTGCAAAGGGCCGGACAGGAGCAGTCTCTGCCGAAAGTGCGGCGGAGAGGGTCACCAGGCAAAAGTTTGTAGCCAGAAGGAGAGCTGTGTTCTCTGCATTAGCATGGGAGCCACAGGCGACAGTGTGACCCATGCGTCGGGAACGGGAAGATGCGCCGTATTCAGGGCAGCATTAATGAAGGCAAAGGCTCCACGATGGTCCAGATAATGCAGGCAAACTTACATAGGAGCGTGGTTGCAAATGACCTTCTTCGCCAGCTAGCTGCGGAGAAGGAGGTCGACCTGTTGCTCATTGGTGAGCAGTATGGGTATGACCATCCTTCTCCCTGGTATGCAGATGAGACGGGCACAGCGGCCATATGGATACGAAATCCTGGGCGAATCCCAGTGAGAGAGCACGGTCGCGGCCGCGGGTTCGTTTGGATTAGGTGCAGGGAAGTCACTTTCATAAGTGTCTACCTCACCCCAAACGAGCCCATTGGCGAGTTCCTGAAGAAACTAGACGATCTCGAGGACTTGATCCTTGGTGTTGCTGGTGGCGTGGTGGTGGGCGGCGATTTCAACGGGAAGGCACTGGAATGGGGAATGCCAATTCCGGATGCTAGAGGGGGGTATGTGTTGGAGCTGGCGTCCAGGACGGGTCTCCTTGTCCTGAACGTCGGAAACACGCCAACCTTTAGACGTCCTGGTTGCGCAGGAACCATCCCAGATGTCTCGTTTGCTTCGGAGCGACTTGCTTCTCGTGTTGCGGATTGGCATGTGATCGAGGATTATACGGGTAGCGACCACCAGTATATAGTATTTAGGTTCGAGTTCCGCGAAGGTCAGCAGCGGCAGGCGATGCCTGCTGGCCGCTCTTCCTGGAACGTGGGTAGAATTGATGAGGCTGAGTTCGCCAGTTCGGTTTCGTGGGAGGTGGTGGCACCATGAATACCGAGCAGGGGAGTCGGGCCCACTGCAAGATGATCGTCGATTCTACCTTACGGCTGGTTGGCGAGGCTTGTGAGGCTTCCATTCCTCGCAGCCGGCCTCGGCATGGGAAGAGACCTGTATACTGGTGGACTCGTCAAATCGCGGAGCTTCGAAGGGAGTGCCTTAGGCTTCGGCGCCTGTCGACCCGCGCCAGAAGCCGGGATGAGGCTGCCCGTTGGTCTGCAGATCACAAGGCCAAAAAGAAGGAGCTTCGCCATGCTATTGGTAGCAGCAAGGCTCAATGTTTTAAAAAGCTGCGGGAGGACATTGATGCGGACCCATGGGGTTTGGGTTACAAAATCGTGTCTAAAAAATTTGGTACCCGAGGCTGTACCAACCTTATGGATGCTGCATCGATGGACTATATAGTTCGCGGGCTCTTTCCGGTGCACCCGGAAAGAATACGGAGGAATTTCGAAAATGTGGATGAGATCGTCTACTTTCGCATGGAGGAATTGGAAGCGGCTGCTAGCTCTTTCAAACCAAGGAAGGCGCCTGGGCCGGATGGATTCCCGGTTGAAATTTGGAAACGGGTCTACCGGGTTAACCCTAACCTCTTGCTGAACATGTACAATGCGTGTCTTTCAGCGGGAGTCTTCCCAAAACGCTGGAAGGTAGCACGACTTGTGCTGGTGGGCAAGGGGAAGGGGGACCCGGAGTTTCCCTCTTACTACCGGCCGCTGTGTATGTTAGACACGGCTGGAAAGGTTTTGGAGAAGTTGCTGAGGTCGCGGTTGCAGTGCGCCATCGCGGACGCGGGAGGCCTATCGCCACGGCAGTTTGGCTTCAGGTCGGGTCGGTCGACGGTTGATGCCATCACTGAGGTGGCGCAGGCCGTAAATCGGGCGGAGGGTCATAATCATTTCTCGCGTCGAATTGTTCTGTTCGTGACACTTGACGTGAGAAATGCGTTTAACACCCTCAGGTGGGTGGACGTCATTAGGGCACTGGAGGAGGATTACCGAGTTCCGGGATACCTCCTCCGGATGGTGGACGACTACCTGGCGGATCGAACCCTTGTGTACGACACACTTGAGGGTTCGAGGAGTATGATTGTAACCTCAGGCGCGGCGCAGGGGTCTGTTCTTGGCCCCGATCTCTGGAACGCTTCGTACGACGGTCTGTTGCGGCTGGGCATGCCCGACGAGACAGTACTTGTCGGGTATGCCGATGACGTGGCCCTACTTATCGCGGCGCGGAGTGTGGAGCTAGCGCAGTTCAAGCTCAACCAAGCGATGCGCACCATCAGTGCGTGGATGGATGGGCATGGGCTGTCGCTGCCTCTTAACAAGACGGAGATCGTGGTCCTAACTAAAAAGAGGATAAACACCATACTCCCTCTGCGTGTGGGGAGTTGGACGTTATGACTAAACCGGCGGTGAAATACCTTGGCATGCTTGTAGACCGTGGCCTCAGCTTCTTCGAGCAAATAAAGGCAACGGCGGACAGGGCTGCAGGAGGTATTGCGGCCCTGAGCAGATTAATGGCCAACGTGGGTGGACCTAAAGCTGGGACTAGGAGGCTGCTAATGTCCTCGGTCATGTCGGTCTTGCTGTACGGATCTGAAGTTTGGGCGCATGCCCTTTCCAAGGAGATGTACAGACTGAGACTGGCCCGAGTGCAGAGGAAAGCAGCCTTGAGGGTTGCTTCAGCCTACAGGACGGTGTCGGAGCCGGCTGTCCTTGTGATAGCCGGCGTTATACCAATTGCACTCCTGGCACAGGAGCGGCAATTGGTATACCGGAGAAAGGAAGAGGGCAATCCTGAGGCCATCAGAGTGGAGGAGAGGTCAAACACGGTGGCGATTTGGCAGGAAATGTGGGAGAGGGAAAGGAGAAGTCTCTGGACAAGAACTCTCATCCCAGAGATCAAACCGTGGCTTGAGCGGCGACATGGGGAGGTGGACTACTACCTCACACAGTTCCTGTCCGGACACGGTTAATCCTCCTGAGCAGGATTGGGAAAAGTGCATCAGCGGAGTGCCTGTTCTGTGAAAACGGACAGGATGACGCCGAGCACACATTTTTCGCTTGCGGAAGGTGGAACCTGGAGCGGCTGGAGCTGGAACGGAATGTGGGAGGCCGGTTCACCCCTGATGTCGCAGTGCAGGTGATGCTGGGAAATGCGGAGGCCTGGGATCGTGTCTCACATTACGTGCAGCAGGTCCTGCGCTCGAAAAAAGTAGATTTAGAGGCGTTCGAGGCGATGGAGAGGATGGAGTAGTGCCTTAGGGGCACAGGGCAAAGGACCTGGTCTGAAGTAATGTGATAAAAGGTTCCGGGCCAGAGTTCAACGTGGGAAAAGGGGGTGGATGGTTTAGTCGGTATGCTGCGCTTGCAGAGAGTCCGACACTACCTTGGAGATGCGTACCCTCCATGTGTGTCCGCAATAGGATTCCACCACCAGCCTCGTAAAAAAAAAAAAAAAAATCATTATTATTATTATTATTATTATTATTATTATTATTATTATTAGTATTATTATTATTATTATTATTATTATTATTATTATTATTATTATTATTATTATTATTATTACTAAACACTCCTCGTGGGTGCCAACCGGAAATAATCACCAGCTAGGTGGTTAGGTACTAAGGGAAAGGTAAACTGAGTCTGTCTTTATGTATCGTATTACTGACAGCTCGGTTTTTACCGGAACCATCGGATTGGGGTAAACCTGGGTCGGAAACACAACTTTCTTTCAGGTACTGGAAGAAAATCCAGGACCACCGCCCTCCTGTAGAGACGTTGGCTGGCATCAGAGCCACGTCAAATTAACTGCTTGTGCTGATCAGAGATCAGCAGATCTATACAAACAGACGATAGGTAAGCTGAGAAGTCTGTGGCCGGGGGCCAAGCTCAAAGCCGTAAGTAGGGAGGAAATCCCTGGCAGGCCTAGAGCTAGAGTATGGCTGCCGCGAGAACCTGCCGAAGCAGACACGATCATCAAAATGATGAAAGTGTCAAATCCCCAACTTCCAACTCACAATTGGAAGATTGCCAAACTAGGGGAAGTAGTAAGAGAATCCCGACAGGCGTTAGTCATTGTCAATAAGGACTCCCTACAACCCCTAGCGAAAGCCAAAGTGGTCATAAATTACGGCTTCACAGCGGTTACAATAGAGGTGTACAAAAAGGATGAGGTGGAGGCCTCAAGGAGCATCGGTGAAGGCTCAAGTCAAGTCCAAGAGGCAGATTTTGACCGATCCGATGTCGTTGACGGAGCATCCTCCTCGGCTCCAAAGAGAGTGAATGATGTCATCAAGGCTGACGATGAAGAAGATCTACCTAGATCTGATTCCGACAGCTTTGATGATGCCAAAAGCTTCTCTATGGACTTCGATGATGAAGCTAACGCAACGATCGTGGAGATTAAGGATGGCTCAGGTAATAAAGCCACTCCAAATTAATCTCCATCGCCCCAAAGCGGCTTCCGTCGCACTTCAAATCCGCCTCAGGAAAACGGGTGAGGATATTATTTTGATCCAAGAGCCATGGGTAACAATAAAACAGGTTCATGGACTCAAGATACCAGGACACACGTTGTTGTATAATAAAGAGGTATGCAAACCTAGAGCGTGCATACTTGCTAAAAATCATTAAATTTAACTTTTATATATAATTGCAGTGATGCTGATCTGGTCGCGGCAAGGTTAAAGCTAAAAAAACTTAAGGATCTGGGTTGTTGCGGCGTATCTTCCTCGAGACACGCAGGATTCACTCCCTCCATCCAATCTGACAGGGTTGGTAGCGGATGCTAGAAGGATGAACATTGGGGTCATCATAACCTGCGACGCCAATGCTCACCATGATATCTGGGGTAGTTCGGATACCAACGAAAGAGGTGAGTCACTTTTTTATTACATTTTAAGTACTAACCTTCTAATCTGTAACATTGGCAGGGAACCTACCTTTGTTACTAGTAATAGGCAAGAAGTCCTAGACATAACCTTAGTCTCGGACTTTATTTATTCTAAAATAAACTCATGGAAAGTTTCTGATGAGCATTCCTTTTCAGATCACAGATACCTTGAGTTCAGTCTGGACGAAAGTCCTCCAAAAAAGTCAGTCTATAGAAATCCTAAGAGAACTGACTGGAACAAATATAGGGAGCACTTAAAGTCAGCGCTTCCCTCCTTAACACCTGGAATTCCTAAAAATATCCAGGATCTAAATAGCCTAGTAAACGTTTTTACTAAGGCCTGCAATAAATCCTTAGAGCATTCATGTCCCATCAGTAAACCTAACCAGGGGAAAACCTAAACCATCTTGGTGGAATGATGAAATCACAGCTCTAAGGAAAGATAGTAGGAGGGCTTTTAATAATGCCAGTCGGTACAAAAAAGCACTTAAAAAGGCGAAAAGAAACACCTGGAGACTATTCTGCGGAGGTATAGAGAACGTCTCCGAGGCATCTAGACTTAGAAAAATTCTATCGACAAACCCCATGGTACCCAGTCTTCTTAAAAAAGAGGATGGCAGCTGGGCTACCACAAGCGAGGAGTCGTTGGAATTACTTTTAAACACCCATTTTCCTGGGTGCTCAAATAACAGCTCAGAGGTGGCTTGTCTTCTGAATCCCCTGTCTACTATTTCAGAGATAGTGGACAAACAGCGGACAAACTACAATGGGCTATAGATAGTTTCAAATCATTCAAGTCAAGCGGACCGGATGGAATTATACCCGCTAAGATCCAGCAAACTGCATCTACTACCCTGGCTTGGTTAAAAAGCATTTTCTGTGGTTGTCTTAATTTGGGGCTTATCCCGGATAAATGGAAACAGGTCAGAGTAGTGTTCATACCCAAGGCCGGCAAAAGTAGTCACGTCCATCCGAAGGACTTTCGGCCTATAAGCCTGTCATCCTTCCTTCTAAAAATCTTAGAAAGATTGATCGACATCCATATCCGCTGCAACTTAGATAAAAATCTGTTGTCAGCCTCTCAACATGCTTACTAAAAGGGGAAGTCAGTGGATATTGCAGCTTTTATAGACATTGAGGGAGCGTTTAATAACGTCAATCAGGTAGCAATTGTGGACGCACTCATAAGCCTAGGAGTTGAACCGGAGCTAAGAGCACTGACAGCTAATATGCTAAATAGCAGGGTCATCAGTGCCAACTCAGGCAACGCTTCAGCAAAAAGGTTTGTGAAAAGAGGGACTCCGCAAGGAGGGGTGCTATCTCCCCTTCTTTGGAATATGGTGGTAAATAAACTGCTTAAAATCCTGGAAGAGGTGGGCTGCACAACAATCGCCTATGAGGACGATATTGCTCTCCATTGACAGTAACCGTGTTACCAGCTTCATTTCGAAAGAAGTACGGACCGATGATTCCACCAGACCAAAAACCACACCAAACTGTCAATTTAGGTGAATGGTTGTTCATGAATAATTTGTGAATTTTCTTCACACCAGAATCGACAGTTTTTTTATGACATACGACTTGATTTAGTGGAAAAAGTGCTCGAAAATTGGGTTCATCGAATTAGTTCCTGCAAAAAAGTCGTGGAGGCCATTTGAATGACGTTTTCTTCAGAACTTAATTGTATCTATTGTACTTCACATTAAATAAAAAACATTTCAATTTCCTTAACAATTAGTGTGTTTTTATTTTTGAAAAGAAATCATATTACTCAAATTGGAAAACCCTGTATATATAAAAATAATAATAAATTATTCATGTAGTGTTTTTAAAATATTTTTCACGATTATAATTTGTTGAAATCAATTAATTTTTCACTTACTATATGAAACTCACTTGAACTTTTATGTGTTATGAAATTTGAGATGGAGAAGGATAATCTTTACCATGTTTAATAATCTTTGATGAGTGGATGGTATTATTTTATTTCAATTTTAGTTTAATTAATTCCTGATTGTTTTGCTCTACTTGTATTAATGTGAAACTGTGAACAGAACTACTCCGAATGCTAAGCTGGATTACATGTATGTATGTTTTAAATTTGTGTCATCAATTTAATTGAATTACTCTGTGGTTACGCAAGCACTTTTACTTAACAGTGTTAGCACAAAATTTTTCACAAATATTTTCTATACTTGTACTTAACAATAATTTTTAAATATGGTATTTGGAATATACTCTAATATTACATACAAAATAGATATAAATCAGTAAACACAAACTAAACATATTAAATGATATTATCGAATCGTTATAAATTTTCGTACGAATATCTACTTAAACTATCTTTTGTCTCAACTTTATATTTTACTGTTACTACACCATCAATGGGAAATGATTCTGAAACGGAATCGGGGCATGTGATATGTGGAATGTGTAACATCGCAGTAGTGAATGTTGGTAAGGCCTTATGGTGTGATGAGGACTGTGGCAAGTGGCTCCACACAAGCTGCATTGGGATGAACGCTAAGATATACGCAGGAATCAAACAAGTGTCTAACTTCGCATACTGGTATATAAGTGACTGCAAAAAAAACGTCAGACGGAAGATTGTAATAGAAGTTGACTACCTTCTGAATTCAGTATCAAAGTCTCTAGATTCGTTCAAAGCGAAATAGACGAAATTTCAAACTCTGAGCAACTACTGCAAATTCGAAAAATGCAACCATCTTACGTTGATTTGGTTAAAAACTCGGTTAACCAACGTATCTTGACCACCCCTCCTCCAAAGCTCAAAGTATTATTATTTCTCCGTAACGAAACAGTCCGCTCTCCAGACAAATAAAGATTTAGTTAACTTAAAATTATCTAAAACCCATGTGCCAATAGCGGACTTAAAAAATTTTAGTAATGGAGCTGTACTAATAAACTCGCAGAACATCAATGAGCTATACAGTAAGCTAGAAAATAGACTTAAGAGTAAATACAAGATCAAAATGACTTCTAAATGAAATCCTAGGCTAATAATTACCAATGCCGACATGAATTACTCCGAAGACGACCTAAAATCTGATTTAACTAAACTAAATTATTTCTTCATTAAAGACGATAAAATCAGAATATTGTACAGCAGGCAAAACAGAACAGGTAGATTTTTCATAAAAGAAGACCTAAACGTAAGTAGATATTATAAATGTTAGGTTTTCTTTCATTCAGGAAAAAATTGTAAGTCTGGATATGCTTGTGCTAAATGTGGGGGTAAGCATGACACTAAAACTTGTGAAAATAATGAAACGAATTGCTGCAATTGTGCTAACAATTTAAAAAAAAAAAAAAAACAAACCATTCTTCTGCTGTTCCTAATTGTCCTGTAGACCTAGCGAAGCTGGAAAACATTACGCTCCAAGACTGACTATTCGGCTTCGGCTAATTCTCTCTGAACCAGGAAAATTACAATCTCGTGCACGTGCATCTAACCAATAAATAACAATGTTAATCAAAAAATCAACTCTTAGCAAGACATATTATTTATAAAAAATCAGCAGAATAGGCAATTAATTTGACGATTTATGACTTATAATTAAATCTCATAATTCGAGCATTCTAGTACTAAATGAAACTTGGATTTACTCTAATCAAACTATATTCATGAATCCAACTTTTACTCTGCTCTTTTCTTTTTTTTACTCAATTCTGTTTATGTGTATTATAATCTCGGATCTGGAATCATAAATAAGATAACCTTTCCTCCTATTATTTTTTTTTTCTTTATTTTCGTCTATTATTTTGTCTATTTTTGTCGCTTATCCAATACAATATTTATTTGTTGAATATTGTTTTTCTTTTTCTTTAATTATTCCATTCAACTTAAATAATAATACGAAATTAATCTTTATATTTTTATTTTATTATTTTATTTTATTTTCCAACAATTTTAAATACTTTAATAAATTATTGATAGATATACATTTTTTCTTTTTTTTTTCTTTCTTTGTTTGCTTTCTATTGAAAGTAGGTAATTTAAATGCACTAATTTTTTTCTTACACTAGTAGGTAACGCTGCACTTTGGGATGGGAAAAAAATGACCCATATCGCACGACATGCTGACCTACATTTTGATTTATGGGTTTAATGTAGGTCATGCTTGGTTAGTAGGTCAAGAACTTGTTTTGATCGTTTTGGTTTAGGTTTTAAATTAAGTTGTATGTCTCGGATTTTTTTTTTGCTTTTAACCTTTGAAGTGACAACACTTCTTTTTAATTAGTTAAAAACTTTTTTATTATATGAACTTTTTTTTTCTTTACTTATATTTTTTTTCTAAAATTATTAAAATTAAATTAAACTAGTGAACCTCTTTAATTAATTTTTTAATTTTTTTTTTTCTTTCCCAAAAAAAATATTTTTAAAAGTGTAATAAGTCAGTCTCTTAAGTCAGATTTTGATCTTGGTTAATTTTAAAATTGATTTTAAACCTAATTTTGATTTTGATTACAATTTCAACTATGATTTTATTTTAATTTTGCTTTTGATTTTAATTTTAAACTACATTTCAATTTTAATATTATTATTTATTATCTTATCTTTTCTTTTATATTAATTTTTTGTATCAAAATTACCAATTTTAATGTTAATTTCTGTAACATACGCGGGTTGCAAACGAATTTTCATACCGTCGATTGCCATCTTAGTTCAATTAAACCAGCAATTTCAGCCCTATGTGAAACACAAGTCAGTAACCACAATGATAACTTTAATGTTACCGGCTACTCACTTATTTCACACTTTGTACCCAAAAGAGGTATCGCTGTCTATATAAAAAATGACATCGCTTTCAACACACTACCAAAATATAAGCCCAACCTTTCATTACATTTGGGTCAAAATTCTCGTTGAAAAGCATGTCATACATTTCTATTTCCTATACAGATCACCCAACTCAAATGAACAAGAAACTGCTATAGAAATTGAAAATCTATCGAACCAGATCAATGAAATTTTGGACGCATCTTTAGAAACTGAAATTGTTCTGGCGGGAGATTTCAACATTCATAACAGGGACTGGCTTCATTTTTCTAGCAACATCTCCCCGAGTCAAAACTCAATTGGGAAACAAGTTGAATTATTCTGCACACTGTTCCACCTTTCTCAACTTGTCCAAAATCCCACTAGGATCCCGGACCGTGCTGATCATGAAGGTCACCTCTTGGATCTGTTTCTCACCACATACCTTGAAAAATATGTGGTTTCAGTTGGTAAGCCCAATCTCCAACAAGAGGTTCCCTTCCAAAAAATTAGTTTGGCGTAACAGCCATGCTTACTGGGAGGGCATTAACAATTTTTTTAGAGCCTTTGATTGGTCATTCTGCTTCCGCAACAGAAATGTTAACTTTGCTGCAAATGCGATTAGTGAAACTATTTTATTTGGAATGAGGTTATTCATCCCTCATTTCATTAAATCTGTTAAGAGGAGTCCCAAATCTTGGTTTAATCGTATTTGCAAAGAAGTCATTTCTAGAAAAGATGAAGCTTTTAAACAGTACCAAAACAATAGGTCGGACGCTCGCAGGGCCAATTATATAGTGGTGAGAAACAGATGCAAGAGAGTTATCAATAAGCAAAAATTCTTGTTTAACCAAAAGTTGAAAGTTAAAATCATCCACATGCCAAAGAATAGCAAATCTTTTTGGTCATTTGCCAAAAGTCGAAAGGAAGATGTTAGAGGGTCTTCTTTTCCACTACTTATTGATAATAATAACAGAACCATAGCAGATTCTAAAGAGAAAGCGAACTTGTTTGGTAAGCAGTTCGCTTTCAATTCGACACTGTCACAGTCAGCTCAGGTGCCACCTTCTGTTCCAAGAACTGGCTGCTCCTTCGGTAAAATTTACTTTAGGACGCGGGCGGTTATAAAAATTTTAAAAAATCTTGATACAAATAAGTCAGCCGGTCTAGATGGTATGACCACCACGGATCAGTTTTATCCTCAACTCTCTTCTTAATATTAATCAATGACCTACTCTCATTAACCTCCAATCCGATTCATAGTTTCGCAGACGACAGCACCCTTGTAGCTTCCTATGAGTTTCATAGCCGCTGTAACATTAATCACCAGATTAATACAACAGCGACAAATTTCACTATTAGTGAGCTAAATAACGATTTAGCAAAAATTCGAAAATAGGGTGAAGTCAATAGAGTTGAGTTCAATACCAAAAAAACCAAATGCTGATCTCGTGAAAAATTGCCACTACTGTTCCTAACCTACTATTTGAGGGAGAAGTCTTGCAGCATTCAACGGATTTAAACATGCTGGTCATCGGGTTAAACCAGAAATTGACTTGGTCAAATCACATTTTTAGTATAGCTAAGGATGCAGCTAAATGTTTGGGTTTTTTATATCGCTGCAAAACTTACTTTTCCGCATCTGATCTTCTCAATATCTATAAAACGTACATTAGGCCGAAAATGGAGTATAATGCACACATTTGAGCTGCAGGACCTCAAACAGCACTGGGTTATTTAGATAATGTGCAAAACAGAGCTATTTGTTTGATGAAACTTCAATGCTCACTCCACTCAGCCACCGTCGCACAGTTGGATCACTGACCTTGTTTTATAGGTATCTCGTAGGGATTAACACTTGTTCCAAAGAAATAAAACAATTAATGTTTCCACTCACAGTTTTCCAACGAGAAACAAGGAGGGCAACAGATACTCATCCCTACCATGTTGAGTTATCAAGATGGCGAAATACAGCCTATGGAAATTCGTTTGTCATGCGCACGTCCCGCTTGTGGAACCATATACCATCGCATGTGTGTTCCCTAAAGTTGGTAATTCATATGTGTATGATTTACTTAAGTTTAAGAAGCAAGTGCAGTTCCTCTTGGTGACTTTCAAGTTTTCCACCAACCCTCGTAAAAAAAAAAAAAATGTGTGGATTGTTAACTTATAAGTTCCAAATGGTTGTATAGTAGGAAGTCAAGTGTTAAGCAATTTAAAGTAGGGTCGGCCCTTAATAAACAAAATTGTATAACTGAAGTTTAAATACTAGGCGCACATATAAAAGTAGTAAGAAAATTTCTTATATGAAAATAAAAAACAGAAAAAAAAATTTTATTTTTAAATCTACAGAGCATCTTTAAAATTGATAAGAAAATTTTGCATTTGAAGGAAATGAAAAAAAAAAAATTGTGCTTTATTTTAGCATGCTTATATAAAAATGTGGTCTCTTCTGAATAGATACATATTTGTGTTTTTTTACTTTAAGAATTTATGGAAGAAAAGGGAAAACGAAAGTCATTAATTAACTGACTGCATGCCGTGTAAGATATTTTTTTTTATTTTTTAATTAAGAGTGTTCAGAAAATATGAATAAAAAGAAAACAAACAGCAAGTCAAAAATATGGAAGTGATTAAACTGAAGATATACTCTTTAGTCTTGATATGCATTTATGTTTATTTTTTTTGTTTTTGTATGGAATAAAAAATAATTCAAAAATTTCTAGTTTCAAACTAAAAAAAATTTAAGACTTGTTTTTGTTATTGTTAAATTAATATACGAGTACACAAATCACTAGTTATCTAGTCAAAGCAAGGAAATGATATAAAAAGAATATAATGTAAAAGTTATTCTATGATAGTGTAGTTCCTGGTTTTAAAAAATTACAATATTCTAGTAATAAAAAGAATTTATTGTAAATTTATTAAAGTAGGTAATCCTGCACTTGGGGATGGGAAAAATCATGCCATATCGCACCGAAGACCACGCCCACTGACCTATATTTTGATTGATGGGTTTAATGTAGGTTATTCTTGGTTAGTAGGTCGAAAACTTGTTTTGGTTTAGGTTATAAGCATGGGTTGTTAACTTATAAGTTGCAAGTGGTTGTATAGTAGGAAATGAAGGTTGTTGGTACTGTAGAAGTTGTTATAAGCATGGGTTGTTAGCTTATAAGTTGCAAGTGGTTGTGTAGTAGGAAATTAAGGTTGTTTGTACTGTAGAAGTTGTTAGGCAAGGTTAATGAACTGAACAAGTTTAGGATATTTAGGTTTTTCAATAAATTCATTGATACTTTGTAATAGGATATCATACAAATAGAAAGATGATTTTTTTCAGGTGAAACCAAGTTTATGTTTTTAAATTGCGCAAAATCGCATGCTTAATAAAATATACCTACATACGTAAAGGAGATATAAAAGAAACGAAAAAAACTTATTTTTATTATTTAATAAGAAAAATATTCATAGGTACTTTGGAATACGAAGATGTAAATAATAAAAATAAAACGTAAACAAGAAGTAGGTACAAAGTGTATTTTTGTTTATTAAAGAAGATCAATAATTGTTGTAAGTTGTTATTATAGTTTTAAAGCTGCAAAATAAATAAAAATAAGAAAAATATGTTACCTATTTTAGGATATGAGTTGCTTCTCTATATTCTATATTTTGTTCTAAGTACATATGAACTTAAAAAATATTTTGCATTCTTCTAATTTCTGTTTACCTAGTGTAAAATAAATTGTTAAAACTAGTTTGACTCTTTTAAACATTGTTAAAATTTGTAAATACAGTAGAAAAGTAAAAATAAAAACAAAAGAAAGAAAAAAATTATATAATTCTAGGTGCATCTGTTATGTAGGATTTCTTTGTTCTGTTCTATAAGAAGATTGAGAAAATAACCTGAAATCTTCGATTTTACTTTGTTTTGTTATTATTACGTTCCAGTCTATGGTGTAAGAAATGAATATATAAAAACTAATAAAAATCAAAAAGAAGTTAATTGCTTTTGGTACCTATTTTGTAAACATAAGATAAAAATAAAAGACATTTTTATTTTTATGTTAAAAATCTTTTATTAAATTTTTTATTATTATATTTTTATTTAAATCTAAGTTGAAAAATTTTTTACGATAACCAGATGTTAAGATTTTAAAAATTTTAAATTAATATGTAAACAAATTTGAATGATTTACTTATCAGCACGTGATTTTTTCCTATTATATCCATACGGTAAAGAACTACCATCTTCATTAAATTTTCGTTTTTCCGATTTTGGTTGATATTTTTTTATTTCAGGAATCGTTCATATTCTCCTTCTCGACTAATATACAACACCGAATCGGTGTCATAATATAATACTCTACTATCTAGCTTCTCTAGATAACTGTAAAGTTGAAGACGAGCCTGTGTTGTTGTATAAGCAACGATACTTACGTTGACAGTAGATAAAGAAGTTGCTGCTTCTTCTTTATACTTCCAGCTAGCCACTATGTTTTCTTCATTTACTGGAAATATGTGACATACTTCTACAGAGGGGTTTGTTATTAACTCGTAAAGTTTAAAAGGTTGATTTAAAATGATATAATGGTTTGTTGTTGATTTTTCTTTTGCCCAAATTTTCCCCAGAATGAGTTTAAAATAATCTTAGCAAAAGATCTTAAACCAGGGTTATTAACTACTTTATCGTATTTTAATTTAATTTCTTCCTTTTCAAAAAAACTATCAATATATTCTTCCTTTTCTTTTTGAGTTTGACATTTTATTGGCCACTCAGAAGCTTCTTGTTTAATCTTTATAAATTTATTCATCATTTTAGTGAATAAACCATCAATACCATTGCAATTGAATAAACCATCAATACCATTGCAACCAATGCAAAGTCTATACCCTTTTTAAATTGCTTTTTTAATTTTATCAATTACCCAAGTTCCTACTAATGCTCTTTCATCGTCTGTATGTTCACAGTATTTTCCTTGATATTTAGGTTCACTACAAGTGTTACATAGTGAAAACATCAATTTATTATTTTGTTTGACAGGTAACACGGGGTATAATAGATTTGTTGGTGGTAAGATTTTACATTTAATAATACCGTCAATAGTCATTCTGTTTAACTTAGAGCAAGTATCTTCTCCAACATAAATCTTAGGATGGTTTATGGGAAATTTTCCTCGTTTGCAAAGATATGGGTATAAGGAACATACATCTATGTATTTAATTTTTTCTCCTTGTTTACATTTATAATATGTGTAAGTATTTCCCGTTCTTCCGCCATAAAATGCATCACGAGGATTTAAAGGAACTAAATTAAGTAATGAATGATTTTCTAAATATCTCATATTTTCATTCTGTCTCATTAGCTCCCGGAATTCACATTCCCACATCTCAATAACTTTATATCCACATCATTTTATAAACTCTGATCTCATTAATGTTTTTTCATATCGTAGATTCAAATTATCGCCAGAGTTATCATGTAATGGTATATCCCTCTGGTTTGTTAAACATTTTGGATGTCCATGATAATAGCAACCGTAATATTCAAATATTTCTTTAGTCTCTTCGCAAAATCCATCGACTTTAACATTTCCGATTTGTTTTTCTTTTCCATTAAATGCACATTTCAAATCAATTTTTCTCAAATCTTTTTCCCAAATAAGCCATTGCATGGCAATTTTTGACTGATTGTCTTCCATCCTATATCCTTTTCTTGGTATAATTCCTATAGTATTCGATTTGAGAAAGTTTCTTATATACAAGATTACAGGTTGAAGCTATTGTTGTTGCTTCTACAAATGGTTCCACATTACATTCTTCTATAAAAAATTTTCTGAAAACCAGACATGCTCTAGTTAGAATTTCAACATCATTTATACAGTATTCTAAAATATCTTTCTCCATATTAAATTCTGAGTGTCTATTTTGTTCATACCACATTAAAAATTCATTACGCTCATCTGCTTTCATTGTATTAGAGTTATAGTATTTAATTGCTGGAAGTGGGCCAATGTAATTTTCATTTTCCAATTTATTAAATAGATGCGGAAAATAACCCTTTTTCAAATTGATTGATAAATTAAAAGCTTTTGGTAATTTTGCCAAGGCCATAGGAAAGTAATTCATAGAATCTATAAATTTAATATTATCAATTATCATAACAATAATTTTTGTACCTCGCATAATTAACTTTGGTTCAAGTACAGTTTTATCGAGTATATAATTCAGAATAAATTGATGGTGAAACGCCTGACCATTATGAGCAATTATGACAATCTTTTTGAAATCCTTTCTTAATTTTAAAATAAATTTCATGAAATCCTCTATCACATTTTTCGTTTTAAAAATTCTCTCTCTTAATTTACATTTTCCACAGAAGTATAGAGAATCAATGTTAATACATTTAAAGCATCTTAGCTGAGCCACACATAAACTTGGAACATGTTCTTTTATTTTTGTAGAACTAATTTCTTCTTGTCTTGTTTCTAAATCATAAAATACGTAAATGCAATTTTCAAAATTTACTTTTGTTTTGTATTGCTGAATGAAGCATTTATGATTTTCAGGAACATGATTATCGCAAATCTTACAAAAATATTCTCCACATATATGAGTCCTACTGCTTTTATGAACTTTAAAACAAGATTTGCATTTTCTAATTTCTTCACAGATGCTTCTATTTTTGAACTGGAAGCCTTCGATTACACTGCATACATAAAATATTTTTAACATTAAGTGAACAAGCTGGTGAGTTTTGACAGTAAAGGCAACTTTTCGAACATCTATGTTCATTTTTCTTAGAATACGGAATATGACATTCTTCACAATAAAATGCTGTGCAAAAAGCAGCTGTTAGTGAGGTTATTACATTGTAATGATTATTATGATATAACAAGTTAATTTTTTTTTCCATTATTCAATCCTTCAAATATTATTTCTGCTCCCCTTGTTCCATATTTATATACAACAATCTTATGTTTGTGTAAAAATTTTTGAAATTGATTCAATTCACGAATTCCGCAACCTTCAGATGGAATTGCTATTTTTGATTTTTCTAATAATTTTAAAGCTGTTAAAGTTTGAAGTTTTCCTATATTTTTTCGAATTTTTTCTTAATCATTAAATTTTTCAATTTTAGCTATTGAAACAACAAGTGCACGCGGTAAACATAAATTATCGCTATTTTTTATTGCTATTATTCCTCTCCTTTTTAAGCATTCCTCATCAAAATTTGAATATTTATTACTTCTACCTCTACCAACGGGTAATTTAACATGGGTAACTGTTAAACAAAAAGTGTCTGTACTTAAACCTGTAGACGTAAAATACAAATAGTTTATAATAAATGAAGCCAAAATTGTATTATAAATAACTACCTTCAGAATTACTTTGGAAAACATTAGAAATTACATCCCAAACGTCGTTAAATTTTAGTTCATGAGCGGATCTAAAACTGAGATACGCAGGATCTTGATGTTCAAAGCTCCCTTCACAAAATGTTAACCCAATCTTATTCCTGGAATTCACATCTTTCACAGTAATGTTGATTATTTGATGTATAGCATCCTTCATCCAGCTAATTGGTTCTCCATTGTCAGGTACGGATTTAATTACAAATTTTATTTTGTGACCGTTCATATTAAACCGTTTAACAAATGTCGAATTTTCACTTTCGATTATATAAGGTGTTATAGTTTCGGTAAGAAACTTTTGTAAAATAATTTTTTTCGACATTTTCTTTATACGAATTTTAGATGTTAAATTTTTGAATAACAGAATAATATTAAATTTTTAATACAGATTCACTCTGTTAAATGAACAATTACATTGTAATCAAAGGTCGCTTTAATAAATTATAGTTGTTTAACTAGAATCCCATCTTAATACTATCTTAAAATAGAAAGAATTGAAAAACAAAAAGCAATCTAAATTTATCTTCAATACATTTTAATTAGTATAAATACATTGGGATTTTATACAAAAAATATCAGTTTAATTTCAAACAAGCAAGATATGGCACAGGAATATTTAAACTTCTTCATGACTGCAGAAGAGGCTGCAACTGCTACAACTGCTACTACTAGTACAGCAGTGCGTATTCCTACGAAAAGGAGAAAGGCGAAAAACGAAGATGACGCTTCTACTAATCTTCATCAACAACAACAACAACAACTACATCAACAGCATCATCATCAACAACAACATCAACAATCACAACAACAGCAACAACCGCAGCAACAGCAACAACAGCAACTACAACAACAACAAAATTATCAGAGTAAGGCAACATCAAATCCCATCAGAAAAAGAAAACTGGAGGAATTATTTAATTTAAAAAAAAAAAAAATGTTTTTAATTTTTAAAAATTAAAGATATGGAGACCAAGTAGGCTCTATAAAATAAATAAAATTAAAAAGTTAAACACCGTTTACGGTGAAAAATGGGTCTTCGAGACCTTAAATAATATTATATTTATACCGCATCTAAAAGTTGGGGTATTTGAAGATAATGATTATCATAAATGAGGAAAGCCAATTAAATTTAAAAGAAGAACGTGGTGATTTTGAATTAACCACAAATCAGTAATAGTTTTAGACTAATTTTATATAAAAAATTTTATTTAATAAAAAAAATTTTATTTCAAAGAAATTTTCTACTGTTTTTAATTTATTTTCATTTTTCAGATGTTAAGATTTTATTTCATTTTTCAGATGTTAAGATTTTATTTTATTTTTCAGATGTTTTCAAGTTTTATTTTCAGGTGCTTATTAGAGTTTTATTTTACAGATATTAAACAATATTTGTTGAATTTATCCAAGTATTATGTGTGTCATCAAAACCTAGCCATTTAACAAAAACTCTATTTCCTTGCTTTTTCAGAATTTTTTCTACAAGATAAGTCTGAGTATTTTGCAGGTGTAAGCTCAGCTTGATAAAAACTCCCAGAAATTGGCCTATCAGTCCGATAATAGTCCGATAATTAATCCGATAATTGATATGTAACAGGATAAGTATTATTGATTTTATCAATCTTAAATACTTCAGTTGACCAATTCGGTTGATAACCTTTTTCGAAATGACCTTTATATTTACTTATTCTTACAAAATTTCCAGTTTTATATTTACTTTTTTGAAAAATTTTAGGCTCAGTATATATATTCCGCAATATATTTTTTTCGTTTTTTTTTGTAATTTTTTCAGGAGGAAGTTTTGTTGTGCTATGTTTTGTTGAATTATATTCTTTTATTAATGATTGTATAATAGGTAACCATTTATAATTCCCGTTTAAACTAAATTTTTTCCACATAGAATTTTTCAATGTACGGTACGGTTTTCAATCGTTCAACAATTGATTCTTTTAATTCGCTAAATGTGTGATAATGATTGATTGATTTTTCTTTCATATAATTTTGAAATTGTAAATTAAAAAATTCCTTGCCTTGATCAGAATGAATATTTTTTGGTATAACTTTAGCTCTAATAATAATTGTTTTTAAGGCATTTAAAACATTTTCAGCATTTTTTGTTTTCACAGGTTCAGCATAGGCATATTTGGAAAAAGTATCAATGACCGTCAGCATATATTTATAACCATTATTAAATTTTCCATAAGATATCATTTCGACTAAATCGATTTGCCACGTGTCATTTAGACCTTTCTGTTTGAATTTTCTTCTAAGAAATTTACGTCTTGCCTGTCTATGAATTTCAGTCACTATTTGAGCTCTTGACATTTTGTTTTAAAAAAGTTAAAGGTAATGTTATAATAATTATTATACATAAAATGATAGACCAAAGCATGGTTTAAACTAATCATCTAATTGAGTTTAATTTGCTTTTATACTTTTCTACATGAGTATATAACTCAACTTTTATTTTCAAATTTAATTCACTTCCATTCTGACTGCTCAACAACTCACTGAAATGCTGCCTGATTCCACATCATTTCCATTTAAAGAAACTGTAGATGATGTAAATACACAAGGTCAGATACAAGACAATGAAAATACGTCCACCATGGACGACGAAGATTTAGCAGAAACTGAGGAATTTACACCACCGTTCCAGATAGTTGAATTAGAAGACCAAGAAGAAGAAGTGGAAGAAGAAATTGAGGAAGATGAGGAAGCAGTTCCATTTAATGAAATTTGGGACATAAATAATCAGCAGGGAGATCTTGATTATTTCAATGATTTAATAATCCTAAATAATTTTAATTAAATAATCTAATGAAAGGTGTACAGAAAAATATTTGTCTATCTAAAACATATAAATAAACGGTCAATTATACTTGAGGCTTCAAATGACTCACAGTCAAATCCAACAGCAATTTTTAATGTATGACTCTTATTGAGAAAATATGTGTAACTTAACAATAAATTTGTGTTCCGACCTGGTGCTTCCATTCCTTTAATTTTACTAAAACCTGTTTATATTGTTTTTATTATTTATACGTTTTAGGAACACAAATTTGTAATGAGTTATATTTTCCAAATACATTTTGAAAGGTACTTAAAATATACTTATCGTTTTCTAGTTGATTTCCTTTATTAATTTTTTTTAAAAAAGCGTTCATACTATAACCGCAACATCTATACCACGTAAAAACACAACAATATTGCCCACAGACATCTGAATAGTTATTTTGTAACTGTTTCTTATTAAAAATTATACATTGGTTTTTCAAGTAACTTAAAATTTCTAATTTATCTGGTTTTCTACCAAACGAATCAAAATATTCAACACAGCCATTCTTTGGCTTAAAACTAGCTAACCAATGTGTTCCCGGATCTTTTGATTTATCAGTGTTTACAATTAAAAAAGTCTGTTTTTCAATTATTCTGGGGAGTTGATTCAGAGCAAAAACTCCTTTAAAAAATTTGCGTGTGTGTTTGTTACATCTAAATACGTCACTTATCTCTAGGGTGTTCATCAATCAAATTGACTCAAGTCATATACTTCAGTTCAAAATAATTTGATAAAAACTCTTTTTTGATTTTTTTATTTGTTATAATAACATCAAATTTTTCTAGTATTTGACAGAGCTCTTTATTTATTTTATCGTTGTACACAGTTCCAAAAGAGTAATTATCAAAATTATCATTTATAAAATCCCTAGTTGGAAATTTATACTTGAGCTCTTTTACAAACTTTTTACAAGGTTCTTTAAAACCAACTGCACAAATATCTTTCTAAAACAAGTTATTATTATCATCACTACAAAATGTTACATCCAGAAGTGCACAAGACAGTGACATTTTGTCAAATATTCAAATTTACTTTTATGTATGCTATTTATAGGTTTGAGAATATATTTCGGTTTTTATCAATTTGTAAACTTGCATCAAATTCTCCATAAACAATAGCAGTCAGTGTAGATGTAAGTGGTTTTGATAGCCTTGCCTCAATTCTAACTGTACCTTGATTTAGTAGACCTTGACACACTTCATTTCTTGATGCATCTGGGGTTAAATCAAAAGCTAGAATGAAAAACCCATTACTAAACATGGTTTTTGTTATCTGATGACCTTTATCATTATGGTAAATTCCAGTCCAATTTTCATCTGAAAAACTGGCTTGAATTGCTGAATTAGGTATTTGAACACCATTTACGTTTAACACAAATTGTGAAATATTAAAATGTTTAAAATTGTATGGGTTTTTGACCTTTTTCCAGAGTAACCTATATTTTCTGTCATGCAAAAAATTATTGTGTTTGGCAACTGTCCAATAAAAACATTATCAAGTTATATTGATGAACTATTCTGTGGAATGGTAAAAGTTTTTACCTCTACCCGTTTGTAATTGTATTTGGCATTAGTTTTTTCCAATACAGCATTATGTGCTAATAGCACACTAGGATTAATTGTTACATGTCTCATAAATAAAGTGGCTTCTAAAATTTTCAGTTGAGATTCATCAGTATCATCTGCAAAGAGGTAAAAATCTGGTTTTTCTAATGTTAGGACATCTCGAACATAGACATTGTTTATGAGAAGTGTAGATTGGTTAAACATATCTAAATGTAGTTTCCCCATAAGTTCCACTACATTGCTATTTTCGTATAATTTTTGACGTTCTTTTGAACCACTATCATCTGTTTTTGCTATATTTGGCTTATCTAGCATCCATCCACCACACTCCAAATGCGTTGTAACGGCATCCGTACCATAATTTAACAATGATTCAATATAAGCACTGTAATGATAATTGCCATCTAATGAAGATATATTGTTTTCATTTAGTTGAACATTGCATTGTTTTATTAATGAATGTAACATATTATTAACCACACTTGGCTGTTGTATAGGTGTTCCATCAGTTTTTTTATCTTTATTCCATTGAGTTCCATTTTTTTTTAAATTTGTACTTTTAATTTTAGATATGTCGAAGACAAGTCTCTATATGTATCACCGTGCCCTAGTGAAACAAATTCTATGACAGATGGATTATCTAAAGAAGCAATAGCGTTATAGGAAACTTCTTCAGATCGTAAAATACTTGACTGTATAGACTGTGTTTTAAAAATATCAAGCTCTGATTTCATACATTCAATCAGAATTATTCAAAAATATCTTTTTGTTTGTTTTTGTTATTAACTTTGCGTCGCTTCGACGTAAAATAATTTAAATTATTAATGAGAGGTCTTTTTATAGGTTTTCTTCGTTTTCTTTTGCCTTGTCCATACATTTCATTGAGTTTCCGAACTGCACCTCGTCTTACATTTTTCATTATCTCTTTACTTCGATCTTGAACCACTTCTTTTACATTTGCACCTGTGGCAATATCAGATAATGCATTAATATCAGAGTTAATAACCTCTTTTTTTAATATATTAGCTCCAGACGTAAATATTGGTTGTAAATATCTAAAAAGACCACCGAAAAAGCTCTCTAACGCTCGTCCCCTTCGGTAAGGTACAATTGAGTATAACAAAGGACTAATATCCTCAAGACGTTTTCCTGATTGAACTAAATAATATTTGTAGTACGCTCTGTCCATAATGAATAAAATAAAATAATATATAGTTTTGTAAAATCGCTTTTATTTATACTTTTTTAAAATGTAATACAATTTTTGTTGGAATTGAACTATTGGAAAAGTTTATTTTGTATCCATATTTATCACATAAAAGTAACAAAATATTATTAAATGATTTCTCCACATTGCAATATTGAATATTACTGAATTCTTTTACAGTATCAGTGAAAGAATTTTGTATGTTAACAGATCTTAAACACCTTATATCTTTATCACCTATTTTTTGCCCTTCAATTATATCTGTGTATATAAAAAACATATCTGGTTTACTAATGGGAATCAATTGTACACTATCTATAAAAGTTTTGAAAGCTTCTATTACACGTGATTTATATTTTTTAAAATCTGTAACTTTAAAAGATACTTGATTGAAACATGTTGTCAAAAGTCCTTCGAGGGTATAAGCGTAATTTGCTCTTATTTTTATATCTATTTTAGGCCCAGTGATACATATTGTGGTGTAACTTAAATGTTTAGGCATCTCCTCAGCTTTTATTGGTTGTGTATAATGAACTTCATCGTTTATAAAATTAAAAATTCCCCAAATCAACTGCCACTCAACTTTTTTTCTTGTAAACCTATTAAGGGGGCGTATATTTTGAATTAGTGTTGGTAGTAGAAAAACTTTCCAGTCGCATATCATTTGTTTTTCTATGTATGGAATATATGATGTAACAACTCCTATCATATCTTTCTGCATACCTTTAATAAATATTTTAGTACTTTTTTCTCATTCTTTACCATACACATTTGGAACAAAATCATTAACATACATTTCTGAAATACCCACTTTCCAGCTTGAATCACACATGTATTTATTCATTTTATTTGTAAAAGATGATAATGAATTTTCTGGATAATAGTTGATAGATGAATCACTGAGTAAAGTGACATAAAATTCATCATTTACTTGTATGTTGTCCATGAGCTTGCGGATTTATTCTTACGAATTAGAAAATTAAGTTCTGTTTGAGTATTACCTACTGCTGACCTTAAAACATGTCTTGATGAATTATTCAACTCTTTGCTATTTATAGTTTTTCCTTTTTCGTTGGTGGGCTCGGGGTATCTAAAGGAACAGTTATAATATCTCTTGTATCAGTTTCAAAAATTTGTACATTTTGATTTCTAATTGATTTTCTTTTTCTAAGACGTTCTCCAACTGAAGCAGCTGACAATGCTTTTGTTAAAATATTTTCCTGAATTTCATCATCAAATACTGCGTCATCAGCTTCTTTTTCATATACTTCTTCTTCTTCAGGAACAACTTGTATTCCAACATTCTTATATTCAGGAAAATGCGATTGAGTTTCCGCATCTATATACATTGGTTTTGCACGAGTTTGAGTACCTTTTGTTTCCGTAATTTTTATTTTCTCCTCTTTATTTCTAGGAAGTTGTCGTTTTTTGTTTCTTATTTTAAATAAATTTTGTCTGTATAAATACCATTTTTGAGTATCCGTGAGATGTTTATTTAACAATATTTTTTTCATATTTTTATCGAATTCATTGAGTTCAATGTCTGCAACATAGTTGTATTAGTTAAAACAATCATTGCTAACCTATATTTATATGAACAGCTCTTTTTCGAAATGAATATAAATGTAAATTTAGTTATTTCATTGGACATTCTTTTACAAACCTTTCGACATGGTTAAACAAATTTTTATAGCCTTACTTGAAAAAGGAACTTTAATTTCAACTGTGTATCATTTCAAAGCACAGTACCCCGCAGAAGAGCTTAGTCAAGATGTGAAATATAATAACCAGTATTGCGAAAATAAAATAAATGGAATAACGGTTTAGTTGAATATTTAGATGTAAAATGTATATTAAAACACTATTTAGAGTCAGCGGAAAAAATTTATGTTAAAGGAGAACAAAAAGAAATTTTTCTTCAAAAGTACATTGACAGTGTTAAAATAGAAGATCTAAGCAGAGACTTGCCATCATTACAAAAGATTGAAAACTTTAATTCAAATTGTCCTATACACTTATCAAACAAGAGTTTCAGATGTGCTGTTTTAATGTATATATAATATACATTATATATAATAAATTGTTTTAATGTATATATGCATCTTTTAAAAGAAAAAATGTTAGATTAAGACCATCAATTTTCATACTTGCACAATATGAATTTAAATAACAAAAAAAAAGTTTACTTCAACATAAAACAAGAAATTCACGTTATGCATGTATGGGTCTATGCTTACAGATCAGCAAGGAAAGGTCATTGGGAAGAACACGCACGTGATAGAAGTAGATTTCAAAGACGTATAGAAAAAGTTGGTCTCGCTATTTCTAAAATCTTAACATCTGATCATCGTAAAAAAATTTTCCAACACAGATTTCTGTAAAATTGTAAAATATTTTCAAATACAAAATTATTTCAAATATATAAATAAATTTGTTTCATTTTTGTTTTCAAATAGATACCAAAAGCAATTAACTTCTTTTTGATTTTTATTATTTTTTATTTTTTCATTTCTTACAGCATAGAATGGAACGTAATAATAACAAAACAAAGTAAAATCGAAGATTTCAGGTTATTTTCTCAATCTTTTTATAGAACAGAAAAAAGAAATCCTACATAACAGATGTACCTATAATTATATAATTTTTTTCTTTCTTTTGTTTTTATTTTTACTTTTTTACTGCATTCACAAATTTTAACAATGTTTAAAAGAGTCAAACTTGTTTTAACAATTTATTTTACACCAGGTAAACAAAAATTAGAAGAATGCAAAATATTTTTTAAGTTCATGTGTACTTAGAACAAAATATAGAATATAGAGAAACAACTCATATCCTAAAATAGGTAACATATTTTTCTTATTTTTATTTTTTTGTTTTATTTTGCAGCTTTAAAACTATAATAACAACTTACAACAATTATTGATGTTCTTTAATAAACAAAAATACACTTTGTACCTACTTCTTGTTTACGTTTTATTTTTATTATTTAAATCTTCGTATTCAAAAGTACCTATGAATATTTTTCTTATTAAATAATAAAAATAAGTTTTTTTCGTTTCTTTTATATCTCCTTTACGTATGTAGGTATATTTTATTAAGCATGCGAGTTTGCGCAATTTAAAAAAATTAACTTAATTTGACCTGAAAAAAAATCATCTTTCTATTTGTATGATATCCTATTACAAAGTATCAATGAATTTATTGAAAAAACTAAATATCCTAAACTTGTTCAGTTCATTAACCTTGCCTAACAACTTCTACAGTACCAACAACCTTAATTTCCTACTACACAACCACTTGCAACTTATAAGTTAACAACCCATGCTTATAACCTAAACTTGTTCAGTTCATTAACCTTGCCTAACAACTTCTACAGTACCAACAACCTTCATTTCCTACTATACAACCACTTGCAACTTATAAGTTAACAACCCATGCTTATAACCTAAACCAAAACAAACAAAACAAGTTTTCGACCTACTAACCAAGAATAACCTACATTAAACCCATCATTCAAAATATAGGCCAGTGGGCGTGGTCTTCGGTGCGATATGGCATGATTTTTTCCCATCTCCAAGGGCAGGACTACCTACTTATTAAGATTCTGAAAAATGTAATGATCATAAAAATCGAAAGTATAGAATTGTATATATACTAAGTACAAAAGTATACTTAGTATATATATGTAAATAATGTCTACTTTTACATGTAGAATTTTTTTGTTTAAATCTTTATTATATTCTTAAAAATTTTAAATTAATATACAAACAAATATTTTTACAATACAAATAAAAATGTACAAATTTGAATGAACACTATTTTCATTTACTTATCAACATGTGCTTTTTTCTGTTATATCCATACGATAAAGAACTACCATCTTCATTAAATTTTCGTTTTTCCGATTTTGGTTGATATTTTTTTATTTCGGGAATAGGAAGTACATCATGATTTTTATTTCGACTAATATTTTCTGAAATGACGTATGTGTCTGCACTATTCAATGAATTTAAAACTGCTTCCTTTATACTATTAAAATTAATTTTTAGAGAAGCTTCAGAACTAAGAGAGAATCCTTTAGAAACTTTACAAATAATTTTTTCTCTATTACCTTTTGTACAGTAAATTTTGTAAGCGTATTTCTTGGGACCACCACTTATAAATTCTGTAATATAACTTCCTATACCATAACATTTTAATTCATCAGTCATGTCTGCTATAAATTTACCTATTTTTGGTTCATATTTTCCTTCTCGACAAATATACTTCACTAAACCGGTGTCATAATATAATATTCTACTATTCAGCTTCTCTAGATAAACTGATGGTCAAACGCCTGTCCATTATGAGCAATTATGACAATCTTTTTGAATTCCTTTCTTAATTTTAAAATAAATGCCATGAAATTCTCTATCACATTTTTCGTTTTAAAAATTCTTTCTCTTAATTTGCATTTTTGACAGAAGTATAGAGAATCAATGTTTATACATTTAAAGCATCTCAGTTGAGCCACAGATAAACTTGGAGCATGTTCTTTTATTTTTGTAGAGTTAATTTCTTCTTGTCTTGTTTCTAAATCATAAAATACGTAAATGCAGTTTTCAAAATTTACTTTTGTTTTGTCTTGCTGAAAGAAGCATTTATGGTATGATTATCGTAAAATTTTACAAATATTCACCACATATATGAGTCCTACAACTTTAATGAACTTTAAAATAAGATTTGCATTTCCTAATTTCTTCACAGATGCTTCTATTATTTTAACTGGAAGCCTTATAATTTTCAAGGACAGGACAGCTTTTCGAACACCTATGTTCATTTTTTTTAGAATACGGAATATTACATTCTTCACAATAAAATGTTGTGCAAAAAGCAGCTGTGAGCGAAGTTATTACATTTGTAATTTTCTAACTACAATTTAATTTAAACTTATCTTAAAGATATAAATTGTAATCAAATGATACTATGATCAATTATATTTCAATAATAATTAGATTCTCATCTTATACATATTTTAAAAAGAAAACAGTATTACAACATTGTAATCAAACGGCAATTTAATAAATTACCCTCTTTCTGCATAAAAAATATTAGCAGCATTGTAAACAACTGACATTTTTGATAGATTTTACCTTTTCCACTTAGAAAATATTTGCAAGAATGTAACTAGTTCTAAAGTTTTTATTTTGTTTTAATATTACTCGAAATTTGTGTATAAATACATCAATATTTATATCAGTTTAATTTGAAGCAAGCAGTATGGCACAGGAATTTGATAAAGTTTACGTGTTAGATGGCGTAATAATACAGGCGCAAATTCCTACAAAAAAGAAAAAGATGGCGAAAATGCCCCTTTATCATGACCAGCAGCAGCAACAACAACAACATCAACAGCAACATCATCATCAACAAGAGCAACAAACAACACTCATTTTATCAGCCACCAGAGCAAATTGAACATTTGCTGGCGCATCATTTTCCATATCATGAAACAACACCAAATTCCACCAAAAAAAGAAAACTAGTGGAATTATTTAATTCAAAAAAAAAAACCTTTAAAAAAATTTTTAAAGGTTAAAGATATGGAGCCAAGTAGGCTCTATAAAATACATAAAATAAAAAAAAACACCGTTTACGGTGAAAAATGGGTCTTCGAGACCCTAAATAATATTATTTTTATACCGCAACAAAAAGTTGTGGTATTTGAAGATAACGATTTCCGAGAGGAAATCGAAAAAAATATTTATTTCCTCATAAACGAGAAAAGTGAGTTAATTTTAAAAGAAGAACGTGGTGATTTTCAATTCGCCACAAAACAATAATTATAGTTTAAGTTTTTATGTTATAGAATTTATTCTATATTAAGAATTATGTTTTTATATTAAGAATTTTATACAAAGAATTTGTTCAATAAAAAATTTTTTTTCAAATAAATTTTGTACTCTTCTAAATTTATTTTCATTTTTCAGACGTTAGGATTTTATTTTATTTTTCAGATGTTAGATGTTAGGATTTTATTTTATTTTTCAGATGTTAGATGTTTATTTTATTTTTCAGATGTTAGGATTTGATTTTATTTTTCAGATGTTAGGATTTTATTTTAGTTTTCAGATGTTAGAATTTCATTTTATTTTCAGATGTTAAGATTTTATTTTATTTTTCAGATGTTAGCAAGTTTTTTCAGATCCTTATTAAAGTTTTATTTTACAGATATTAAACAATATTTGTTGAAGTTATCCATGTGTTATGTTTTTCGTCAAACCCAAGCCATTTAACAAAAACTTTATTGCCTTTTTTCTTTAAAATTTTCTCGACAAGATATACGTTTGGATGTTTAACAGATGTGAGTTCCTCCTCATAAGATTCACCAAATATTGAAAAATTTTTATAATCAACCAGCTGATATGTGATCGGATAGGTAGTGTTCACTTTGATAATTTTAAAAATTTCAGTAGACCAATTCGGTTGATAACCTTTTTCAAAAGTTTTTTTGTATTTACTTATTTTAACATAGTCTCCAACTTTATATTTAGCTTTTAGAGAAATTTTAGGTTGCATGCTTTTTAAAATAAATTTTTCGTTTTTCTTAGAACGTTTTTCTTATTTTTTCAGAGGAGGTAATTTAATTGTTCTATGTTTAATGGAATTATAGGTGTTTAATAAAGATTGCAAGATATTAATCTATTTGTAGTTTCCTTGTAAACTAAATATTTGCCACATTAAATTTTTCAAAATACGATTAAAGCGTTCTACAATAGATGCTTTCATTTCAGAGTTAGTAGATAGTGATTAATACCCTTCTTAACAACAAAATTTTGAAATATCGAATTGAAAAATTCTTTACTTTGATTTGAATGAATGTTTTTAGGTAGATTTATAGCTCGTTTTATAATTTTCTTTAAAGCATTTAAAACATTACTACCGGTTTTAGTTTTAATTGGTTCAGCATAAGCATATTTAGAAAATATATCTATAACGGTTAACATATATTTAAAACCTTTGTTGAATTTTCCATAAGGAATCATTTCCACTAGATCAATTTGCCAGATATCATTTACTCCTTTCTGCTTGACTTTCCTTCTAAGATACCTTCTTCTAGCTGGTATATGTATTTCTTTTACTATTTGAGATCTTGACATGATTTATACACCATCTAACTAGTTTTAAAAATCCAATTTTACATTTCTTTATTTATATACTCTGATAATTTTATTGGCAAATCATTTTTAATTCAATTTTTGTAAGAATATTTTACAAAAATGGCAGCTGATTCAACAACATTTCCATTTACTGAGGAAACTGCAATAGTCAGTACACAAAATGAGGTCCAAGTAGATGAAATTACATCTACTGTAGATGAGGAGGAATTAATGGAAACTGAAGAATTTATACCACTGTTTCAAGTCTTAGATGAAGATACAGATGAGCAACAAATTTTGGAAATAAATAACCAAGAAGGAGATCCTGACTATTTTGCAGAGTTTTTTTAGAAATAATTTATAGCCTAAAAAAATATATAAGAATATTTGTATATGTATATGTATCTATAAGTATTTCATAATAAAAACAAATTAAATAAATTTTACAAATTTTTCACTTATTGTTGTTCTTGACTAAAATATTACAAATTTTATTTTCTAATAGTACAGATATTTCATAAAACAATCTAGAATAATTGCATTGAACGCTATAACGTTGTATTGGAATATATATTTCTTCATGCAATTTCATAACATGTTTTTCTTGACACATTTTTATATATTTAATAACATACTCCCGTACATTTGATTCAGCACTTTTATTGTGTATCATTACAGCTTGAAGAAAATCAATTAAGTTGTAAAATGTGTCAGCTTCCTCCTTGTTAATACTAAGACATCGACCAATAACAATTCTTAACCCATATTGTAAACATAATTTTGTATTCTTTATTGATTGTTTCGAGTACCTTTCACAAAATTGCTGATGGAACTTACACCAATCATGATATTTTAAAATAGCTGGCTTTTTTCCAATACGGTGAAAAATGCAAGTTGCTAGAAGAGATTCTGTATCAAAACCAACAAGAACTTTTGACTGATTTCTGATGAGAAAATATGTATAACTCAACATCAAATTTGTGTTCGAACTTTGATCTTTTACATTTTAACTAAAGCTTTATAATATTAATTATATTGCTGAGCTACACAAGATTGTGAAAAATTTGAATTTCCAAATAAATTATAGAACATATTAATAATCAGATTGTCGTTTTCAATATGATTATCTTTGTGAAATTCATTCAAAAAAGTTTTCATACTTAAACCAAAACATCTATACCAGCCAAAAACGCAACAGTATTGCCCACATACATCTGAAAGAATACGCTGTATCTGCTTATTATTAAAAACTATCCACTGATTTTTCAAGTATTCCAAAATTTCCGGTTTATCTGGAACTCCACCATACGAATCAAAATATTCTGTGCCACCATGCTTTGGAATATAAAGGGCAAATCAATGTGTTCCTGGATCTTTTATTTTGTCGGTGTTTACAATTAAAAAAGTTGGTTTTTCTATCATTTTTGGAATTTTGTCTAAAGCAAGAACTCCCTTAAATTATTTGTTTGTAAATTTGTTACATTTTAAAACAGTAATTATTTCTAAAGTGTTCATGACTCAAACCGACTCAAATCATACACTCTACTTATTTGATTAATGTAGTTCATTAAAAACTCTTTTTTTATTTTTTCATTTGTTATAATAACATAAAATTTTTCTAGTAGCTGTCTTAATTCTTTATTAATTTTATCATTATGTACAGTTCCGAAAGAGTAATTTTCAAAATTTTCATTTATAATTTCTTTGGTTGGAAATTTGTAATTAAACTCTTTTACAAATTTTTTACAAGGTTCTTTAATTCCAACTAAACAAATATCTTTTACAAATAAAGTATTTTTATCATCACAACAAAATTTCACATCCGCAAGTGCACAGGACGATGACATCTTGTCGAATAGTCAAATACATGTTTCAGTATTCTATTTATAGATTTGTAAATATATTTCGATTTTTATCATTTTGTATGCTTGCATCAAATTCTCCATAAACAATAGCAGTGAGTATAAATGTAAGTGGTTTTGATAGTCTTGCTTCAATTCTAACCGTACCCTGATTTAGTAAACCTTGACATACTTCATTTTCACATGCATTATCAAGTGATATTGACGAGCTGTTCATTTGAATTGTAAAATTTTTTACTTCAACTTATACTTTTCCAGTTTATAATTATATTTAGCATTGGATTTCCCAAGAACAGCATTGTGTGCTAACAGTACACTTGGATTAACGGTAACATGTCTCATAAATAGGGTGGCTTTTATAATTTTTAATTGTGATTCGCCAGAATCGTCTGCAAATAGATAAAAATCCGGTTTTTCAAGTGTTAAAACTATACGAATGTCAACATTATTTTTAAGTAGAGTAGGTTGAGTAAACATATCTATGTGTAGTTTACCACTACATTGCTATTATTATACAATTTTTTGCACTCTTTTCAACCATTATTATCAGATTTAGCTATATTTGCTTTATCTAAAATCCATTTTGCACATTCTAAATGAGTTGCAGCAGCATCTGTACCATAATTTAATAAAGATTCAATATAAGCTCTATAGTGACAATTTCCATCACACGGTGTTATATTTTTACCATTTAATTGAACATTACATTGTTTTGTTAAAGAATGTAAAATGTTATTAACTACACTTGGTTGTATTATTATTTTTCATTCAGCATTTTTATCGTTATTCCATTGTGGTTTATCTTTTTTAATCTCAAATATGTAGAAGACAAATCTCTATATGTATCGCCATGACCCAGTGAAAGAAATTCAATAATTAAAGAGTTGTCTAAAGAAGCAATAGGATTGTAGGAAACTTCTTCAGATCGTAAAATGCTAGGCTGAATGGGTTGGGTTTTAAAAATATCCAACTCAGATTTCATACACTCAATCATAATTAATCAAAAATATCTTTATGTTTCTTTTTATTATTATTTTTCCGTCGTTTTGACGTAAAATAGTTTAAATTTTTAATGAATGGTCTTTTTATAGCTTTTCGTTTTCTTTTGCCAGAACCATACATTTCATTCAGTTTTCGTACAGCACCACGTCGTACATTTTTAACAATCTCTTTACTACGATCTTGCATAACTTCTTTTACATTTGCACCAGATGCAATATTAGATAAAGCATTGATAACAGAGTTAATAACCTCTTTTTTCAAAATATTAGCGTCTGAAGTAAATAATGGTTTCAAATATCTATGAAGTCCCCCAAAAAAGCTTCCCAATCCACGGCCTCTTTGAAAAGGTACGCTTGAATGTAATAAAGGGCCGATATCATCGAGTCCTCTACCAGATTGAATTAAATAATACTTATAGTATACTCTCTCCATAATGAATAAAATAAAATAATATTTAGTTTTGTAAAATCGCTTTTATTTATACTTTTTTAAAATGTAATACAATTTTTGTTGGAATTGAACTATTAAAGTTTATTTTGTATCCATATTTATCACATAAAAGTAATGAAATGTTATTAAATGATTTCTCCACATTACAATATTGAATATTACTGAATTCTTTTACAGTATCAGTGAAAGAATTTTGTATGTTAACAGATCTTAAACACCTTACATCTTTATCACCTATTTTATATATATATATCTATAGTGTGTTCAAAATTGAGGTATCATTTTGATTTTGCCGCCATTTTTTTTCTACCTGGAATTTTTACACGAGGTTTCTTTAGGTATATTCTAAATACATTCCGGTTAGGTAATATTGAATGTTAAATGTTAAGGTGTTTTTGTTATTACAACATTTTTTGAAAATGGTAAAAGTTTTCAAGATGTAATTAGGAAATTTCGAACAAAATTTGGTAGAGAAAATGCTCCAACAAATCGTGCCATCAAGCTGATGGTTGATAAATTTCTAGAAACTGGATCTGTTCTTGATAACAGAGGCGACATTTATCAACGTAGTGGCCGTTCAACCGAGAATGTAGCAGCTGTGAGCAGAAGTGTTGAAGAAGATCCAAAAACTTCCATTCGTCATCGTTCGCAGCAATTAAACATCAAACCATCCACATTATTCAATATTTTGCATCGTGATCTCCATTTAAAGGCTTATAAGATCCAGCTGACGCAAGAATTAAAACCAACTGACCATGCAATACGTCGGCAATCGAAAAACAAGAAAATGAGAATTTTTTTAACAAAATAATCTTCACCGACGAAGCTCATTTCCAGCTCAATGGCTACGTCAATAAACAGAATTACCGCATTTGGGATGAAGAGAACCCAAGAGTTATCTTAGAGCAACCAGTACATCCACAAAAAGTTACGGTTTGGTGTGGTTTGTGGTCAGGAGGAATCGTCGGACCATATTTTTTTGAAAACGCAAATGGAAATGCGATTACGGTCAATGGAAATCGCTACAAGGAGATGATCCGAACCTTTTTGTGGCGGGAAATTGATAATTTGGACGTAGAGAATATGTGGTTTTAACAGGACGGTGCCACTTGCCACACAGTAAGAGAAACAATGGATCTTTTGAAGGAAAAAGTTCGAAGATCGCATTATTTCTCGTAGAGGAGGAGTGATGTGGTCACCAAGATCGTGCGATTTGACACCGTTGGATTTTTTTTTGTGGGGTTTTGTGAAATGTACAAAGTGTACAGCAATAATCCCACAACAATTCAAGAGCTTAAAAACAACATTATCGAGCAGATTTCAACCATTGAGAACAGTTTATTGAACAACGTGATTCAGAATTTTGGTAAAAGATTGGAAGCCTGCCGAAGTAGTAGAGGGGGCCACTTGGCCGACATAATTTTTCATTATTAACCGGAACCTATTTGTAATAAATTAAAATAAAAATATATTTAATATTTCAAAACAAAAAGTCTTTTTTTTATTAAAATTAAAATGATACCTCAATTTTGAACACCCTATTTTATATAAAAAACATATCTGGTTTAATAATGGGAATCAATTGTACACTATGCTATTACACGTGATTTATATTTTTTTTAATCTGTAACTTTAAAAGATACTTGATTGAAACATGTTGTCAAATGTCCTTCGAGGGTATAAGCGTAATTTGCTCTTATTTTTATATCTATTTTAGGCCCAGTGATACATATTGTGGTGTAACTTATATTTTTAGGCAACTCCTCGGCTTTTGCTGGTTGTGTTTAATGAACTTCATCGTTTATAAAATTAAAAATTCCCCAAATCAACTGTCGTTTAACTTCTTTTCTTGTAAACCTATTACGGGGGCGTATATTTTGAATTAGTGTTGGTAGTAGAAAAACTTTTCAGTCGCATATCATTTGTTTTTCTATGTATAAAATATATGATGTTCCAACTCCTATTATATCTTTCTGCATACGTTTAATAAATATTTGAGTACTTTTTTCCCATTCTTCACCATACACATTTGGAACGAAATCATCAACATACATTTCTGAAATACGGACTTTCCACCTTGAATCACACATGTATTTATTCATTTTATTTGTAAAAGATGATAATGAATTTTCTGGATAATAGTTCATAGATGAATCATTGAGTAAAGTGACATAAAATTCATCATTTACTTGTATGTTGTCCATGAGCTTGCGGATTTATTCTTACGAATTGGAAAATTAAGTTCTGTTTGAGTATTACGTGCTGCTAACCTTTAAACACGTCTTTATGAATTATTCAACTTTTTGCTATTTATAGTTTTTTTTTTTCGTTGGTGGGGTTGGGCTATCTAAAGGAACAGTTAAAACGTCTCCTGTATCAGTTTCAAAAATTATTACATTTTGATTTCTAATTGATTTTCGTTTTCTAAGACGTTCTCCAACTGAAGCAGCTGACAATGCTTTTGTTAAAACATTTTCCAGAATTTCATCATCAAATACTTCGTCATCAGCTTCTTTTTCATATACTTCTTCTTTAGGAACAACTTGTATTCCAACATTCTTATATTCAGGAAAATGCGATTGAGTTTCCGCATCTATATACATTGGTTTTGCACGAGTTTGAGTACCTTTTGTTTGCGTAATTTTTACTTTCTCCTCTTTATTTCTAAGAAGTTGTCGTTTTTTGTTTCTTATTTTAAATAAATTTTGTCTGAAAAATAAAATTTTGGAGTGTCCGCGAGATGTTTATTTAAGAATATTTTTTTCATATTTTTATCCAACTCATTAAGTTCAACGTCCGCATTTTGCTTCATTTTCTCATAAATCTCAGGTTTTAAAATTATCATTTTATTAAATGTTGTATTATTCATTTTATAAAATTTCCAATTATCCCTGATAGTATTGCACCAAGAAGTGTAGGTAAAAATTCACCACGTTGAATAATGATTTTTCTTTTGCTATTTATAGATTTTTTCCGGCAAATAAGTGATCTTAATTCTTTTTTATACTTTCGTAATTGGGTTGTTGCTTTTTTACTCAGATTACAATTACCTTTTAAAATATTTAAAGAGATTTCGCAAAATGTTTTTATTACTTCAGGGTCACAGTGTTTTATAATTAATAATGCAATGTGCAATATATGTCGATTGGTCTTCAAACGTTTCATATTCCTCCCCAAATTGTTCTAATTGATCTCTCGTACAATAACACAAACCTTTCCCAAATATATCACTTCTTAACCGAAATATATCATTAACGTTTTGAGTAAAATCTATTAATATATAGCCATATGGGACTGAAGTCACATCATTATATACTTTTTCAAATGCTTTGATTTGATTGGAATATATTTGACGAGCTAGAGGTAATATCTGCGATTTATCTCTTGGATTTTTAAAAAGTACTAAATATTTACAGTTGAGTGAAATATCTCTTGAAAATTTACCCTGGTGAAAAATATTTTGTATTACAAATATTACAGATAAATTTCTATGTTGTGGTCCTCTAGTAAATAAATCACATACATACTTATCATGAGAATTTAACATCATAGCATCGATAATAATTAACAAAGGTTTTTGATTATCATTAAAATCTTGAATAGTGTTACTATATTCTACATCTTTGATATATTTTGGAACGGCATTTTTGTCTGGATTACACCAAATTATTCTATTTATATGTGGTGGTATATTTTTTTTTTATATTTTATAAAATTATGAATAATAGTGGTTTTACCACAACATGATGGACCCGCCACCATCATAGTAAATGGGTGAAACAGCATAGTTGTATTAGTTAAAAACTAACTCTGCTAACCTATACTTATATGAAAAGCTCTTTTCCCGAAGTGGATATGTATAATGTAAATTTAGTTATTCTATGGAACATTCTTCCATAAACCTTCGACATGGTTAAACAAGTTCTGATAGTTGACCTACAATGTTTACAAGGAAATGAAAAGCAGTATTTCCTAAAAAAGTTGGCCATACTTGAAAAAAGAAGTTTAATCCAACTGTGTATCACTTCAAAACACCGTACCCCGCAGAAGGACTTAGGATATGAAATATAACAACCAGTATTGTGAAAATAAAATAAATGGACTTAAATGGAATAACGGTTTAGTTGAATATTTAGATTTAAAATTTATATTAAAACACTATTTAGAGTCAGCTGAAAAAATTTATGTTAAAAGAGAACAAAAAAAAACTTTTTCAAAAGTACATTGACAGTGTTAAAATAGAAGATCTAAGCAGAAACTTGCCGTAATTGCAAAAGATTGATAACTTTAAATCAAATTGTCCTATACACTTATCAAATAACAATTCCAGATTTGCTGTTAAAAATTGTTATAATGTACATATGTATCTTTTAAAGGAAAGCATGCTAGATTAAGATTTTCAATTTTCATACTTGCACGATATGAATTTAAATAACAAAACAAAAAAGTTCACTTCAATATTAAACAAAAAATTCACGTTATGCATGTATGGGAGTATGCTTACAGATCAGCACGGAAAGGTCATTGGGAAGTGGCATGTGATAGAAGTAGATTTCAAAAACGTATAAAAAAAGTTGGTTTCACTATTTCTGCAATTTTAACATCTGATCATCGTAAAAAATGTTTCAACTTAGATTTAAATAAAAATATAATAATAAAAGAATTTAAACATAAAAATAAATCTCTTTTATTTTTATCTTATGTTTTTAAAATAGATACCATTTAAACTATCATTTAACCTATCTTTGAATTATTTTTATTCCATACAAAAACAAAAAAGATAAACATAAATGCATATCAAGAGTAAAAAGTATATCTTTAGTTTAATATGACTTTCGTTTTCTTTTTTTCCATAAATTCTTAAAGTAGAAAAACACAAATATGTATCTATTCAGAAAAGACCACATTTTTATATAAGCATGCTAAAATAAAGCACAAGTTTTTTTATTTTCATTTCCTTCAAATGCAAAATTTTTTTCTTATCAATTTTAAAAATGCTATGTAGATTTAAAAATTAAAAAAAATTTTTGTTTTCTATTGTCATATAAGAAATTTTATATGTGCGCCTAGTATTTAAACTTCAGTTATACAATTTTGTTTATTAAGGGCCAACCCTACTTTAAATTGCTTAACACTTGACTTCCTACTATACAACCATTTGGAACTTATAAGTTAACAACCCACACATACAACTTAACTTAAAACCTAAACCAAAACGATCAAAACAAGTTCTTGACCTACTAACCAAGCATGACCTACATTAAACCCATAAATCAAAATGTAGATCAGCATGTTGTGCGATATGGGGCAACTTTTTTCCCATTCCAAAGTGCAGGGTTACCTACTTACACCTAATTAAAAAAATTAATTGCATTAAAATTTTGTTGTATTTTCTTTCTTTTAACTTAAAATTTACTTCATACATTTCTTTTTTTTTAATATTATTATTAATCGACTTAACTAATTTTTTTTTGTAGCTTAAAACTTTCTTTGTTTTTTTGTTAGTAAATATATAGTTAAGTTATGTCCTATTGCTATTTATTTTTAACTCATGTGCTATCCTTATTTAGTTATATGATATTCCTATTTGTTCCTATATTATTATTTTGTACCATTACCATATAAGGTAATGGTTAAAGAAAATATAATTATATAAATATAAATAAAAATATTATTGAAAAAATTAAAAAAGTTTTTTATTTAAAACATAAATTCGTTCGATATAAATATATATATGAAGGGTATTTTAAGGGCACTGCATAATAAATTTTTTTTATTATAATTGTTCTTTTTATTTTTTTTTCTTTGTTATTAATTTTTTAGTTTTAATTTTTATTTTTCTATTTTTAATTCTTTTTTATTTTTACTAAATATAATTTTTTTAAATTCATTGTTTTTGTTTATGAGCGGCTGAATTGCACGTCAAATGATACAATAGATATTCGTCCTTTTCATACATTCACATTTTTTGTGATAGATTATATTTTTGGTTATTCTATTAATCTTCTACCTAATTTTTTAATGTTTGTTTATATTAAGCATTATTTAAGTATCACATTTACATTACCAGTAGTTGACTTTGAGTTGTAATTACCTTCGGTAAGGAATTAAAAACTGTTGAAAGTATTTTATAAACTTTTTGTTATCTGTAGTTATTATTAATGCTTAATATTAATATTTATTAATTATTAATATTAATTGTTTATCTTTTAATATTAATTAAATTAAATTAATTATTGGTAATTAAGTGCTAATTATTGATTATTTATTGATCATTGCACTCAATATTAAAATTCACTTCAATTAAATTCAATTAAATTGAATTTTACTCTTCGTTTGTCAAAGTATTTAAATACTTAAATCTTTTGGTTTTTGTGTTTTTATTTTTTTTCGATCATATTATTTATTTATATAGTTTCAAACACATTTTTGTTATTAATCATTGCCAATTTTAGCGTAAAATTTTAAAATGTTCGTGGTCTGCAGTCGAATATTTTTGCCGTTCAAGCTCATCTTAATTCAGTGAAACCAGCAATATTAGCATTATGTGAGACCCAGGTGGTTGGCCAAGACGACAACTTTGTCGTTGACAATTACACGTTTATTGGGTTTTGCTCTTTATGTTAGAAATTATGTTGCTTACAGCGTTCTCCATAAATATAAATGTTCCAACCAAATGTTGCACTACATTTGGATAAAACTTATTGTTGCTAGGATCGTCATTCATTTTTGTTATTTATAAAGGTCTACAAACTCTAGTGAGCTGGAGTCAATTTCGGAGATTGAAAATCTCACCAACCAGATTAATAAAATTTTGGAATTAAATCCAGAATCTGAAATTGTTGTGGCTGATGATTTCAATTGGGAAACAAGTTGAACTTTACGCTTCGTTATTCCATCTTACTCAACTTATTCAAAATACCTCTAGAATTCCTGACAGTGTAGACCAGGTTGGTCATCTCCTGGACCTGTTTCTGACTACACACCCTGAGAAATATAAGGTCTCATTTCTCCTCTTGGTTTTTGCGACCACTGCTTTATTAATACTTGCTTCGTGCTCAAAGACCTGTTCCGAAAAATATAGTATGGCGTTATGCCATGCTAATTGGGAAGGTTTAAATGAATTTTTGAAAGCTATTGGTCTTTCTGCTTTATCAACAAAAATATTGACTTTGCAACCAATGCGGTTAATGAAATAATTCTTCTAGGGATAAGAGCCTACATACCTCATTCTATGAAAAGTATTAAAACGCCACCCAAATCTTTTTTTAATCGCATTTGTACAAACACAATATCTAAAAAGGAGGAAGCATTTCAAACATACAATAGGACCGAAACTAATAGGGCGAGGGACTATTAAAACAATAGGACTGAAACTAATAGGCTATACCGCGATCAGAAACTGGTGTAGGAGAGTTATCAACAAGCAAAAGATCTGGCACAATAGACGGTTGAGAAGGCCACTTCTGCGTCTTCCCCAAAATAGCAAATTCTGTTGGACCTTTGCTAAAAGCCTTAACGGTAAAAGTGGCGGTTTTTCGTTCCAGCCTTTGGTTGATACCAATGACGAAATTGTATCCGATCCCAAAGAAAAAGCAGATTTATTTGCTAAAAATTTCGCCTCTAACTCATCATTGCCCCAGTCAACTCAAAGACCATTGAATTCTTCCCGAGGTTAACTGCTTCTTAGGTGAAATTTCCTTCAGAACTCGTGCAGTTTTTAAAGCTCTTAAGAATTTGGATACAAAAAAATACAGATGGCATTACTCCAATAATTATAAGAAATACTTTTTCTACTATTGCAAAATCATTTCGTAATCTCTTCCATTTATCCCTCTCTTCGGGTAGATATCCTAATCAGTGGAAGACAGCGCACATACATCCAATCCCCAAAAAAGGAGAAAAAACTATTCCTTTCATGACATGCCTCTGTGATGTTGCCGAGCAAAATGAACATAGTCGATTTTAACTCTAAGAAAACTCAGTGCTGTTTAGTCTCTCGGAAAAGAAACTCTTCGATCCCAACTTTAACTTTTCAAGGGGAAATTTTGCAACATACGGGTGAGCTCAACATCTTGGGCATGGAGAAATTAAGTTGGTCCAATTATATTTTTGGTATAGCTACAGATGCACCTAAGTGTATGGATTTCCTATATCGTTGTAAAGCTTTCTTTTCATCTTCTGATCTTCTTAATATCTATAAAACATATATAAGACCTAAGATGGAGTACTACGCACATATTTGGGCAGGAGCCTCCCACTGTCACCTCTACGCTCTCTCCACTCGGTCTCCGTCGCTTAACAGGAACACTTATCCTGTTTTATTGGATTCTTGCCCTAATGATATTTAAAGTTTGATGCTTCCTCTCAAAGCATTCCAAAGAGAAACAAGAAGAGCTTCTGCTGCCCACCACTATCTAGTTCAAATTCCCAAATGGCATAATTCGGCTTATGGAAATTCGTTTGTAGTACGCACATCGCGAATGTGGAACCATCTTCCACCTCACTTGCTCCGCAGAATTGGTGGTGATTACATTTACAACGTGCAAACATTCAAGATGAATATTAACAACTTTGTTCACAATATGCCCGCTAATTTGAAATCTATTTTCATTTGCTAATTTAACTTCCTCTGACCAGACAGTACATTAGTACTAAAGGTCGTACAACCTATTGTTTGGTCAAAAAAGGAAGGTGGTGTTTAGTGCTTTAAAGTCCCACACACTCATAGAGAACTCACTCTTTTCACTCTTCTATAGTGTCTTTCGATGATTACCACCTACCCTCGCAAATGACATATCTATTGCTAATCTAACCCGTGTCAGCTCTGTCAACAATAAGAATTAAACCGAAGGAAGCATCCACGATCACGTATTGTATAACACAAGAACCAACAAAATTAGCATGGTTCTCACATACCATCCAATCAGTGACCACCGATTAATAAAAATACACATTAAAAAGATCAAAACTCAACCTGACAAAATGAAGTACAAAAACGTAGAAAAAATTGATTCGACCAAATTCAAGAGGCTGGTTTCCCTTGAAATTGCAAATGTATCTACGTATGAGCAATTAACACATTGTCTGCAACATTGCAAAAAAGAGCGTGAACGCAGAGAACCATCAGTGAAGAACTGAAAATTCATAGATTTCACCTGAGTCACTGAAAAAAATAAAAGCTAAAAATAAACTATTTGCAATTACGAAAAAACATCCCCAGAATCTAGGAATCTTACAGAGATGCAAACTGACCAAATGTAAGCTGAACCACTTGTCAAAAGAGTCAAAGAAAATCACTTCAACAGCTTGATGTGCAGAGCCTCTAATTTGAAAAAATTATGGAAAGTGCTAAATGACGTAATTATCAAAACAAAAAATAATACACCAAAAATTAAATTGATTGACAGTAACAATGTCCTCACAAAATCTGATAATGAAGCATCCGAACTACTGAACCATCACTTTGGTACAAATGGTACGAAGCCAGCTTTCTCTTTTAGCAGTTTTCAAACAATCTCCAATAACCTCATGCCACCGTCAGATCCTTTCTTTCTAGCTCTTACTAATAATTGTCAAAATGTCAAATAGTAAATTACTGCGAAGAGTAATTGTCAAAATGTCAAATAGTAAAGTGGTAAATTGTTTTGAATGCAAAAAAAATCTTAATATAAAAAAAGTGAATGCCATACAATGTGAGGGAGTATGTAGAAAATGGTTCCATAGGGAATGCGCAGGGCTGGATATTGAAGAATACAAGGATCTCTGTTCGGATGACACCAAACCTTGGAGTTGCAACATTTGTATAAGCAATCGAAGAAAGCGGCGCTCCTCTGGCGTAAATACTGCGGCAACCAATAACACCACAGCGAATAACAAAAAAGATAACAATGTTATTTTAGAAAAATTAAATGAAATATTAAATAGAATGAAATCGCAAGAAAATGATCTACTTGAAGTATAAAATGAGGTTAAGGAATTAAAAGGAAGTATGGATACTCTACTAGAAGAAAATATAACACTGAGAAACGAGAAAGCTATGTTAAAAGAAAGAGTTAATTACAATCAAATTGAAATTGAAAAACTTAAGCAAAGTAAAAACCGCAATATATTGGAAATGTCTGGAATTGATGAACTGCAAGACAAAACACCAGAAGATGTTGTTAAGGAAGTAGTAGAAAGCTTGGGCATTGAATGCAAAGCAGATGACATTAAAAAATGTTACAGAAAACAGAAAACATCGAGGAACTCAGGTGAGCCACCAAAAATAGTTGTATAACTAAACAGTGATGAGCTAAAAAATCAAATAATGATGAAAAAAAAGGTAAAACTGAATATGTCAATCTTTAAAATAAATGAAGGTGAAAAATCATTTAATAACACAATATTCATAAATGAAACGCTTACGCAGTATTTTAATTTACTCTATAAAAACGCAAGAGATTTGAAGAGAAACAATATTATTAAATTTGCATGGGTATCAGATGGCAAGTTACTAATTAGAAAAACAGAAAAAAGTAAAACAATCAGGGTTTTATCAGAAAGCTGTCTAAATGTCGAATAATGAAAATTTTATTTTGCCACTTAAAACCCATGTAAATAGTTGTGATTATGTAGCTCAAATCAAATTTCACAGTGCAAACTCTCTAAAAATACTATATATTAATGCTAGAAGTCTTAGAAATAAAATGGACGAGGTGTCACTAATATTGGATGGGTTAAACGCAACGATACGGTATATAACGAGCAGGTATATTTATTCACAATTCACTAAATTACAAAATACAGGAAACTTTCTGTGATGAATACAATAGTATAATTAATATAACGGTTGTTTTTAACAGTCAAAATATAAATGTATCTGCAATATATAGACCACCTGAAAAAGATAAGGAAATAATTAACAAATTTAATGATATATTAGAAATGAATCTTAATAAACTGTGCAAAAAACATACATACATATTAGGTAATATGAATTATAATATAATAGATGATTCCGATTCAGATGTTGAAATGTATAAAACAATCATTGAAAGCAATGGATTTTTCTTTTGTGATCACTCTCCTACCAGGCCAATATCAGGTACCTGCATAGATCATATTATTACAAATAATCCACAAGTTAAGATGTGCATAACTTACCTGAACACAGATATTTCGGATCATCAAATTTTAATAACCGAATTAAAAAATTATACAACTTTGCCACAATCAATAAGAAATATTTCAAAAATAAATTGTGTTGACATAAATAAAATAAAAAAACAGCTGATAAATGACCCAATTATTACCACAAGTAATGATGTCAATACCAAATGTTCCCAATTAATTTCGAAATTACAAAATAAAATAATAGAAATAAAATAATAAGCAATAAAAAGAAAAAAAAGAATGATTTATGACAACAACATCTTCAAAACTGCTGAAGGTAATCCGAAAAAAACATGGAGTTACATAAAACATATAATTAAAAATAAGACCAGTAATCGAAACGATTTCTTTGCGGAACAACAACTTTCCAACAAAGATAAATTGGCAAAACTTAACAATTTTAATAAATACTTTACACATATTGGCAGTGATTTGGCACAAAATTTTAACACCGTATATCTACCAACAAATAGAACATCAAGTAGATTTAGATTCAAAATGATTACGAATTATGAAACAAAGAAACTAATAAACGAGTTACCAAATACAGGAGCAACAGGTTATGATGGAATACAAACAAAGGTTATAAAAGAATGCAAAGATGAACTAGCAGCAAACATAAGTGAATTAATCAATGAATCCTTGAATCAAAGTGTTATGCCTGAAGAACTAAAAATAAATAAAGTTATACCAATTTATAAAGGGAATGGAGACAAAAACAATGTATACAATTACAGACCCATTTCAATAGCTTCGATATTTAGTAAAATCATTGAAACATATGTGAATACTCAACTAACTAAATATTTAAAAGACAATAATTTGGCAGATGATCGACAAGCCATATGGCTTTAAAAAGCCATATGGCTTTAAAAAGGGTTCTAATACAAATACGGCGTTATTCGATATGATCACATACATCCAAGAAGGTATAAATAATAGAAAAAAGGTATCCGTTGTATTTTTCGATTTTACAAAAGCCTTTGATACGGTTGATAGGAAAATATTATTACGTATACTATTCGAATGTGGAATTCTGGGAAAAGAATATATGTGGTTCGAAAGCTATTTAAATGGAAGGAAGCAATATGTTGAGTGTCAACAACTTAAAAGCCAAATTACAGATATAAATTACGGAGTTATTCAAGGCAGCTCTTTGGGACCAACACTGTACTCGTGCTACATAAGCAGCTTTTCAAAATTAAAACTAGATGGTAAAGCTTTTCTTTATGCTGATGATCTAGCTATAGTATTTATGGAAAATAGGTACGAAGACTTAGAAAAAATAATGAATAAAGATATACAATTAGTAAATAAGTGGATGTCCAAATTAAAGTTAACAGCAAATATAAGCAAAACTAAATATATGATAATAAAAAATACAACAAATACATCACTAAATATAATGTTTAAAAATATAAATATTAAAGAAACCAACGTGTATAAGTACCTTGGAGTGACCATGGACTCTGAATTAAAATGGAATCAACAATGTAGCGAGATAGCAGCAAAGACTAGATGAATTGCTGGTATGCTAAAAATTATACAGAATAGAGTTCCTCTAGCAACTAAAAGATCTATATATTATTGTCTTTTTCATTCGACTATCACCTATGGAATCATAATCTGGGGAAATACATTCTCAAAAAATTTGAATATGATACAACGTATTCAAAATAATGCCATCAAAAACCTCTATGGATTTGAAAGACGAAAGTCAACAGCTGAAATACATCTACTGTTAAAAATATTACCAATTGAACTACATAAAAAAATGTCACAAGCCATACAAATATTTAATATGCAAAATAAATTAATAAATACAAATACCTTGTTAATACACAACATGGAAATACACAGCCATAATACCCGTACAGCAAGCCAAATGCGTAACACGAATCGCAAAAATAAATTCAATGGCTTAGACGGAATCTATTATACGTCAATTAAAACATTTAACAACTTGCCAAATGAATTAAAAACATGTGATATGCCATTCATAAAGTCAAAAATAAAAACATTCTACTTAGAATTAATAAAATAAAAAACAAGACTTCTGCAAAAAAAACAAAAAAAAAAAAATAAACAAATGAAGCACCTGCTAATTTTTAATTTTTAATAATGAATTCTTCTATTTAAATATATTAACTATAATGTAGTTTAAATTTTGCTATGATTTTTCTGAAGTTCTAATATTTTTTCATTCTCTTGCATTTGTTATTAAGTATTTTTTTTTGCTAATAATATTACTATATCTATTATAATGACTAGTTTGTAAGAATGTAATGTACATACTCTGTAGGAGCTCGAAAGCTCTTTTAGAGATATAATTAAATAAATAAATAAAAAAAAAAAAAAAAAAATAGGGTTGAAATTCTTGAGATGATAAGTTGATTCAAAAACAACATCGCTCCTGGTCCTGATAACATCTCTATCGCAGACATTAATTCAGTGTCAATTTTAATATCAGAGAAATTTTTCATCATCATTAATGATATCATTTCTAACTGATATTTTCCAGATATAGCGCAAGAATGTATAGTTATTCCTTTTTTTAACCGGTAACCGCTCGAACTGCAACAATTACAGCCCTATTACTCTGACAAATTGACTGAGTAAAATAACTGAAAGATCCTAAGGCAAAGAATTTTAAGGTTTGCTACAAAGAAGAACTTAACAGACAATCACCAGTTCGGATTCTTACCAGCTAGCAGCACTGATACAGCAGCATTGGAAGTGGTAAACCACCTAAACTCAGCCTTAGATGCGAATAAATATGCAGTAGCAGTATTTGTGGGCCTGAAAAAAGCCTCGACACAATTGATCATATCATTCTTATAAATATAATGTACAATATCGGTATTAGAGGAAAAACTGCAAAGCTATTCGAATCGTACTTGAAAAACAGATTAATAAGAACCAAAATAAATGGAACAATAAACCCGGAACGCTTTTTGCCAATGGGCGTCCCATAAGGTGCAGTACCTGGACTCCTTCTTTATATTACATATGTTCCGAGCATTAGATCGTCTGGACCTAGAGGTCACTATACTATGTTTGCGGACGACACGATATTGCAGCTGTGTCCTATGTGCCGTTTATATACAATCGAACAGTCAACATAGAAAACTGCAAGCTGCTAAATAAAATATCAAATAGTCTGTTAAAGACTAAATTTAAGCTGACAACCAACACGATCACAACACAAGGAATGCAAACCGATTTAAATAAGGGTCGAAATAATGGTTTGTATAACTGCATTAAACTTTTCAATGAATTACCAGATCATGTGAAACTCGCAGCAAACCTAGAACTATTTAAAAAACGGATTAAAAAATTATTTTAAGTAGTTGATCTAACGCTATAGGTCACCACAGCTGAACGAAAAAACTCACCGCTGTTCCACTACATTATCTGCTCATACCACTATATGTTAGCCAGATTTCTATTGGCTGGGCATATGGTAATTAACAAATCGTTAGACCTTTAGAATTATAATTATTTTTTCAACCTAATCTGATTATTCTTTCCTTCTGCATTGAAAACTTAAGACTGTAATTATAATTTAGTCTTAATCTCATTAGTATTAGTATATATTAAATGAATTATAATGAATTAAAAATTAAAATTAAGTTAAATTAAGTAAAAATTAAATCTAAACTATCAAATTAAAATTGTAAACCAACAAAATTTAGTATCATAATTAATAATGAAAAAATAAAAAAATAACTGCAAAGCTCAAGAAAAAAAATAATTTGTAAATTTTGGACACAGAATTTTAATATTATTCGTGGAACTCCGTGGGGGCCGTATTTAAGCATTTTTAAGTGAACATATTTTTAGTATACAATACCTACAACGTCTTCTACATTTTTTATATTCATATTTATAACGCTAATAAGAGCATCGTTTGCCGTTTTCAGATTCAAGATATACCTTATATAACTTGTGCTATAAAAATCTGAATAGAGTTTTTTCGAGCTTTGGGGCCTGTGGCTCCGTAACGGGTGGGGCTACAGAAAAAAGTTGTTTCATAAAATTAATTTTTCGACGTCTATCCATAGTTAAAATTTTATTGCTCTACTTCAAACGATGTAGAACTTTTGAAAAATGTAGAGATAAAAAAGTTACTTGTTCGAAAGCTACCCGAAATTTTGGTCGGATCTCAAGCAAAAAAATAGGGAACCCAGAAATTGATCCTAAAATATTTTGAGACAATTTCAATACCTAAGCTTTGAGTTAGCGTGCGGACTGAAGCACGGACGGACAAAGCTTATGTGTTTATTACGAGATTCACTTTTCCTGTCATATCCGACCGGATTGAGATGACTGTACTAAAAGATATTACAAATATCACAAAGTGACTCAAAAAATTACTCAAACGTTACGAAGAAGTCATTTCTTTTTTTTGTAAGACAGCTTCTATTACATTTTGATTTTAATCGTTAAAGTTAACTGCTGATGTAAACATGGGTACGAATAGAAATAAGTAAGTAAATAAATAATGAATTATTATAATAATTTTTTTTTGTTTAGTTTAAAGAAAATAACCAAACCTCAATTTGAATAATTGGTGGAATTGGTATAAGAAAATCTATACTTGGCAATCCTTTATATATAAGATATTTCCTCTTCAGAATCACTGGAACTATTGAACTACTTCAAGAGTATGATTTTTATTTTTAAATTAGTATATGAATATACATACCAAAGAATTCTAAAATAATTATTAGTTAATTTAATTTTGATACCATACACATATGTAGGTATACATATTTGTTAACAAATCATTGAATTTTGTTTCGAAAGATAATTTCGATTAAAAAATTATAATTAATGTCAAGATAAGTAAATTTCATTTTTTTTTTGGTTTTAGAATAAGAATTGAATAAATATTAATATATGTAATATGAAACCAATATTACTTATACATTATAACATGAATATAATATGTACACAAATTTAATTTCGAACAATATAATATATTATAAGTACTTGTAATTCGAACTCAAATTTGTTGTGAAAGATTTCTTTTAATTTAATTAGTTTTAAGATATTATTATAAATATGTTTGTAAAAAGAAAAGAAAGTGGAGTCCTAAGATTTTATTCAACCAAATAAGTTGAATTTTAATAAAATTAATTTAAAAATTGATAACTTTGTGTTTCAATATTTAAATATTAACCAAAAAACGTAATTGGCGCAGTCGGTAGGATCTAACTCAAAAGAGAATAGATCCTTTTGATAGATAGAAAATTTTAAAAAAAAATATTACAAGAACAAATTAATAAACAGTTTTTTTTTGTAACAAATTTGTGTCGAGTGTAATCGAAAAGAACAAATAATAATAACAAAATTTAAATTTTAAATAATAAATTTAAATTTAAAACTAAATTTAAATATAAACAATATATTATAAAAAAATCAAAAAAAAAAAAAAAATTTTTTTAAATAACATAAACTATATGCCTAAAATAAAAACAAGTGTTCTTGAGAAACCTCAGGTTTATACTATACCAGAAAATAACAATAATAATAATAATAGTGATCTAAGTGACATTAACGGTATAGTATTAAATATGTTGAATGATAATGTAACAGTTTCTTGTCTGAGCACAAATGATTTAATAAAAGATACTCAGAGAATTCGTGAGTTTAGAGGAGACGGCCAATATGTCCTCGCCTCATTTATAAGAGAGGTTGATACACTACTACCTCTATTAAATACAAATCAACCCATCAAGGAATATGTGTTCCAGAGAATTATCATAAATAAAATCCAAGGAGAAGCACTAGACGTGATGCGATGTTTGGGTGATGCAGATTGGAGCCAAATTAAAAACGCATTAATCGACACAACTGGTGTGAAAGAAACATATCATCAACTGTACCAAGAGGCCCTGTCACTAAGAAAAACAACCGTAAGTGAATATTTTTATAAATTAAGAACAATATTATCTAAGCTAAATTAAAAATATGAACATGATTCATCTAACCCTGTGGAATTTGAACCAAAGGTTAATGAATCAATAATTCTTAAAACTTTTGTAAACAATATTGAGCCACATTTAGCTAGTTTAATTTTAAGTAGAGATATAAAAAAATTAAGAGAGGCATATAATCTATTAGAATGTTCAGGACTAATAAAAGATAAAACAAATTTCCAAAATAATAATTTTACCAAAAATAAAAATGTAAATAAAAATAAATATTATAATAATTCTAATTCAAATATTTCTCTTAATAGAAATAATAATAATTATAATAACCAACATCAAAATTATAATTCTAACAATAGATTTAACAATAATTCTAACAATAGATATAACAATAATTCTAGTAATAAAGTAAATTTTCTCTTACAGCCTCGGAAATTAACTTACCAATAGTACTACTTACCGTTGACAGAACCAAGCTTAAATGCTTAATAGATACCGGGTCCTCTACGTCACTTCTTAATGAGACTCAGTTACCACAATACAAAAGAAAACCATTGAAAAATCCTATTAGTTTTACTACTCTAAATAATAAAATATCTGTGAAGAAAGCAATTAAAACTGACTTACCTTTAGAATTTAACGATGATGCTTTTATGATTTGGAAATTGACAAGTTTCCAAAATAAATGTTTCGATGCTATAATAGGTCAAAATTTACTGAAACCATTAGGTGCTTTAATCGATATGGAAAAAGAAGTCCTAAAAATTAATAATAATGAAATAAAATTTATAAACAGTTGTCCATATAAGTTCGATGAAATCCATCAATTACAACAAACAAATCTTAATGATAATCAGTTTAAAATCCTTTTCCAATCTTTAAATAAAGAAGAAAGTAATACTTTAAATCATTTGATAAAATCATATAATGATCTCTTCTACAAAGAAGGTGATCAATTAACTTCCACTTCAAACATCCAACATCAAATAATAACTAAAACCGATAAACCCATATTTTCAAAAATATACAGATATCCACGTATCCATGAGCATGAAATATCTATACAAATCTCAGACATGCTTAAGCAAAATATAATAAAGGAAAGTAGTTCTCCTTATAACAGCCCTTTATGGATAGTGCCTAAAAAGGAAAATAACTCTGGTAAGAAAAAATGGCGCCTTGTCGTAGATTATAGGAAGTTAAATGAACAAACGATTGACGATAAATTTCCTATACCTAATATTGAAAATATATTAGATAAGTTAGGAAATTCGCAATATTTTACTACACTAGATTTGGCTAAAGGTTTCCACCAAATCTAAGTGAAAAAGGAAGATCGTCCAAAGACAGCATTTTCCACACCTTATGGACATTACGAATATATAAGGATGCCGTTTGGATTAAAGAATGCTCCGGCAACTTTCCAACGTCTTATGAATAATGTTCTTAAGGACTATATCAATAAAAATGTGTATGTTATTTAGATGACATCCCTATCTTTTCTACTTCTTTAGAAGAATATACAAATAGTATAAAAAAAATATTTAATACTCTTAGACAACATAACTTAAAAATTCAAATAGATAAATGTAAATTTTTTGCCAAACAGACTGAATATCTAGGTCATATATTAACTCCAGAAGGAGTAAAACCAAATCCCAAAAAAGTGGATGATATTTTGAAATTAAAGCTTTCAACCACACAAAAGCAAATCAAATCATTTCTAGGTATAACGGGATATTACCGCAAATTTATCAAAGATTATGCCAAATTGGCAAAGCCTTTGACAAACTATCTTAAAAAAAATTCTAAAGTAAATATAAAAGATTCAAATTATATAAATGCATTCGAAAAATTGAAAAGAGTTATAACAGAAGATCCTATACTCAAATATCCTGACTTTAATAGAAATTTCTCATTAGTAACCGATGCTAGTGCTTTTGAAATTGGTGCAACCTTGCAACAAGATTCACATCCAATATGCTATTATGCTATGCCAGCAGAACGTTGAATGATCATGAGAAAAACTATCTAAAAAGAACTCCTTGCCATCGTTTTGGGCAACCAGTTATTTTAGACCATATTTATATGGTAATAAATTCAAACTCTTGACAGATCATCAACCATTAAAATGGTTATACTTAAAGTCTCAAGGAAAGGATATAAATCCTAGATTGAATAGATGGTTGTTAAAACTAAAAGAATATAATATGGATATAGATTACATAAAAGGCAAATTAAACAAAGTAGCAGATTTTCGTAGTCGAATAGACACAGACAAAGATGAAATAAATGTACTAGAAAATAGAGAAGAAAATCTTTACAATTCTGACAACCAATCTGAAACAGCCTCTACTAATTATTCGCTTGAAAATAACATAGATTCATCAGACTTGCAAAGTGTATCCGAAGATACAAATCATGATATTCAAACGGAATTTAGTAGCAATAGCAATATCTCAAGGGAAAACAACATAAATACTTCTGACTTTCAAAGTGCATCTAAAAATTCATATCATGAAAATAATAAAAACCTTTCTGACCAAACTATCCATTCTCAAGAAGAAGAAACAAACGACTTTTTCCACTTTCCAATATTGTTAGTAAATAGATTTAAAATTCAAATTATTCTTACTGACAACAAAGTAAGAGATTTTGAAAAAATTTTCAATAATAAAAGGATATTTTTGAATTCCGAAAATATAAACAACAATTTGAGCGATATATGTAGAAGATATATAAGCAAGGGTAAAATAGGAATTTTTACTGAATTAAATGATCATAAATATATTATTGTGCAAAGAAAATTAATTGAACTATACGGGAACTGTCACAACATAAAATTTGTTAGATGTAATTATTTTACCAAAGATATGACGACAGAAGAAGAGACTCTCAAACAAATACATAAATATCATAAAAACGAAACAGGTCATACCGGTATTAACGAAAATTATGAAGGTTTAAAAAAGGTTTTCAAAATTATGAAGGTTTTTCCAAAATTAAAAAATATTGTGAATAAATATATTAATAATTGTGATATCTGTAATCGAGTTAAATATGATAGAAGACCAATAAAGAAAAAATTTGAATTCACAGAAACACCCAAAGATATTAAAGAGATCATTCATATGGACATATACTAATACAAAACAAAACTTTTTAACATTCGTGGATCGTTTCTCTAAATATGCCACGGTTTTTCATCTGAATGATAGAAACAACCAAACAATAAGAGAAAAACTAAGGGAACTTAAAGCACAGAGAGGGAATTTCAAAAAATTAATAACCGATAACGAATTTGAGAGCGTTAATATCAAAGATTACCTTAGAAATGAACAAATTGAACTCCATCTAGTTAAACCCAACAATCATACTGGGAATTCCGACATTGAAAGGTTGCATAATACCATTGGTGAAAAAATTAGGGTTTTAGGTAATGTTAATAACGAACTAAGCATTATCGAAAAAATGTATAAAGCCATCGAATGGTATAATAACAGTTACCATTCGGTTACAAAAGAAAAACCTATTAATATACAAGAGGGAAAATGTAATAAAAGTAAAATTTATGATCTTTTAAAAAAGGAAAAACTTAGATACATTAGTAAACTTAACACAAAAAGAACAGATTACACAGAACATAGAACCAGGGATACATTAAAAACTATAAAAGTGTTAGGTATAAAGAACAACCTAAATTCATAAAATCTAAATTAAAGAACATACATCCATCAAATATTAAAAGAAATTATAAATTTTCAGGTAAAATTGATATTCACAATGTTCCTGATGTTGTCGACCATACTGACGACCACCCAGGCCCATCTCACCATTGAGAAGGTCGTGTCGGACTTTGGATACATGGAAATCAAAATAGAAGACGTAATTTTAGTAGAAAATTATGATACAATTTTACATATAATTAATCCTAAGGAAATTGAAAAAATATTAGATGATTTAGAAAATAACATAAAAATTTCCGAAATAGGAGATAAATCAACTCTTTTAGTGCATCAATTAAATTTCGTAAAAAATAAAATTAGAACATTAATCCCACCTAGACATAAACGAGGTATACTCAATTTGGTTGGCACCGGACACAAATGGTTATACGGCACCATGGATGATTCTGATCGGCAAGAAATAGAAGATCATTTAAAAGTAATAGACCTAAACAACCATAATATTATAGAAAATTCAAATTCTCAAATCAAAATGAATAGTAATTTCAACCACACTTTCATAAAACTAAAACAAATAATCGAAAATGACAGATTATTAATCAATGATACACTGAACGAAATCGAAACCCAACATAAAAGACTATACAAACAATTACTTTACACAGACTTTGTACTAAAGCTAAAAATCTTACAAGACAACATTGAACACATACAGGACAATATTGCTTCAGTTAGACTAGGAACAATACACAGTAACATACTTACGAACGAAGAAATTTTAGAACACGATATAGATTTTAATAAATTGCAAAATATTAAACTAGCTACTTTAACTGATAATAAAAATAATATTATATTTGTTATTAAAATTCCTAATGAAACAATTGTTCTACCTAAAATACTAGTAATACCAGTAGGAGATAAGTTCAATAATGAATTAATATTTGAACCACAAGAAATTGTAAAGTATAATAACAAAATGTATGTTTAAAAACAGCAAAAAAATTAAAAATTTAAAAATATTTAAAAATTGTATACATAGTAGAAATTGTTTAAAAATGCATAATAACATAACAGAAATAGTTGTTTTAAAAACAGGATTAACAACTGTTCAATAGAAATAAATAGAAATGTTTATAGTAATAAGTTAAGAGAATTTAAACAAAGTTTCATAATACCAAGTTAATCGGATATGAATGAAGGGATTAATTTAAATCTAACATTTAATGATATAATAATAGAACAAATAAAAAACATAGAAGAAATAAAGTACCATAAAAATAATTATTATCTCTATTTAAGCTTTATGATCTTTGTAATGTTTGTAATAATAATCATAACAATATTTGTAATAATATTCTTTAAAAAATTTAGATTATTTAAGTTTTCGACTCAGGAGAGTCTTAATCATAAGGAGGGAGGATTTACGCCACAGCTGGTAACCCTAACCCAAAATTGTATAACTGACCTTCAACAGAATTCACTTTATAAAAAATATAGTACTTTTTACGTACGACAGTATTTTTATATGAAATTTGAAATGCCACCCAAATGAATTTGTTTATGATTGAGTATAATTTCTGAGATATAGAGATAACTGAAATTGAAATGTTTGTTTTTTATAAGGCAACCGAAATGAATATTCAATTTATTTGAATTTTAGTATCTTTCAATTTCAAACCATTGTTTTAGTTTTATAGTCACGTCGTAATAAGTGAAATTACTTATTTATTTATTTATTTATTTATTATTTATTTACTATTGTTTTTAATTTTCTACAAAGAATATTTAATTTTATCTTTTTTGTTTTGTAGTTTTTAATTTTCTAATTCTCTGAGAGTGAAAACTCTGAGAGCTGAGTGGAATACATTTTTATTCGCGAAATCCATTTCTAGCGCGCAATCATTTTAACTCATCTTCCAACATGTCAAGATGAGTAAAAATGCACCATTATATCAGATTCACCTAATTTGTTGAAAGTATGGTTGTCGCACATTAGCTCTGGCATACCCACCAAACAGCTGATGTTGATATTAGATGATAGTCCTAAGATCATTCAGTGCTACTTCCTCTATTGAAATTGACCAATTCATTATTTATTGACCAATTTTAATTAACAATCTAAATTACAGAATTAAGATAACAGATAATAATTACACAATTTAGAATAGATAAAAAGAACAATATTACAAATTAGTGTAACAATATTGGGATACCAATTATAACTATGAAATGTATCTTATAAATGCTAAAATTAAACTTAAGAAATATTGAATTACTTATATTCTAAAAAACTAGTACCAAAAATTTGAACAAATTATAACAACTATTATCATGGCACCCTAAAACTGGTGTGCCTGACAAATTATATACGGTGTGATGATAATTGTCGCTCCGAGAAGGCTATGCTAGGTTGAATTATGACCACAGTTACGTTATGACAAAATTAAGTTGAGTTTACCATGCCTTGTGTTTACCATGCTGTTTACGCTACCCGGTAAACTGCTTAATATTGCGATGGAGGATGATAGCAAATTTTTCCGCACATATTCCACCCTCGTGCGAGGGATAATAAAGTGATTGACTGATCTACTGTTCTAATTCTGAATCTCTGAACGCGTATAGATATGAACGGCGGTTTTTTTAAGGCCTTTTTTATCCTGAATATATATTATCCCAGATATCTAAATAGAGATGCTCTTTCTACCATCATATTCATCATTTTTATATTTGGTGCAATATGCTCTGCTCCTCTTGGTTTGAAAATTATATATTTTGTTAAGTGTAAGTTTATTTCCCGCAATCCAGTCCCAGTATTTGTTAAAATCCTCGTTAGCTGATGCCTCTAGCTCTTTTTAATTTTTGGCTGAGTATATTAGACATGTGCCATCGGCAAATATGATATACCTAGCTTTTAAGTTAGCATTCTGTATATTGTGTATATAGAGCAAGTATAGCGTCGGTCCCCGCATCGATCCTTGTGGTACACCAATATGAATGATCCTTGGGGCACTAGTTTTGTTATTTAATCTAGTTGACAGCTTCTTATCTTTAAGATAATTCCTAATAAGGATATTGGCTGTCCCTTTTATACCAATTTCTTTCAGTTTGTCTGATAAGATGCTGTTTGTCAACTGTATCGAAGGCTTTCTGCAGATCAATAAAGACCACAGCTGTGTAGAATCCTTTCTCCATTTGTTCGAAAGTGTATCTTCTAACTTCTATGGTTGGCATTTCTGTTAATATTCTCCTGGAATCCATATTGGTTGCCGTCAAATCCTACTGTTTTACTTATGAAGTTCTTTAACCTTAAATTTATCATATTCTACGTAATTTTTCCAAGGGTGTTAATGAGCGTTATTGGTCTATAGTTTGTACCTTCTTCTTTGTTCCCTCCTTTATGCAATAGTATAGTTATAGAATCTTTACAGGCATCTGGGAATTCATCAGATGTTAGACTACCATTTATGCACTTAGCCACGGTAGCTGAAATTTTATCTGCAATGTATTTTATCTGTACAGTTGATAAGCCATCGGGACCTGCCGAATTAGTGTTTTTCAAAACTCATTATAATATTATTAATTTCGGTTATATTTGTCGGTTGTAGGAAGATAAACTTATTATTTCTTCTATTACATACAAACAGTCGGTACGTTATTGCTTATCTTCTGGGCCAGATTTTTGCCTATACTTGCAAAGTGGTCGTTTATACCTTCTAATATTTTATATTCATCCTTAGTGGTGATACCATTAATCCTTAAACAAACTATAGTTTTATCGATTTCTGCTTAATTTTTATTATAAATTACTCCGTTGATTGTTCGGTATATCTTTTTTTAAGTCATTGCCTACTTTCTTCAATTCAAGATTATGTTGCATCTATTTTGCCATCCTGGTCATTTTAGTTACTTCATCCTTTATTTTTTTTAATTCTTTTCTTATTTCCTCATTCATATTGTTGTGCATCAGCTGTTTGTACAGCTTATCTCATTTTCTCATCATACGGAGTAATTCTTGGATAATCCATTTATTTCTTTTTTTTCTAACCCTTTTAGTGTCGTGTTTTTCTGTTTAGTCTGTTGTATTAATGTAGTTAATGCTTCCATGTTATCCGTGGAACTTCTCATCAAACTCAGCTTAATGTCCTCTTTAAATTTTACCAGATTACCGTGATGTATAAGTGAGTTGACCCTTTTGTTTCTCCTAATGTTGACTCTAGAAATCTTCGCTGGGATTACTTCATGGTCATGGCTTCTACAGGATTATTGTGCAGCTGTATGGTGATCTGGTTTTTCGCATCCTTTAGATTTGAGATTACATGATCAATGATAGTATTGAATGTTCGTGTTACTCTGGTTGCTCCGCCATGGAGAGGTAGTTTTGCGCTATCTGAGTACTGCTTAGTAGATCTATATCCGCTATCATTATTATATTTTTGTTAAAGATGTCTTCCACATGGTTGATAAATTCAGACTCCCCACTATTATCTGCTTTATGCGCTGCAAAAAATTTGATGGTTTCATTATGATCCAAGATTTCCACTACGGTAGAATTGAACTTAACATTTTGCTCTACAATATTAAATCTGATCCCACTTTTTACAAATACTGCTGTCCCCCTTCTCTGTTACAATCTCTACAATTGTAGATTGCCTTGTAATCCCGTATATTATAGTGTTTCGCCTTGTGGGAGTAGATGTATGCTTCGTTAACTATAATTATATCTGGTTTATAATTTTGACTGCAGACTTCAATTTCACTCAGTTTATTTCTTAAACTTCTAGCATTCAGATAAAGAATATTAATTTTGTCCATCATCATTAATAATGTTAACGATTTTGTAGTCCATGTTTTCTCTCTTTGCTTTTGAATTAATGGACAATGAATACTGGTAGCCCTGTGAGTAGTTACTACTTTCTTAACTATCGAGCTGGAAGGTATTGTGCTTGGTGCAGTTGCTGCATTTGAAAACAGATTCCGTACAATCCTTAGTTCTATGTTGTTTCATGCATTTTGCGCAAATTTCAGATTGTGTGCATTCGTCCGCTTTATGGTTTAATCCTAAGCACTTGAAGCATTGCATGGTCGTGAAGCATTGCATGGCTTCCTTAACATAATGAGATTCCCAGTCAATATTGATGTACTTGTTTACCACTTTATCGAACATAGTGCCGTTTACCTCAATGAAGAGTTCTTTTTTTAGATCTATGCATGTACTACCTTAATCTCATCTTGGGCTATAATGTCTGTGTTTAGTTGCATTAATTCATTTTTTAGCTCGCGTTATATTTTTTATTCAGGCCAGATATCTTAATTCTAGGGATAAATTGCTTTGTGTCCTTTATTATATATCCATTCCCCAGCTTCTTAATCAGTTCATTTTTTAGAACTTTGTTATTGTCCTCATTGTTCGATCTCATTACTAATCCTCCATTTTTTGTGTTCTTGTCCACAGGGGTTGGTGTCCTTAAATCAGCTGGAGTTATTTTCCCTTTAATAATTTTTTTTATCACTTTCTGGATAGGTAGTTTTTGGCTTAATCAGGATTGTATTCGTGAACTTTTCTGTTGCATTCTTCGCTGTGCCAATATTACTGCCTGCTACCTCTGCGAAAGTTAAACTTTTTTGTATGGTTTAACTTTGATTCTGCGAAGTTGTTAATTTTATTACTAAGCTGAATTAGTTGTTCATTGATACTGTTGAATTTTACTTCCATTAAACTATCCTTACTGTTGATCATAGCTTCAATGTCGTTGGAAGATAACTTCTTTGCCTTGTTGAGAGTATTCCTGCATTCTTCGCACATCCATAATAATAGGTCCCCGATAGCCTTATTTTACTGTACTTCGAATCACTGATGTTTGAGCAGCTGCTGTTTATCCATTTGTTGCAGAAGCCATAGCAGCAAAGCTAATTTTCCCCATTTGTAAGCCGCTGATTACAAAACTTGCACAGTTCCAAGCTCATATTCATTGTAGCCATTGGATCTTATTTAATTTCCTATAACTAAACTAATTTTCATTATAGTGAAATATCTCTCATGCAATAGATATCTATCATGCAAAAGATATACATTGCAATATCTATCATGCAATTAATTGCTGCTTAGTGGTGACACCCCAGACAATTTCATTAACATTAATATCGTAAAATATTTATACTTATACTAGTAATATATAAAAAATACACAAATACTGAAATAAATGTATATCTGGGTACAAATTTATTTTAAAATTATGTTAATCTTTTAACACAATTTAATAATTTCAAGAATAGTAATTAATTAAAAATAATTAAAATTAATAATAATAAAAGAATAATAAAATTAATAATTCATAAATAATAAATGCATGCAAGATCTAGTTTATCCCAATAGAAAGGTATATATATATATATATATATATACACTCATCCGAATATAAGAATTCCTATGAGCATAAACTAGATATAAAAATGTATATAATACTATCTTTTCATTGTGTATATTCAAGATGGACTTAATTACACCATCACTCCGCTATTAAAAATGCTCCACCGTATTAGTTACTGTCTCAAATTGTAGATTGTATTAGTGAAATTTCAGCGGCTTTTTAACTCCGCCGTATTAGTTATATTATAATACACTTATTTGGTGTTTGTGAAATTTGAGCGAGTTTTCAAATTATTCAATAACACTACACCCACTATATCAATATTATTAATAATTTTTGAAATTCTTATTAAATCAACAATTTATGATTTTCATATAATTAATTCAAAAATAACTAGTTCCAATATAAAAAAAAAAATTAAAAACTAATCTGCTAATTATTACAATTAGTTATAAGAAGGTTATAATTAATCAATTTTAAACTTTTGCGTAATACTTCTTTTAACTTCTTATGACCTGTCTCGTTGAGTTTCAATCAAAGATAATAGATATACATACATATTATAGATATAAGTATGCATGTATGTATCTACTTTGATAACAATTCTTACACCTAAGAATGTACATAAGTAATTTCAAACCTGAAAAGAACTACTAAAATTGATTGATATTTACAAAAATATTTTTTATTATTTTAGCTTTTTTCTTAGTAAAATAGTAAGTAGTAAACTAATTTTATTTTTTTGGTGTCGTCTCAACAAGTCCCACTTATGAAAAACTTTTAAAATATATGGCGTGCAACTTCTATATATTATACATTTTTATATGCTTGTCTATAATAAAACCCATATAAATCCTGAGCCTTAATTATATTTTCAAATTTGAGCGCACTCTGAACATGCTCTGCTCAAAGCGTTCTCAGATATTGTATGCTTTGATTTCAAAAAAAAAAAACCTACCCATGTATTAGTATGTAATTACAGAATCTTTTTTTTTTTTTTATTCAATAATCTCAATCTAGGAATATGTTCCTTTGTACTACAAAGTAATTGAGACTAAATTGTATGGTATACGGACGGGAAAAATGCGGATAAAGGGGAATAAGACGGTAATTGCGTCATAAATTTGTTAAGATTCGTCTTGAATTTGTGCAAATTGTAAATCAAAAAATCATCAACTTTTGGAAACACAGAGGATGGTAATAGGTTCCACATTTTTGCAGTTCTGACAACAAACGAATTGCTATAACCAGTAGAGTACCATTTAAGAAGTTCCACATAGTAGGCATGAGCACTTGAGGCCCTTCTAGTGGTGCGGTGGAATGTTTTGAGATGGCATCAGCGGTTTTATCTCAATTTAACAAATGTCATTACCCACAAAATATCTATAAAAAAGAGAAAGGGCTCCAATATTACGACGAATGCCAAGAGAAGTGAGACAAGCAGTCTCAACGGAGTTGCCAATAAGACGAATGGCGGGTTTTTGAATTCGATCGAGGTAATTCAATTAAGTAAACGAGGATCGTATATAAGCCTTATAGATATTAAGCAAGTCTTTGGATGAAAAATATGTATTGCACCTAAAGAGGAAACCCAAGCACTTAACAGCACTTTTTGCTTTATTAAAAATATGATCTATTGACGGCGGTGTTTGTGAGATTTGATTTCCTAGGAAATGCGTAAGATGTCACCAGAGTGCTGCCGTTGGCGAGACTGTGGATTGGATTGAAGGTTGTAGATAAGAGATCGTTGATAAAAATCAAAGAGAGTTGGGGCAAGGACGGATCCTTGTGGAACGCCAGCATTTCTTTGTAATTTATCGGATGTGTAACCGTCGACTAGAACACGAATACAGCGATTCGAAAGAAAATCTTCAATCCATTTACTTTCTTTAAGTTTCTTAATTATAATAACCTTTTGAGTTTTGATTTAAAAAAAGTTTTATTAATGCAAAATTATATTGTATTTTATAAATTATTGTTTATTTGTGCTAATTCATCTCCCCATTCATTTGGTTCAAAATTATTGCTATAACAAAATGATTTAAGGAGACACTTAACATGTTTTTGCCGTAGAACGCATACGTTAAAAATAATAGGTGCTTGTATTACGCTTGTAAATGAATACATCACATAAATTCCCGTATTTCCAAACGAAGAAAGAATTAAAAATATTAAATGAACTGTCATAATCGAGAGTATCCAAACAAATATAATAAAGCTAAAATTAAAAATTATTTAAGATTAAGTGTTTTTTTTTAATTTACTTTAAAATTTCGAATTATGAAACTATTATTACATATAAGTAATAATACCAAAAAACATATAACATACATATGTACACATAATGTCGAAATGGAAATATTTTTTTCGTAGTTAGAGTCTGGAGACGGCGGTAAAAAGAAAGAAAAACAAAACTAAAAAAAATGTTTCATTCATTCTGTTTATAATTCATTTTCTTCAAATGGATTTTCTTTTTTTTTAAATTGGTTTTATTTTATTTAACATATGTATGTACATATGTTAATGTAGATACATACCTAGATACATAGAGTTTACATAGATACATAGAGTCTGGAGACGGCGGTAAAAAGAAAGAAAAACAAAACTAAAAAAAATGTTTCATTCTGTTTATAATTCATTTTCTTCAAATGGATTTTCTTTTTTTTTTAAATTGGTTTTATTTTATTTAACATATGTATGTACATATGTTTATGTAGATACATACCAGCTATGCATATACATACATACAAACAAATGTTCTTAAATAATTTTAAAATTTAATTTTTAGATCTCAGCATAACTTACATTAATTTTTCGAAGGCCTGGACATCGAAATACTTAAAGGTGTTTGTTCATATTGTAAATGTATTGTGAAAAAAAGCTTCCAAAAATAACATTTCATAAAGATTTTTTTGTTTTTTTCTGTTTTTGTTTTTGTTTAAGAAAAATGCCGATTTTTAACAATTTTCTTTTCGAGTTTTCAATATGAAATATTTACCCAAACATGCCAAATTGTATATTAAAATAAAATTTGGAAATTTTTCTTTAACATACCAAAATTTCAGCTTTCAACTCGAAATTTTTAACATATTTTCAACAAAATAAAATTTTCAGTTTTTCTCTAGCATTTCATAGTACACAAGAGTAGAGAGTACACAATTATAATAAATTAGTGAACATAACCTAATAATTTAAAAGCTTTCTAATAGATTGTACTGCAAATTTGGTACATATATTTTAGTTCAAACTAAGTTTTCATATTTTTCATTATATTAAAAAATTATAAAAGTTATATAAAAATAAAGTTTGAAGTTTTTTCTTTATGTCAATAAAAAAATTAACTTTCAAATCATATTTTTCAGCAATATTTTAAAGAAAAGAAAAAAAGAAGTACCAAATTCTGGTTAAGCAATTTTTGTTTTTTTCTATACAGTCTATAAGAAAATTATTGTAAATAGAATATTCATGTACTTCCATGAAATAGAATAATCATTTTATGAATAAAATTTTAAATTGCCTAATTACGTAATATTACCTAATTTTAAAAAAATTAGGTAATATTTTATTTTAAATAACTCTAAATTTTAGTAATATTTTATTTTATGTAGTCATATTTTTGTAGAGTTAAATTTTTGAATTAAATTATTATTTTTAAAAGATTTTATTGTATGAATACCTATTTAAAAAAATTAATTCAATTATTTAGTGCCTAATATTGCCTTTTTTAATAATTTCCTTAAATAAAGTGGGTGGAAAACGTTCGGTTGTTGGGTGTAAATCCAATTATAATAATAGCACGTTATATGTAGCTACTTTTAAATTTCCGGATAAAGAGCCTTTGAGAAGCTTAAAAGAGCTTTGTACAAAGATCAGACTGGCAACCAACAGCTTATAGTTCCATATGTAAATTGCATTTTTCAGAATCGTGTTTTAAATTAAATAATGATAAAAGTTCGCGTTTAATACCAGATTCAGTTCCAAGTATATTCACCAATTACTTGGTAAATTTAATAGAAACGAATGATAAAAACTTACGCGATGATATAATTTTAAATTTCTCTAATTTAGTTTTAAATGTTAGTAAAAAAAATAAATTTAAAATACTGGAAATTATATAAAGGCCAAAATGATATTATTTTATATATTTTAATAGAAAATAAATACTTTAAATGTGATTTTAAATTTATAGTAATAATTAATAACGATCAAGTTACCTATTTGTCAGGTAATACAGAAATAAAACAATTTCAAAATATTGAACGATATTGAAAAATGCAAAAAATTAAATATTATTATTAACTAAATTAACATTTTTGATATGATATATATATAGTTGGGATACTTTTCTACTTTTTTTAATATTGTTTTGTTGTAAATTAATTACTTTATTTTTTTTTATTAAATTTTATTTTAAATATATCATATTATTTAGTTAAAAAATTATTTATTTATTATTTATATGTATTAATATATTTTTCTTTTTACTAAAAAACGTAAAAAAGATGGAACTTTAATGCTCCCTTAGGACGAAATTAAAAAAAATCTGTAGTTTTTGTGTTATTTCCAGATTTCTAGGACTACTATTTTTTTCCATAAGACTACGTGTATTTTTTTTTGAAAAAAAGGACTACTATTTAGCTTTCCTCTCTCAATGTCCAGGCCTTCTAAAAAATAATGTAGGTTATGGCTCAGCCCAAATAATACACAAAACACATATGTATGTATTTGAACGTTAAAATTTGATTATAATATTACTTAAGTGTAAAAAATTGTAACGAAAATCTTTTGGTTGTTAATTTTTCTTTGTTTAGCAGAATACTTTTACTAAAAATTAAAAAATAGTTTTGGATGGAATAGCGATGTTTTCTAAATTATTCAGTTTTGTATTTACATTTTCAAGCCTAGATATAGTATGTTAATAACATTTTATTTTTGGTTGTACTTTTATAATAATTCTTATACCTAGTTGAAAAATTGAAATTTGAAAAGAAAACAGAAACCAAAATTGATTGATATTTTACAAAAATAATACTTATTATTTTAGCTATTTTCATAGTAAAATAACACGTAAACTGTTTGTCTCTACTAGTGGGTCGTCTATACAAGTACCCCCTATGAAAAATTTTTATTTTGAAATTTATATGGCGTGAAACTTGTGTTATACATATGTTTGTATGTTCTTTGATATTACTAATATGTAATAAGTTTCTACTTTCGATTTTCTAGGTGTAAGCTAACTGAACTACAAATTTCAAGTCATAAGTAAATAAAGAAAATTTTATATTTATCATACTTAGATTTTAGCTTCTGTTGTATGTGTCCATAGGTTAAACATCGTTTAATTGTTTTACGTGTACTTATTAAAAATGATACGTCCATTAATATGGTAAATCCAATTGGTGTAAGAAAAGTTGCAGTTCCCAGCCATCCTGTTATTAAGGAAAATAGTAAATGTGGAAACAAAATATTTAAGAACTTGCCAATTGAATATCCACGAGTTTTATAATTGCCAGAAGTATTCTGAATGTTATTTGTGATATCCAAAAAATAATGAGCAAATAAAGCCAACATTGAAATGAATGCAGTTATAGTCAATGCATAAGCAAAATAATAATAATACTTTTGGGTGTCATTTATTCGTAAAAAAATATGTTTAGCACGAAATTTTTTCCAAACATAATATCCAAAATAGTTTAGCCAAAGAAACGCGTTAAATAAACTTGCATACAGTATTGTATCTATTGCAACATGATAACTATTACCCAATAGCTGCAAATTTTTTATTAAATAAGTTGCTTGATAACAAAGCAGATACATGCATATTGTTGTCACAATGTTTCCTATTAAATCGCTTTAAAAAAAAATTGTTACCTAGTTAAATTATTTAAATTCACATGAATAAAAATTTACCGTAACGTTGGAAGTACAAAGTATATGATGGCAGTAACTAATAATGTAATAATTGAAAAAATGTAAAATAATGGTTCAACATATGTTCTAAAGATAAATTCATAATCTATCCATTTAAAAGATGAATGTGGTGAGCATATTTTTGCAAAAGTATATTCTTTTGTTGTACCATTACTAAAAATTCCCTTTAAATATAAATAAAACTAAATGAAATCGAAATGAAACGAATAAAATTACTTACTTTATCTATGCAATATTGTCCTAAAACATAATCGTAATATCTAAAGTTATTTTCATTTTCATCAGTAAAATTTTTGATTGTTTTAATTTCTGATCGATATGTATAGTGTCTTAAACTTCCATCTTGAAGTATTACCAATTTGTCGGCACCCTTTAATATAAATTTAGTATGTATTTAAAAAGACATGACTTTGAAAAATAAAGAATTATATGTATGTACATATATAAAGTAATGTTTAATTTACCCCTGGATAATCGAAAATTGGCCAAATTTGATTAGATCCACAACTAGGACTTCCAATTAAAAAACCATAATTTGCACCATCAATTCCAGGTATGGAAAATTGTCCTGAAATTTTATTTTAACATTAAACTGTTTTATAAGGGTAAAGTATTTTTACCAGAATTATTTTTATTTGGCAAAACACAGAGAAGGTTTTCTAAAATTTCAAATTTCTCACAACATTTGTTAATTTTAATAGTGTTATCTGTAGTATTTATTACCAAAAAGGCGAAGCTATGCTTACAAAATAAACCAATTAATAGCACCCTCATTTTTACAGCTTCGTTTAATTTAAATATTCAAGTCAATTCTCCTTTATACTCAGCTCGAAGTAGACTTCAAGTACGCTTCAAGCTGCCATATTTACGCGGTAATAATCAGTTTTCAGCTCCATTCTGCAAAGCAGAAATAGCATTTAACTTCAAATCTACAACTAAAATAAATATATATACTATTGGTTTAAGAATAAAAAGGAATTGAAAGAAATTTAAAAACCCAATCGCAAAAATACTTTCTAGCACTCGGCGTATAATAAATTATTTATGTCATGTCATATAAATTCAATAAATAAATGAATAAAAAATAAATAAAAATTGTAAACAAAAATTTATATCCGTTCTCGTTTCATTGAATTGCCGCTAGATGGCTGGTCAAAATCGCCAATTCCCAATGCTTCAAATGTTATTTTTTACGTGCGAGCCTAGCAAGGCCTTTTGAGTGTTATTCACAACAGGAAAAAAAATTCAAACTCATTTTGTTCTAAGTTGACACAGTTAAAATATGCATTAATACATGCATTAAACTCACGGCTAACAATAATTATTGTTACCCGTGATTAAACTACTACGTTTAATTCCAGCTTGATGTCGTTAACACAATTCGGACGGCCGGCGGAATTGTTGTTAAAAATCGTTTTGCCACTCACAATTCCGACGGACAACGGTGACGGCTAAAATGACAATAAATGAATATTTTATATGCTTTGTTTAAACAAAAATATGCCTTGTTTTAAAAAAAATGGAAGCCAGTGAAAATTTAAAAATTGTACTGATGAAATTGAATATAATCAGTGCCATTAACACAATTAAAAAAAAGAAGGCGGTGGGTATAAATCGTATAAGATACAAATATGGTTTTTTCGTAAGTTTTTTAAATATAAAATCAAACGAGGAAGAACATTTTTTTAAATAACCAGGTAAATTTTATTTTACATTAATAAACAAGCAAAATATAAAATAATGGTATTTATTCATTAAAATAATCTATCAAATATTTCTTTGTAGAATGAGTGTCGACAAATTGTCTATTAAAGTTGCTGAAAGAATCCTTTCTAAAGCATTATAGAATCAATAAGTCCAAAACTCGATTAGCTGTAGCTTTAATGTCCGAAGCATTATGATTTTATATGTTATTGTCATAGATATATTACTAATAGATAGGCAGCGAAGAAAATATTTTCAGCCAAGTTTGCGAAACAGCTGAGTGAACCGTGCGTATGTATTGCTTTAGTTTCCTCAGAAATAGGTTCCTAAAAGGTGAAATAAATTCATTTCTAATTTTTTAAGGATTTTATCAATAATTTTGTTACTTTACAAGTAGTTAAAATTTTGAATAACCTAAATTAAATTTAATTTTAATTTTAAAAACAAAATATATAAATTATTAAGTAATATAAAAACTTAAAATTTCTGAATAAATCTGGTAATGAAAAACTGCTTTACATTTTAATAAACATAAACAGCTGATTGAACGAAATGTAAAAATATTATAAAATGCATGTAATTTTTTGACTGAATATCTTAAGATAGGAAAACACATAAAAGAAACGACTATACCTAACTTCCCATCTATTAGTTAATATATCTATGGTAAATGTCTTATATATAAGAAGAGAAAAATTTAATGAATTTCGTTCGGCTCTCGGTCTCGGATTACCGAAACTTTATAAAAAATTGTCTCAGGCTTCCTTTCAGAACATAAAACCATCACACAAAATTGGACATAAATCGGAAACAAAAAATTTTTTGGAAGCCCGCCGGTTGAATCCGGATAATATGTTGCAACCAAATTTCTTTAGTACCCGCCTAAAGCTAAGAAAAGCATTTGTACAAATTTCAACTCAATCGGTCGAACCGTTTAGGCAGGAAAAACCAAAAAACTTTAAAAGACTCTCGGACCTAATAGGTTAATGAACCGAAACGTGAGCCTATAACTCCTTCCAGGGTCGCAGAAATGTTCCTGCAAATTTTCGTTGCAATCGGAATGGTGGTTTTTACATGAATCCGGCCCAAACAAACACACATAATTTCTCCCTTATATATATATTAGGATTGTTTTCTCATATATTAAAATATATATTTTTATAGATAAGTATATTGCTCATGGATGTTCTCCACAAATTCTAACTTGGACATCTAAAATGGATGTATCAACTGTAAAAATAATTTATAAAACATGCACTGTAATACGGGTAAAATTACATTAGATATATGTAGCACCGCCTAATGAAAACGAATTGTACACAATTGCTGAAAATTTTAAGAGAAAAACAAACACAACAAATTGTATCGGTGGTATATATGGGAAACATGTTAATATTGTGTGCCTTAGATTGAGTGGATCAGTTATAAAAACAGGGATAGTTCGTTACTTCTGGCAGCATGCGACAGTAATATATTGAAATTCATTGACTTTGGAGTGGTAGGAAGTAAATGTGTTGGTGCTATTTTAGCTCGTACTCAATTTGGTAAGGAAATTTTGTTAGATAACTTAATACTATCTCACCAAATCTTTCCGGAATGAGAACGTCTTTCCCATATTACTTTGTAGCTGATGCAGCATTCTCATTAAAAAAATATGCACCCATATCCTGGACGAAATTTTCGTCACTCAAAAGAGCTATACAACAAACAATTGTCTAAAGCACTCGTGTATATTGAAAATACATTTGGAATTTTATCTAATCGTTGAAGAATATTACGAACTGAAATATATGTCAAACCAGAAAATGTTGATAAAATTATATTAGAAACTGTTGTTCTTCATAATTTTTTAATGCTTCAGATAGATCAACATACTATAGTGAAGAGCTTGTGGATCAGTTAGTTAATGTAGAAATAATGAGTCTACGACACTTTACTGCAAAAAAATTCCAATTATAAAATCCCGAAAAAAAAATTCCGAATGACTTAAAATCTCGAAAAAATCCCGAAAAAAAAAATCTTGAATTAAAATTATTCGGCTGCCGATTATGGTGATTCCAAAAACAAATAATTTTGATTCAAGATTATTGCTTGAAATATTATTTTTATTTTAATCATCTAGTCAATATTTTCTACGTAAAAATAATTTGAATGACGCAAATCTTCAATCGTAGATCTCATCAGTGGAAGGTTCATTGATGTTTTCCTCAGGAACTATGTTCCTACTAAGATTTCCTATTTTCCTAAAAACGAAAATAAATTTTTTTTAAGATAGATTAAAAACATTACGATCTATGTACTATGTCAATGCAAAATTGATATAAAAAATAAACACCAACCTTCTATTATTTTCGTAAGTATCTAAAAAACTTAATACATCGTAGTATTTCCATTTTTTTTTTGTTATTGGTGATGGAGCATCACTTTCAGAACTTAAAATATCTTTTTTTTCATTTTTCTGCGCTGGTCTCTTTAAGTTACAAAATTAGTTTCTCTATTTACCGCTTTTTTGTAAGTTTTCACCAATTTTTTTCTTTTTTTAAAATATTCTTAAAATCTTTTTGAGGAAGATTATAGATAATTTATTGTTCCCTCACTAATTTTATGAATTTTTCATTAAAACTCATTTTTTTTAAATTTAAAATTTGAAAATAACTTTAAAATATTATAACTAACTTCAAAAACCATAAAAACAAACAAAAATTAACTTTTTTAAACAATTAAATAAATTAAATATGTTTATTAAAATAAGTAACATAATTTTAATTCTTAATACAATTTAATATAAAATTTTAATTTTCTTTTAGTAATAAGTTTTCATTATTAATTTAATAATTCGAGATAATATGTAATGTAATTTAGAAATATAAGTAACATAATTTTAATTTTTAATCCAATTTAACATAAAATTTTTAATTTTTAATATAAAAAATACAAAACATAATATGACAACATACATTATAATATGATATTATTTTTATATTTACAATTCGAATAAGAATGAAAATTATGTTTTCAAAATATTAAAAGTGCTGCTCCTGAAACTCAAAAAATATATTCAGTAAGCAATGCTCTTTTGAAAAATTGGTAGTAACGACACTGAATATTGTCGATGTAGTAATGTTTTGTAATTGTATGAGAATTTGCCTCACTTTTTTTTGGATTTACTTTTTCTTATACTCTATATTCTAAGTATATACATATATGGAAAAAATTGCCATTGTACAAAATATCTAAAAATCAAAATGGAATTTTTAAATAATAAAAATGAAAGGATTGTACAAAAATATTTAGGTAGTTACAAAAAAGGCGCCAGTTACAGCTATCATTGAAATGCTTCCGGAAACGTTTCATTGAAAACTTATACTTTTTTCCGTATAGGCGATTATAGCAATCAGAGAAAACTGCCATTATTGTTACTGTTAAATTATCTGTCAAATGGCAAATGAAAATAATGAAGGCAAAATAGAAATAAATGTAATTTAAATTTAAATTTGTGTTAGCGTTATTTCAATGTTTGCAAAATAAAGTTTTGTTATTTTAATTTATTTAATTATTATTGGTAGTAAATGGTACTAATAAAGTTTAAAAATTTTTTTTTATTTAATAATGACATTGGCTGAATTGAGAAGAATAAAAAAGTATAAATTTTCTAGAATTAATTTTTTATTTTTACTTTTTTTGAAATTTCCATTTTAAAATGTTTTTCCGCTAAAAATAAAGTAAAAAAGTAAATTTAGATTCTAACTGTAATAGATAATCTTTGGTTTTTCCTATTATTTGCTTTGTTAATCTTTTGTCGCTCTTACTAAAGTGCCACTGTCTAATATGATTGTATATCATCGTGTAAATCATTCAAAGGGCTTTGACTTTTAACATTGGTTTTCTAATTGTTGTAGCAAAACCTTTTTTGATTCCATTTCATAGCCAGTATTTAACAACATTTTCATGTTTTTAATCCTGAATTTTAAAATAAAATAAACTACTTTTAAAAATACAGTGCATTAATTTAATTTATAATTAACTAGAAGAGTACCCGGCGTTGCCAGGAGTATTTAATCGGCTTTATGAAATAAAAATTATTAACTTTTGCTTTTGCGTTAATATAATTTAATTAATATAGTTCACGTATTACTATACATTTTCAGATACTGGTAGTTAATATTCGATTTTTTATTACATTTAGTTAAATTGAATAAACAGAGCGAAGATTTAGAGATAATTTGTCTACAAAAAATCTTTAAAGGAATCAATAATCTATTGAGTACACAATTACGGCGAAGTGAGTTTTCACAATATATTCGTTAATACCGAAACATAAAATCGTATTTAAATTATAAAAAGCCATAATGTAATCAACTTGTTTTTGTAAGTAATGTCACTTCATGTTTTGGTGAATTATCCTTTTAAGTACATTTTGAAAAATTTGTTATTAGGTTCGCTCTGTCCTGCCGTCTGTTAAAACTTTTACACTGTTTATAAAGAGCAATGAAATATTAACTATGCATAGGTCTCTTAAAAGAGTAATGTTGTAGAACAACTTTTTTATGTACCCTCACCGCTGGGGATCCTACAGCATCGACAGCTTTTCAAATTTTGAAAAAACTTCTTTTTAAATGCGTACATTTCAGGTTCTGTTTAACATATTTTCATTATAAAAAATACATGATTGTTTTTTACCTTTATAAATCAACCAGAATTTTTTTACGTTTAGTTTTTCTAATTATATTTCCAAATTGATTGGCTAAAAATATGTGTAAATATTGTATATGGATAAAAATGTAAGATTTTCTGTTCTTTAAATATGTATGTACTCATTTCTGATTAAATGCTGTCCAGAAATGTGAATATATTTTCTAATTTAATTGATTATGTTTATATATAGGGATATTACACATACTATATTAACATATTTGAATGATATTTTATGGGAAATATGTTATACACATGCATCTTATATAGGTAGACCACATGTAAAGACCACATGTAAGTAATGCATTTCTGAATGATGATTGTCGAATGTAGGAGATTGTTTCTGTTTTTTAACAACGGCCGAAAATGTTATGTGACTTAAACACAGTATTCTTATATTATTATATGACTTAAACACAGTATTCTTAAGATACTGAATAAGGTTACTTTAATTACTGTTCTATATTAGAAATTTGCATTGAAAGGTTTTTATGGAATATTAGAAACAGTATATAGATAAAAGTAAAGAGTGTTGGAAATATCTTTTTAATAATAATAACAATACACAAAATTAGGCAAAATATTATTAATAAGTGCTCGTTTGGAAATGAGTTAACAAACATTTTGTCACAGCCTTTATTTAGAACCATAAATTCATCCTGCCAAATTAGACAGAAATTAGAAACAAAATTAGAAGAAAAATTTTTTTTTGATAGTCTATCGTGTCGAAATGTGTTAATGTATCACAACAAAATTTATTGAATGAGTTTGTGTGCCAAAGTGCAATACTTGTACAAATTTTCAATTGGTCAAATCGCTTAAGCACAACAACAAAAAATGAGAATTTCATGATCTGAAGCCTGATGGGTTAATGTATCGTAACCAAATCAACTCAGAAAGCTTTTGTTATAAAGATCTACACTTTTGTAAATTTTCAACTCAATTGGTAAAACCATTTAAGTGCGACAACAAAGAAATTAAAAAATTTTATTGAGCCCTGGTGCCGAAACGGATTAATGGATCGTAACCAAATCAATTCAGTGAGCTCCTGTGGTAAAGAGCTACACTTTGATAAATTTTTAACTCAATTGGTCAAACAGTTTAAGTGCGACAACTAAGTAAATTACAAAACTTCACTAACCCCTGGTGCCGAAACGGGTTAATGGATCGTAACCAAATCAACTCAGTGAGCTCCTGTGGTAAAGAGCTACACTATTGTAAATTTTCAATTCAATTGGTCAAACCGTTTAAGCAGGACAACAAAAAAATTTAATGAACTTCGTTCGCCTCTCCTGTCCAAACGGGTTAACGGAACTTCATAAAAATTTGTCACAAGCTTTTTTTCGAATCATAAAACCGCCATACAAAATTGGACATAAATCGGAAACAAAAATATATTTGGATGCCCGCCGGGCCGAATCCGGGTAAGATATTGTATCCAAATTTCTTCGGCACCCGTCCAAAGCTAAGAAGAACATTTGTACAAAATTTTCAACTCAATCGATCCAACCGTTTCGGCGGGACAACGACAAAACGAAAAAGCTTTAAATGGCTCTCGGGCCGCAATGGGTTAATGAACCAAAACACCATATAGCCTATAACACTTTCCGGGGTCGTAGAAATGTTCCTGCAAAATTTGGTTGCAATCGGACTGGTGGTTTTTACGTGAAAAGGCACAAACAAACAAACAAACAGAATTTCTGCTTTATATATTAGATTAACTCACTATTTATGTATTAAAACTAGTTTTTCTTCGATTATAACTTAAAAATTTGCGTGAAATCTTTCCAACTAAACTTTAAAAAAACACAAAAAGAAAGAATATGGCGCCTCAAATGAAAAAATCAAATGTCAAATTTCAAAAATGACATCGTGCAAACTAAAGAACACAAAACTAGACACGCAAAGCATCAGTTATCAACAAGAACTAAAATTGTTAGGCCTTTATTTAACCCCGAAATGAACCTTCACTAGACACGTCAACGAGTTTAAGAAACAGATGACAAGAGCAAATAATTAAATACATATACAGAAGAAAAACAGGACGCCCGGTACACGTTGCAACTAAAATAGGAAAAACCAAACAATTCAGAAAGCTGGATTACTGTTTGCAGATATATGGACACACAAATGAAAACAACATAGAGAAGCTTCAAAAGGTAATCAATGAAACCGCAAGGATAACACTGGTAGTACTGATACCTACAATAGTGGAGGCACTTAACTATGAAGCCGGTTTCCCAGGGGTAGTAGAGCGTCGGAACTATCTAACCCTTAAGAGTATCATAAAAGCCATATATATACAAGGGCATCCACTAAGCCAAACAAATATTATAACCTAACTTCAAAAACCATAAAAACAAACAAAAATTAACCTTTTTAAACAATTATTGTATAATGTCATTCTGCGACAGTCGACCGCACAAATAGAAATATAATTTATTTTTCAAGAACGATTTTTCCGCTTTCAGCTGTCATCAGCTATATAATACAATGATATTATTAAATAGCTTGGGATAGTTGTTATAACTAAAAATAAAAAAATATTTCAGAAATTTTATTTTATTCTAGTTAAATACAATGACAACCGGATAACTTGATCTGGTTGTTGAAAAAAACCCAGTTGCGTGTGATCCAGTTCCAAAAACTCCAGTTCTAATCTATTCCTTGGTATGCATTTTCTAAAATTAAATAATTTAAAATATAATTATTTATTAATTAATTGAAATTAAATTAGTTAATTGTTATGACATTATTTAGTAAATAGAAATAAGAAAGAAAATTTGTGTTGTTTTAATTTTATTTATTTTAGAACTTGTTTTATTTATTTTCCAAATTATACTTATCTACTCTTTTTGTGATACCTTCAATTGAAGAAATTTTGTCCACATCTAGCCATTCTCTTTTTTCTGCTTCTTGGGCAATTATAATATGTTTCCGTCTTGCTTCTAGGCCTTCTCTTATATTAATAGAAGGAAGAGAAGGGAAAAATTGTTGGAATGGCACCTGGCTTGAGTGTCCATTTCTCATTTGGCAAAAATGTAATTTCTTCATCTATAATAAAATATACCGCTTATTTTACTTGTTCATCCGCAAAGTGCTTTACGCTTACGTTTGTAGATGTAGAAAATTTCAAATCAGGTGTTCTAATTGCCCTAAGCCATTTTATTCGAAGGTGTGCTTCTTTCGGGAACAAAAACTTCAGCGCATTATGGGCCGTTTGAGTTGCAACCGGGTAGACTGCACAAGGTTCGCATTATTATTATGTTTTTCATTTGTTTAAAATAATTATTCTTATTTTTATTACATACTAGTTATTACTAGTATTCTTATTATTATTTTGTTTTACTAGAATTTTGTTTACATAAAACACTTTGCTTTTTCTGATTAGAAATCACTGAATCACTGCACTATTTATTTATATTTCAAATCTTTGTTTTGTTTTTTATTTATTTCACTAATTTAATATATTAAATTCTAATTAGATATTTTTAAAATCCGGGCGCCAAGATTTCTTGATAGAAAATTCTTTTTGTTTATACTATGACAACCACTATTGGCGGCCATTAAAAAATAGTTTTGAAGATCCAACTCTAAAAATTGAAAATCTAATAGAGAATCTGGCATTTAGATACATATATAAAAATATTCTGGAAAAAGGGAATACCATGATTTCGAATCCAACTCTAAAATCTCCTAATTCAGAATGTTACATATTCAAAGGCGTATACGCTAATTTTTTTAAAGGTATTGCGTTAAAGTGAATGCTCCCAATTGCTTAAAACCCTGCTTCCTTTTGGGAATATGAGTCTGATGGATTTAACTTTAATTACATTTTCTTTCTTACGTTTACATTTACATTTTGTTCTAGTTATTTTTAAATTCGATTAATTCATTTTGTATGCTCTTTTATATTTCGCACCAGATACCGTGGTGCAAGAGCAACTGTTTAATATGCAGTTTTTTGGATTCTGAATCTAATATTAGTGCTTTAACTGGAGTATGTTGTTAGTGATTGTTAATGATCCAGTTTGTTTGGCATTCAGTTAGAGCGTGCTTTATTGTTATAAGTTCATAGCAATAAAGGCAGGTTGGTCTGTCTCCTTTAGCAAAAAGGTTTTTATGTGTCGCAAGTATGCAACCCAGCCGAATTCTTGTATATTTTATGGGCTAAGACACTTGACGGTGTAGTTTCGGATAATAGCGGATAGATGCCATAATATCTTTGTTGTTGATGTTTTGTACGGCTTTAACGGCACTTAGACTGTCTGTGTATATGACATATCGTTTTGCCGGTGTTCACTTTCTCTCTTTGTTTATAACTTTCGTTGCCTCCAAAATTGCTTTTAAATCAGCTGTATAAATTGGCCATCGATCGTCCAAGAGCGCCTGCTTTATTATTTTTTCTTCTTCCAAAATTGCGTAGCTAACTCCTTTGTCAAATTTGAACGCGTATGTATATATAGCGATGCTGTTTTCGTAATTGAATCTGTGTTGGTAAAATTTTTCCCTGAATAATATTGGAGAAATATTTTTTTTGTTTAACTTTTGGAGATCTTCTAATACACCTGCGTTCTAGTCCATCCAATGTGGCACCATTGGAGTTTGCAGATTTTTGTATACAGTTATTAACCCTATGGATTGTACAATTTCTAGACTTTTTCTGAGCGTTATAATTGGTTTTCCTTTCGCGTTCTTATGCACTGTTTGGCTTAGTGGATGCTCTTGTATATATATGACTTTTATGATACTCTTAAGGGTTAGATAGTTCCGACGCTCTACTACCCCTGGGAAACCGGCTTCATAGTTAAGTGCCTCCACTATTGTAGGTATCAGTACTACCAGTGTTATCCTTGCGGTTTCATTGATTACCTTTTGAAGCTTCTCTATGTTGTTTTCATTTGTGTGTCCATATATCTGCAAACAGTAATCCAGCTTTCTGAATTGTTTGGTTTTTCCTATTTTAGTTGCAACGTGTACCGGGCGTCCTGTTTTTCTTCTGTATATATATTTAATTATTTGCTTTTGTCATCTGTTTCTTAAACTCGTTGACGTGTCTAGTGAAGGTTCGTTTCGGGGTTAAATAAAGGCCTAACAATTTTAGTTCTTGTTGATAACTGATGCTTTGCGTGTCTAGTTTTGTGTTCTTTAGTTTGCACGATGTCATTTTTGAAATTTGACATTTGATTTTTTCATTTGAGGCGCCATATTCTTTCTTTTTGTGTTTTTTTAAAGTTTAGTTGGAAAGATTTCACGCAAATTTTTAAGTTATAATCGAAGAAAAACTAGTTTTAATACATAAATAGTGAGTTAATCTAATATATAAAGCAGAAATTCTGTTTGTTTGTTTGTTTGTGCCTTTTCACGTAAAAACCACCAGTCCGATTGCAACCAAATTTTGCAGGAACATTTCTACGACCCCGGAAAGTGTTATAGGCTATATGGTGTTTTGGTTCATTAACCCATTGCGGCCCGAGAGCCATTTAAAGCTTTTTCGTTTTTTCGTTGTCCTGCCGAAACGGTTTGATCGATTGAGTTGAAAATTTTGTACAAATGTTCTTCTTAGCTTTGGACGGGTGCCGAAGAAATTTGGATACAATATCTTACCCGGATTCGGCCCGGCGGGCATCCAAAAAAAATTTTTGATTCCGATTTATGTCCAATTTTGTATGGCGGTTTCATGATTCGAAAAAAAGCTTGTGACAAATTTTTATGAAGTTCCGTTAACCCGTTTGGACAGGAGAGGCGAACGAAGTTCATTAAATTTTTTTGTTGTCCTGCTTAAACGGTTTGACCAATTGAGTTGAAAATTTACAATAGTGTAGCTCTTTACCACAGGAGCTCACTGAGGTGATTTGGTTACGATCCATTAACCCGTTTCGGCACCAGGGGTTAGTGAAGTTTTGTAATTTACTTAGTTGTCGCACTTAAACTGTTTGAGCAATTGAGTTAAAAATTTATCAAAGTGTAGCTCTTTACCACAGGAGCTCACTGAATTGATTTGGTTACGATCCATTAACCCGTTTCAGCACCAGGGCTCAATAAACATTTTTAATTTCTTTGTTGTCGCACTTAAATGGTTTTACCAATTGAGTTGAAAATTTACAAAAGTGTAGATCTTTATAACAAAAGCTTTCTGAGTTGATTTGGTTACGATACATTAACCCAGCAGGCTTCAGACCATGAAATTCTCATTTTTTGTTGTTGTGCTTAAGCGATTTGACCAATTGAAAATTTGTACAAGTATTGCACTTTGGCACACAAACTCATTCAATAAATTTTGTTGTGATACATTAACACATTTCGACACGATAGACTATCAAAAAAAAAATTTTGTTTCTAATTTCTGTCTAATTTGGCAGGATGAATTTATGGTTCTAAATAAAGGCTGTGACAAAATGTTTGTTAACTCATTTCCGCACGAGCACTTATTAATAATATTTTGCCTAATTTTGTGTATTGTTATTATTATTAAAAAGATATTTCCAACACTCTTTACTTTTATCTATATACTGTTTCTAATATTCCATAAAAACCTTTCAATGCAAATTTCTAATATAGAACAGTAATTAAAGTAACCTTATTCAGTATCTTAAGAATACTGTGTTTAATTCTTAACAACATAACATTTTCGGCCGTTTTTAAAAAACAGAAACAATCTCCTACATTCGACAATCATCATTCAGAAGTGCATTACTTACATGTGGTCTTTACATGTGGTCTACCTATATAAGATGCATGTGTATAACATATTTCCCATAAAATATCATTCAAATATGTTAATATAGTATGTATAATATCCCTATATTTAAAAATTCTATAAACATAATCAATTAAATTAGAAAACATATTCACATTTCTGTACAGCATTTAATCAGAAATGAGTACATACATATTTAAAGAACAGAAAATCTTACATTCTTATCCATATACAATTTTTACACATATTTTTAGCCAATCAATTTGGAAATATAATTAGAAAAACTAAACGTAAAAAAATTCTGGTTGATTTATAAAGGTAAAAAACAATCATGTATTTTTTATAATGAAAATATGTTAAACAGAACCTGAAATGAAAGAAGTTTTTTCAAAATTTGAAAAGCTGTCGGTGCTGTAGGATCCCCAGGTGTGAGGGTACATAAAAAAGTTGTTCTACAACATTACTCAAAATGTACTTAAAAGGATAATTCACCAAAACATGAAGTGATATACTTACAAAAAAAAGTTGATTACATTATGGCCTTTTATAATTTAAATACGATTTTATGTTTCGGTATTAACGAATATATTGTGAAAACTCACTTCGCCGTAATTGTGTACTCAATAGATTATTGATTCCTTTAAAGATTTTTTGTAGATAAATTATCTCTAAGTCTTCGCTCTATTTATTTAATTTAACTAAATGTAATAAAAAATCGAATATTAACTACCAGTATCTGAAAATGCATAGTAATACGTAAACTATATTCATTCTCTTATCAGACGCTTAACTAAGTAGACGTGCTTAATTTATTCTTAATTTTATTTTTAACTTTAACTTTAAAATAATAATATTAATATAACATTTTAATATTCTTACTATTTCATAATAAAAATAAAAAAAAGAAGAAAAACACTGTGTTGAACTCAATTTTATAAACTTGTAAACAGTGCTTTTGTAAATTTAAATAGCTTATTCGTCTTTTAAATTTTAACAAAATAAATTAAAAAAAAAAAAAAAAATAAATTAAATTAGAATCAGCTTTTTTTTTCTTTTTTAATTTACTTTTATTAATTTATTGTGCATTCTGTTAGTACTTTTGCTAAAAACTTTGAATTCTTTTTAAATTGCCGTTTTTTTAATTGTTAAAGTAAATACTATTTATATAATCAAAAATGAACTCGGTTAAATGGAATAGTTCAAGCTGCACAGTTTATGACGCAAAAACCGAAACTGTTACATGCAGGAGTTTTTGTAAGAAGCGCTTCCACGGAGTTTGTTTAAACGCTCCTAGAGTGTGGTATTCTGCATTCCTGGCTCAATACTTTGTATGTGATGAATGGTTGGATTATCACTCCAGCATTAATATGTTATTGGATGAAGTCAAATCATCGTTCAATAACATTAAAGATGAGTACACAGGACTTGCAGCTAGATGTAAGGACACAATTAAATACAACTCCGAGTCATTTAATGAAATGGCTAAAGATTATGAAGCCCTCAATACTACCTTGAGCAGAACATCACTAAAGCAGAAGGATAATTTGAAGCAGAACGCTGTGCTCAATAAAGATGAGTTTATCTCGGCATTAAATTCTACTAATGAATCTATCAAATCATTAACCAATGAGTTAAAATCTTCTATTAACTCACAACTGCAAAAACTTTTTAATTCAAAATTTATAGACACTACTACTGACGTTGCAGAGAAATTTAATGAGCAGATAGGTTCATTAAGAAAAGAAATTTCGAATATGGGTATGAAACTTGATGCTAGTCTTGATAAATCTTTTGATACATTTAGATACAACCAAATGTATCTAAGTCGCAACTCAAAAGATATTTGGACTCAGACTGATGAACCTTTCAACTATAGTGCAGATCAGAATGCGTTTACTTTTAAACCAATAAACTACAATTCAAAAAATGTAACTCATGCTGGCTTTTGTTCTGAAACTATCTCATCTGCTGATTCAATTCAAGATTCACCTGCCACGTTTTCGAACCAAGATATTCCTGAAACTGCTTCTAAATCAAGCTTTGAAAACAATTCTTTATACAATGAATTACTTCAGTGCAGTGCTGACAATACAAATTTATCTTCATCTAAACTGACACTATCAACAATAAAAGTTGCACAAATTTCCGCATCTACTTCGACATCTTTGAGCTCTGATACTTTGGATCAATTACCTTCTGTTACTAAGCCTTCTTCAATTAAAAAATGCTCTTCAAAAGCTTCTAAATTACCAACTAAGAAGGTTCAATTTTTAATAAAAAAGAAATTACTGCAGATGGTAGGCAGACTTCAACTGAGGAAGAATCTAAACCGGATTCGGATCTCCAGTCACTGTACTTTACTAAATTTGCAGCTTACACAACTTCTAATTATCTAGTAAGTTTTTAAAGAATAAGTTTAATTTAAGTACTGTAATAATAGTTAACATTACTCCTAAGAATCTTAGATTTAAACCGAAATATAAATCTTTTAAAATGATGGTACCTCAATCCAAAGTTTGTGAAATAATAAATTACAAACGATGGAAAAAAGGTACTATAATTAAGCTTTTTAAAGAAGAGTCTAATTCTAATAGTAATACAACTAAATCTATTTCTCATATTAATACAAGTTTAAACATTAACACAAACAATAATAACACGCATTCTAAAACACTTCTTCTTAATCCTTTCGCTGTTCCTTTTAGTAATAAAGCTAAAAAGAAATTTTCAATTCAGAGTACATTATCTACCAATAGCAAAATGTACTCTAATTTCATCCAAGGAGATACTTTAAGACCGGTTACCAGTAACTATAACATTAATAATAATAAAGTTCATAGTAATAACAATAATAAATTTAAAAGTAACAATAATAATAATAATCGAATTAAAAATAATCAAAATAAAAATAATAATAATAAAAATAAAAAAAAGAATAATAATAATAATAATAATAAAAATAATAATAATAATATTAATAATAATAATAATAATAATAACAATAATAATAATAACTATAACGATAATAATAATAATAATAATAATAATAATGTTAGTAACGACAATAATAATATTAATAATTATAACGATAACGATAATAATGATAATAATAATAATTATAACGATAATAATAATAATAATAATAATAATAATCAAAATAATAACAATACTAATTTTAATAATAATAACAATAATATTAATAATAATAACAAACTAGTATTACAAGATCCGCTTGTTTCTCCAATCGTTAGAATGACAAAGCAATCTCTAACAGAAGATTGCAAATATGCTTTGTCAAGATTCAGAGATGAGAGGATTCTCTACAACGTTAGACTTTTCCTAGCCTATTTACATAATGATTCGTATAACACCGTTATAGAAGGTAAAACTAGGACTCACCTGTCAGTTCTCATTCACAATGAGGGGCTGCCATCTAATTATAAAGATTTATACGATCTTTATCTCAGATATCATAAAAATATAGCCTTCTCTGTTAAAGAGGCCGAAGAGGATCTTAACGCTTATCGTAGTCATTGCAATAGCAACTACTACAATCATTTGAATCAATCACGTGAGAGTTATAACAAGTTTTTTCGTCCAAACTCTAAGTAATTACTCAAGTTTCAACCAAACTTCAAATCTCATTTCTTTATCTAACGTTACTTACTCTAAAAAGACCTCTCAAAGTTTCAACAACATAAACAACATTAAAATGTTTTACCACAATTGTAGCGGTATGAGAGGCAAGCTAAAGAAGCTTTTTGTTGATGCCAAGTAGTGTAATTTCAGTGTATTAGTTATAACTGAAACATGGCTCAACGATTCGTTTACAAACGAGGAAATTCTGGATGGTAATTGGTCCATTTACAGAAAGGATCGTGATTATCTATCTGCAAATTGCTCGCGAGGAGGTGGTGTTCTACTTGCTGTAAAGAATAACTTATCTAGTGTACCATTTAATCACTGGTACACATCACTCTTTCGATCACCAATTTGTTAAAATTAAATTAGGTACAAATAATTTATACCTAGGTATTGTTTATTTCCCTCCGAACTCTGACAATTCCTCATATTCTGATTTTTATAGTGTATATCACAATATTATTTCAGAAATGCATGAGGATGACTCAATTTTTGTGTTTGGCGATTTTAATCGTCCTTCTATTTCTTTTATCGTTCACGACGCTGATAATTTGTTATTACCGGTTAACTTTCATGACGAAATTGACTTCGGTCTTATTAGCGAGTTCTACGGTAACGATTTACAACAAATTATCAGTTATCCTAATAGTAATAATAAGTGGTTAGATCTTGCATTTTCAAATGCATATGATAGAGTGTCGGTTATGATAGAGTCAACACTCGCTGATGATGTTGATAATCTTTTTACCAACTCTTCTCATCATAACGCACTTATTTTCGAGTTCTCCACTTCTATCCCACTCCTGGACAAATCTTACAATAATGAAATTGTATACGATTTTTTTAATGCTGACTATCAAAGTATTAATTATGCTTTGTCATTAATCACATGGGACGAACTGTTAGTTCAACAGGATGTCAATTTACTAATCTCTATCTTTTACTCTAATCTGTTTCAAATTATTGATGCCTTTGTTCCTAAAATTCGCAAAAAGCATAAAATAACAGAACCATGGTTAGATAGAGATCTTAGGAACTTGAGAAATCGGCGCAATAAAATATACAAACAACTCAAACATCATCAAGCACCATGCGACGACTTATTGAATATGTATAAGCAACTTGCAATTGAATTTAAACAAAAAGCCAATGTAGCATATGAAAACTATGTCACAGATATTGGCAACAAACTTGTTACTGATCCTAAAAAATTTTTTGATTTTGTTAACACAAAACGGAAATTATTTGGGTATCCCAATTCAATGTTATCAAAAGACAATGTGGTTTCTGATTGCCCAAAAGAAATTTGTAACTTCTTTTCTGATCATTTTCAACAAGTTTATCGTCCAACTACACCAGTTACCACATCGACTAATTCCTTATCTAATAGCTCAAATTTCCTACTTACAGACGTGTATCTTTCTGAAAATGATATTCTTGAAGCAATTTTGAGCCTTGATTTAAAAAAGGGTGCTGGTCCGGACTTAATTCCCTCAATCTTTTTACATAATTGTTCTCACAGTCTAATCTTCCGTCTTCATTTTATTTTCAATAAGTCACTTTCAATTGGGATTTTCCCACAAAAGTGGAAATCTTCCCACTTAACCCCTATTTTTAAAAAAGGGGATAGAGCATCGGTGGAAAATTATCGAGGTATAGCAATCCTCTCGACTGTACCTAAATTATATGAAAAAATTGTCGTTGATAGAATTACTCCTATCATAAATGCAAAACTAAATGAACAACAACATGGTTTCAGAAAAGGTCGTTCAACTACTACGAACCTGATGGTTTATACATCTGAAATCCTGAATCAAATGGAGAAAGGGTACCAAGTTGATGCAATTTACACTGATTTTAGCAAAGCTTTCGATCGTGTTGATCACTTCACTCTGCTAAACAAACTATCAACTTTTGGCATTTCGGGTTCATTTCTTGGGTGGCTTAATTCTTATCTTTTAGAAAGAACTCAAAATGTTAAATTTCGTGGTGTATTATCCAACACCATTGGGGTCACTTCCGGTGTACCGCAAGGTAGCCATTTGGGCCCGCTTCTGTTTAATGTTTTTATTTCAAATCTTTCGGAATATCTAAGCAATCTAACAAAATCTCTTTATTGTTCCCTAGTTCGTTCTATCTTAGAATACGGTAACATTGTTTGGGATCCAGCCTTTGCAGTTCATTCCAATAGAATCGAATCAGTTCAAAAGCAATTTCTTTTATTTGCATTAAGGAATCAATATAACCCTTTTGATTTTGCTAATCTACCTAGTTACACCACAAGACTTAATTCATTAAACTTGCTTTCTTTATCTTTACGTAGACAACTATTGTCATCATGCTTTACTTTTGATATTTTGAATAATAGTATTGCTATCCAATCTCTTAACAACAAGTTTAGACTTAACGATAGTGTTAGGCAAACTAGAAATACTAAATTTTTAATGGACTACAAATATAATACAGAGTACGGTAGAAATGAACCCATCAACAGATGTTGTACTACTTTTAACAAAATTAGTCATCTCTATTCTACATCTATCTCCAGAAATACGTTCAAACACATTTTAAAACTACATTTTTCCAATTTAATGACCTTAGACAATTAATTCTTACTTAAGCAAAAAAAAAATTTTTTTTTTTTTTTTAATTATGATATAATTTTAAACATAACACATTTATTGTATTGCATTATAATACAATTAATGTTTTTCATTTAGTTCATTTTTTTTTTTTTTGTACATTTTATAAATAGTAATTTAATCAAGTACTGTTAATAAAAAAAAAATGTTCATTTTTTTTTTTTTTAATTTTACTTCTACGTAATAATAAGATATTTATTTACGTTTAATTTGCTACATAAGTTATTACACTGATTGTACTGATATCATATTTCAATTTTTTTTGTTAAAATAAAGTTGTTAATGTAGTTTAAATAAAAAATTAATAATAACAATAACAATAAATTAACTTTTTTTAGGTTTTAAGTTATTATAAATGTAGTTTTAAGTCATTGTTTTGTTTAATTTTAAGTATAAGCATTAATTTAAGAATTTTTTTTGTAACGACCTTGCTTAGGTTTTGTAAAATAAAATAAAAATAAAAATAAAATAAAAATATTAATTAAATTATATTAACTCAAAAGCAAAAGTTAATAATTTTTATTTCATAAAGCCGATCCAATACTCCGGGCAACGCCGGGTACTCTGCTAGTTAATTATAAATTAAATTAATGTACTGTATTTTTAAAAGTAGTTTATTTTATTTTAAAATTCAGGATTAAAAACATGAAAATGTTGTTAAATACTGGCTATGAAATGGAATCAAAAAAGGTTTTGCTACAACAATTAGAAAAACAAAGTTAAAAGTCAAAGCCCTTTGAATGATTTACACGATGATATACAATCATATTAGACAGTGGCACTTTAGTAAGAACGATTAAAAGATTAACAAAGCAAATAATAGGAAGAACCAAAGATTATCTATTACAGTTAGACTCTAAATTTACTTTTTTACTTTATTTTTAGCGGAAAAACATTTTAAAATGGAAATTTCAAAAAAAGTAAAAAAAAAAAATTAATTCTAGAAAATTTATACTTTTTTATTCTTCTCAATTCAGCCAATGTCATTATTAAATAAAAAAAATCTTTTTTATTCTTTATTAGTACCATTTACTACCAATAATAATTAAATAAATTAAAATAACAAAACTTTATTTTGCAAAAATTGAAATAACGCTAATACAAATTTAAATTTAAATTACATTTATTTTTATTTTGCCTTCATTATTTTCATTTGCCATTTGACAGATAATTTAACAGTTACAATAATGACAGTTTTCTCTGATTGCTATAATCGCCTATACGGAAAAAAATATAAGTTTTCAATGAAACGTTTCCGGAAGCATTTCAATGATAGCTATAACTGGCGCCTTTTTTGTAACTACCTAAATATTTTTGTACAACCCTTTCATTTTTATTATTTAAAAATTCCATTTTGATTTTTAGATATTTTGTACAATGGCAATTTTTTCCATATATGTATATACTTAGAATATAGAGTATAAGGAAAAGTAAATCCAAAAAACAGTGAGGCAAATTCTCATACAATTACAAAACATTACTACATCGACAATATTCAGTGTCGTTACTACCAATTTTTCAAAAGAGCATTACGTACTGAATATATTTTTTGAGTTTCAGGAGCAGCACTTTTAATATTTTGAAAACATAATTTTCATTCTTATTCGAACTGTAAATATAAAAATAATATCATATTATAATGTATGTTGTCATATTATGTTTTGTATTTTTTATATTAAAAATTAAAAATTTTATGTTAAATTGGATTAAAAATTAAAATGATGTTACTTATATTTCTAAATTACATTACATATTATCTCGAATTATTAAATTAATAATGAAAATTTATTACTAAAAGAAAATTAAAATTTTATATTAAATTGTATTAAGAATTAAAATTATGTTACTTATTTTAATAAACATATTTACATACCCTTAAATAACGTAATTCTAGATAACTTATTTCTAATAGAACATTTATCAGATATTTTTTGCAATAAAGCAAAATCTTATCGATAAATATTTTATTATAATTGATTTTATTAGTAAACTATAATGATTATTTTCAAAAATATGTTTAGAAATTTCAGGAAATAAATTACGATTTGTTAAATTTTTTTGTACATTTATAGCTATGCTATCGAAATATTTTTTATTAAGTAATGTTTGGTTGGAATCTAAATAGTTTATCTTTTGTCTTATTTCTTTTTCAGCTGTAATACATATTATTATTAGTGATGTAGAAGATATCCTTTAGTCTTATAGGCTAGAAGTGATTTTTCCAAAATTGGACCTGTTAGAACCGATATACATTCAGAACACTTTAATTGCTTTTCTAATTTAAAAACGACAAATCCAGAAATATACTCTATAATATGCTTAGCATATTCTGTTAAATTTGATGGATTTAATATGTAGTCGTGTTCATTTAGAAATGATTTTTCAAAACTATTGATATTTTCTGTATCACTTTGCTCAATATTTTCAGAAATCATTGTAAATCTTTTGACAGTATTATTTAATTCCTTGATTGGATTATATGAGCAGTGAAGTATAGGAATATTTTCTAAAACTGTACAATTACCACAGCCATTTTCTCTAATTTGTACACGAACTAATAATCTTTTATATGCAGAAATAAATTGCCTTACAGAAGGATTATTATTATATCCCAATGAAGACCGTATTGAGCTAAAAAATAATTCTATATGATCTAGATTAAGCTTATAAAATGGAATATACTTTAACAAGCCAATAACAATCAATTTTTGATAAAGAATGGTGATAGCTTTTAAACCATTCAAAATGCCGATAAAATCTGTTTTGTGGCGGTAATTTATTAAGAACTCCCCTTCTTTTGTTTTTAGTTTAGATATGTAACTAATAGCGTTATCCGCAAAAGCTTTAATTTCACTGTAGTTTTCGGTACAAATTGGCTTATTATAACTAAATTGATTAATGGATCTACTATTTAAAATGTAAAAAATATTATTAAAAATTTTTAAAAATTTAGATGTTGCTTCACTATTTAAAAAATCGGGTAGAATTAATACCTCCCTACAAAAATCTATAGCATCTGAAACAGATTTACTTAAAGTTTGAACTGCAAGTTTAACATTAATTTTTTGGTTAAAGAAATAAACGTGCGCTTTCCTTAATTTATTTCCTAAATGCAACTGTTAATTTTCTTGTAAATTATTCAGGCTGATTAAATATTTCCATTCTATAGCATTACCTTCATCATCTATTAAACTACCTATTTCTGCTAAGAAGTTTCGAATTAATTTTAGCATATGGCAAGGATCTAAAATGATAGTGTATTTATCCTTCCTTCCTTGTAATTGGAAATAAGACTCTTTTTCGATGCTACACAAATCGCACCCTAAATGTTTTGCCGTTGTAATATTAACTTTATATCCGCTCCAGTTTGTAAAAGATTTTTAAAGCAATGTTCAATTAAATTTTTTTTTTGAACAGAGTCAAGTGAAGCTATTGGAAAAAATCCCAAAGGAATCATCCAACTACGGTTCATACAAACTGCTATTTGTGTAGCCTTTATGTTAGAGTTAATTCCACTCTCAATATCAACAAACCCGTAACAATCATTCCCGGTCCAATCAATATGTTGCCGTATATAGATTTCATCAAATACTACATTTAAAAAAAGCTTATAACCATTTTTTTTTGCTTCCTCAACAGCATAGGTAATTGCTACAAAAGCTTCGGAAGTAAATCCCGGTTTACAATTTATGGACTGGTACCAGTTACTGATAGTTCGCGGATGAGGAAGGCAATTTTCAAAAGAATTTCGAACAAACGAATAAGCTTTTGGAGATAAAAAATTTAGATTCAAAGCAAACTTTTGCAGCTCAGGAGAATAGTTTTTCGGTAGTAATTTATTATGTCTTAATATTTGGCGTTCTAAAATTAATGTAATAGGTCCTGAAATTTCATCTAACATAGCTGATATTTGATCTGAAATTAAATTTTTATTTTTTAATGATTTAACTTTTTAATTTTTTAATTTTTTAATTTTTCTTTTATTGTTTTGTTTTAATGTTTTAATTTTCCCATCCTTATTTTTAATTGTTTCTCTCAAAAGCCGTAATTCTTCTTTAAACTTTTTGGTTTTTGGACTACAAAGAATAGATTCTTGAGATGTTGTGATTATTGTTCGGTTTAAAGAATTTTTCGAATTTTCGTTATTGTTAATTTCATGATTATATGAGCTAACAGTTGAAGGGATCGGAAACTCTACCTAGAAAAACCAATTTAATACAATATAACGTACAAGCAATTTTATTTTAATATTTATTTATTTTATAATTTTCATAATATAAAAATCCATGTTATGCGATTTAATTAAAAGCAGTTTTATGAAAAGCAAGCTGGAAATGAACATGTCAATTTTATCAAAAGCAAGCTGGTCACAAAAGCAAGGCGTTAACTGCAAAACACTTGACAGCAACCATACATTTATCACGTGACTCATTGGTAGCCCATTGTAACTGGTTCTAATCCATTTAAAACTTATTGCATAATGCGAATGTGTGCACAAATATTAAAGTTTTGTGTTATACTATATTGTGTTGTGTTTTGTGTTGTCTGAACATCAATTTGAATACTAAAGCACTTATTTCTTTGACAAGTAGTTCATTATTTCGAAAAACTTTGGGTATAGCGTGTGGAAAAAGTTGCTTCCTAGATCCTAAAGTAAGAATGTCCTCAGATAAAAAATGTTCTGAACATACAATGGAACTGCTTTTTGATTGCCGATTATTTTTTCCAATTGCTGCTATCCACTTTGATTTAAGCCCTTCATTCTTGGGAAATCTTTAAATCAAAAGAATAAACTATTAAATTTTTGTTGGGAATTGTAAATTTATATATTAAAAAAAAAAATTTTAATTATTCAAAAAATGAAAATATGGACAAAGTTTACATTTTTATAATAATAGCACACGTCACTGATACAAACATTTTGTCATCATGGCTTTTGTCAAAATTGCAATTTTTTTTGCATATAAAATAGCATGATTTGTAAATTTTTTAGGTTTTTTTTAGGTTTGTGTTATTAATTTTATAATTTTTTTATTATGATTTTCACTTACCTGTGAAACGATAATCCTATTTTTCGATGTTTTCTAGCATTTTCGCATCCTTCCACAAAACATTTCATTTTTAGGTTTTTTTTAATGAATCGCAAGTTTTTTAACATAAATTTATAAACTTATTTATAATTAAAGCTAAAATGAATCTACAACACTAGTTTAAATTAAACAAAACTTAAATTACTATATAAAATTTGAATTTTAAAAATATTTTATTGCTAAACCTTGTAAATTGTAAACAAATCTAAATAAAAAACAAACAAAATAATAATGTTGTCATGGAAATTTAAATTTTTTTTGACAATAACAGGCACATTTTGGTAATTAAAGTTAATTGATTTGGCTTCAGTAATTTTTATTTACGTATACAGAATTTTCTATTCCTTATACTCTATATTCTAAAGCTTGGTTTCCATATGCGAGAATTCCCCGCGGGTGTGGGACAATTTTTCATTTTTCTATACAAAAAATTTAAAATTTTTTCCCCGAGAGTTTTTACCCGAGAGTTGAATTAACTTTAACTTTTTTCCCTTGACTCGCGGGGATTTTTACATATACATTGAAAAAATGTCATTTTATTATTTTGACTGATTTTGACAAACGTCAATATATGTTTTTTTTTTGTTTTGAAATTTTTATGACAAAATTTGAATTTAAAATTGTTATTTTTTTGTGCGGGAAAACTAGTTTTTGATTTGTATATTTATTTTTGTTGGCCAAAAATTGTATGTATGTATTTACATTTTTGTTATTTAAAAATGGTATTTAAATTTTAATTTGTGCGTTTTTGTTGGTTAATTTGTAATAAATTAATTATTTTCCTTTGTGGCAATTGGAACATTCTATACTATTTTCTTATATTTACTATTATCTATTTTCTATATATCTTACTATTATCTTCTATCTATTTTTTTTTAAATAAAGCACGTAAGTACAAAATAAATTAAATTATGTACGTATATTGGTATTATTATCAATATGTATGAACAATTTATTTACATAGTTTAAGTTGTAGATTAAATTATTTATCATGGAATGCCAAATTACGATGAAGTTGATAGAAGCTATTCAAAAATATAGTGTGCTGTACGATTTTGGCCACAGATATTATAAGAACAACGGCTATAGAAGAGAGATTTGGAAAAAAGTAGCACATGAAGTCGAAATTTCTGGTAGGGATGCAATCATTCAATTTAGTGGAAATTCTTTTAACTAAATAAGTAATATATTTTTATATTAAATTTAAGAAAATAAAGTGAATAAATTTTTCTATGTTCTATTTTTCTATTTTCTATTTTTCTATGTTATAACTTTTTTCTTTTATTCTATTTTATACTATTTAATTACTAATTGTTTTGTTCTGTTTACTTTATACTATTTAATTACTAATTGTTTTGTTCTGTTATTCTATTTTAAATTATTTAATTACTAATTGTTCCGTCCTGTATACTAATGAAATACATTTTTTAATTTTTTATACTAAATTTAATTTTTTTATTTTCTAAAAAATAAATTTTTAAATTCTAAATATAAACTTTTGTTTTAATAATTTTTCTTTAAATAGAAAATATTTAATTGAAATATAAAATGTTTTCCTGCCATGGTAGAATATTTACTTCACAAAAAAAATTTGGTAAAATTATGTCTTATTTCAGATGGTTGGCTGGTAAAGTTGTTTGAACCCATTCTTCCAATGCTGTTGAAGGTGTTTTCGGTTTCACTGTCATTCCTCCAGTTTCCATTCCGTTCCTCCAAACTCATCTTCAGAATCGGCATAACGTTCTGGGCAATAACTTGTAGAAAACTTTCTCAGCCAATTATGAAGCACAACTGTAGATTTAATAATTTCCAGTGCGGTTCTCTGAGTAGCAATTATTGGTCGTCTTAGTATTCTCCATCTGGACGATAATATTCCAAAAGCATTTTCTATGGTTCTTCTTGCTCGTGACAACCTTAAATATTGATAAATTATTTTTTATTTCATATACATGGTTAAAAATTCAAACCTGTAATTAAAAATTGCTTGATTTTTAGGTAATCCATTTTTTCTGCCAGGAAATGGACGCATAATATTTTCTAATAAAGGAAAGGCTTCGTCTGCTACAAACACGTAAGGTAGTTCTTGTCCTAAGCCATCAACATATTGCGGGCTTGGTAAATTTAGTGTTGTGGACTTTGAAACCACAGCATTACCAAAAGTAGTATTTTTAAAAATACCACCGTCGCTAAAACGTCCAGCAGCACCAATATCAACTGAAAGAAATTTATAATTAGAATCACTAACACCCATTAGAACGATACTATGAGTTCCTTTATAATTAAAAAAATTTGAACCACTGTTGGAAAAAGCTTGTACAACACAATGCTTTCCATCTATTGCTCCTATACAAAATGGAAAATTGCAGTTTTGTTCATATTCCTCTGCAATTTGTTGCCATTTGCTCGTTGTAAGCTTTGGAAATACTTCCGCAGACAATACATCCCATAAAGCCTTGCACGTGTCTCTAATTATACGTGAAACACTTGTCTTCGAAACACGATACAAACACGATATCGACACCATCGAATCACCACTGGCTAAATATCTAAAATAATTGTACATATATAAATAAATTATGTTATTAATTAGCTACTAGTAACTAGTGTAAAAAATAACTATCATGTTACCTTAAAGTTAATGAAAGTTGGTCTTTCACACAAATCACCTCTCTGCTTGCATAATATTTTTGCAACTTTGATTCCAATTTCTGGGCTAATAGATTAAATAGTTTAGGTTCAATTCGATGGAAATTGAAAAATTTATTTTGATCTATACTCTCCATTTCATTCACCAAATTGTTGTAGCATCCTTGTCTTGATCTATTTAGCCACAATTTATTCATCCAAAATCTCCTTTTACGCGTTTTTTTTTTAGTTGCTTCGTAAGCTAAAAGCAACTTCAAACACTTTAAGCGACGTTCCTTCTTGTTAATTTCATATTATTTATTTTATATAAACCGTTTTTTATAATTTTCAAATTTTAAAAAATATCTTTTCTTTTGACAATCAATAAAAAGCATTTTTTGACAATTAATAAAAACACATACACATTCAAACGAAACCTCGGATATGGAAATCAGTCAAGGGAATTTTTATAAAAATTGTCTCGCACCCGAGGGGAATTCTCGCATATGGAAACCAAGCTTAAAGGCTGGTTTTCATGAGGAAATTTTTAAATTTTATTGCGACTTTAGAAAGAGAAAAATATAGTACAGTCCCAATAGGAAAGAGGGAGAAAAAATATTAGATTGCTATAAAATATTTATGGCAAGATTTTGACAGCTAGAAATGTACATAACCTATTTTTTAATGTTTTGTTTATATTTATAAACTTGATTTGGCGGATTCGAAAAATTTGATTTCATTAAATTTTCTAAATAAATAAATTATTTTGAAGTAAAAGTTGGTAAAATACATATAATATACATATAATATATATAATATATATAATATACATATATATACATATAATATAATTAATTATTTTAAACAATGGAGAACTTTGCACGAGCTGCAATAATTCATCAGGAAGAAGACGACCAGAGAAGAAGAGTTAATGATTTTAATATATCAATCTTTCAGTTAAATATTTTGGATACAAGTTATTTTTTAGTTTAAATACTAGATAATATTATCATGGATTGTAATAAATAATGTTGTCATTATTTCAATTCATAATTTTATAATTTGATTTACATTCTACTTATTGGAATTCTGTTAACATAATATATGTTTTTTTATATTTACATACATACATATAAAATATCTACATTTTTATATAATTATTTATTTTAGCAATGATAGGAAACTCTTTGGTTTTGATGGCAACAGCTTTAATTGATGAATTAAAACAGAGCAATTCTAAGGAAAATCAATCGAGGAAAAAGAAAAAATATTGGCTGAGGCCATATTATCAGGAAAGAAATGAATCGGGATCATACATTAATATTTTTGAATCCCTGAGGAAGATTAATGATAAGGAATTGTTCCATACTTACATGCGAATGAGCGCAACTTAATTGGAACAACTTTTACTACTGGTTGGGCCGCTCATAAAAAAACAGAAAATTTTTAGGGTCCCAATTAGTATTAACATTCGTCTTGTAATTACAATGAGGTAAATTAAAAATTTTATATTTTTTCTATTTCTTATTTTGTTTTTTTTTTTTTAGATTTTTAGCTACTGGAGAATCTCAAAGGAGCTTATCATTAGCATACAAGGTTTCACCCACAGCAGTCCATTTTATTATACGGGAAACAACAAAAGCAATTGTGTGTGTTTTAAAGAATATAGTGTTTCCAAAAATTAATGAAAACACATTCAAAACAATTGCTGAGGGCTTTGAGCACCAGTGGAATTTTCCTCATTGCCTAGGAGCAATTGATGGAAAACATGTCACAATTCAAGTAAGTTAATTCATTTTTATAATAAAAACATTTTAATTTTACGAAAACATTTAGGCGCCAGATAATTCAGGGTCCGATTTCTTCAATTACAAGAAAGCACACTCACTGGTACTTTTGGCTATATCGGATCATAATTATTCCTTTATAATGTGTGATATTGGTGCTTCAGGACGACAAAGTGATGGAGGAGTTTTTCGAAATTCTGCATTCGGACAAAGATTTTATAACAATTCTCTCCCGTAAGAAAAGAAAACATAATAAAAAATTATCAATTAAAATTATAAATTTTTTTTTAGAATTCCAGCACCATCGGATGTGTGTGAAGGATTTAAGGACGTACCATACGTCTTTGTTGCGGATGATGCGTTTGCATTGACAAACAATATGTTAAAGCCGTTCATAGGATCCAATTTGTCATTAAAAAAAAGAATTTTCAATTATAGATTGAGCCGAGCTCGTCGTATAATTGAAAATGCTTTCGGCATTTTATGCACTAAGTGGAGAATTTTTAGAACTCCAATAATTGCTAAATTGGAAACGGTAAAATTTATTTAATATTTGTATAAACCGAAAAAATAATTATATAATTTATTTATATATAAAATTTAATAAAATCCAATTATTTAGGTGGAATATATAATGATGGCATGTGCTTGTTTGCACAACTGGCTCCGCCAAATGAAATGCAGAACCTATTTTCATCCGGGCCTAGTTGATACTGAGGAAAATGAAGGCTCTTGGAGATCAGAGCCAAATAATTTTCAGCCCTTGACTTCAAATAATGGAAATTCTACTAATACTACTAAACAGATGAGGATTAGGTTCGCTGAATACTTTATGGACGAAGGAGCTGTTCCATGGCAATTGGATAGGATTTGAATTTTATCCCATATATGGATAAAAAAATATATATTTTATGTTGATAAAGAATCTAAAATTTTTTTTATTTTTAGGAACGGACTTAACTACAACGAGCGAACGATCTACAACATTTTTTCTAAAGAATTATTGAAATAATTTAATTAACTAATCTCTGTTAAATATTGTTTTATATGTCAATCTCTGTTAAATATTTTTTATATGTAATTAAAATTTTGTTCTCAAAAGCTGTTAAATATTTGCTGTAAAATTAAATATTGTTATCAAATAAAAACTAATGTTTATTTAATGAAAATAATTTTTTTTATTTATTTCGATTTTATTTAAATTTTAAAAAAATTAAAAAATATGATTAAAAACAAAATAATAAAGGCAATTCATAGAATATAAAAACAAAAAAAAAAAAATTCATAGAATATAAAAATAAACAAAACAGAATTCATAGAATTTAAAAACATAATAAGATTATTCATAGAATAAAATATTTAAATACATAACAGAAAATAAAAGAGTGCGTAAAATAGTATAAAATCTTAAGAATATTTACATAGAATAAAGAATATAATAAATAAAAGGATATAAAAAATATTTACACATAGAAAGAATAAAAATAAAATAAAAAAAGTAGATGTTCTTCTAAAAACAAACACTGTTAAAGATATTAAAAAATAGAAATAAAATTTACTGATGTCTTAACTGACAACAATACCAAAATATCAATACTTAAAAATTTTTATTCGATGCCATATTCAATCATGGAATCTGTAAGTACTTGCATTAATTTTATTCTTACCTTTCTCTGCGCTATTGTAGGGAATTTATTTAAATCAGCTATCAATAATTTTGCAAACCATTCTGTTTCACTCTCCTTTTTTTCGTCCATTTTTTCAATGCACTTTTTCTTCAACATACTACTCGCAATCTCGGCTTTTTCATTTACATTACTTATTTTCTCCATCATTTGGAAACACTGGTCTATTAATAGAGTTTTCTCAGCATCATTATTCTTCTTCCTTTTTTTTCCTTGTATGTGTAGTGTTGATGTTGATGGCTGCGATGTTGGAGAGTCTGGTGTTGGTGACTCTGGGACTGCATTCCTCAAAATTCGCCAATAGGTGTGATCTAAAATTAAAGTAAAATTTATAATTCGATAGTTTATAAATAATAACATTTTATTTACCTTCTAGGTTCATTTGTGTCATCCAAAAACGACAACAACCTGGAATATTTATATTCCTTGTTCCTAATAGTAGCAGATCCACTTGCGCCAGATTTTTTTGATTTAGGCAGTTTTTAAATGCTGCCATCTTAACTTCGCAGTTTTTGTATCATTTTCTGAATTTAAAAATTTAAATTTATTATTAAAGGAAAGTTACAATGAATTTAACGAAATTAATTACTCAGCTCCAGCACAATTTCCTCCCACAGCCTTAATTTTAAATTTCGGTTTTTGTACCCTTTGTTTCTCACATCCCAGATTTGTGGCCTAATCCTAACAGCTTCTATTAACTGTTCTAAAAATGCATAATAAAAATTACATAACAAAAATTTTATAAATTTAAAATATAATTAGTATTATGTATTACCATTTGCTACTTCATAGTTGAGTATATCGCTTTGGGATGGAATGATTTCACGGTCCTGTTCAAATTCTAAAAAAAAATATAAATTAATATAATATACATAAATATAAATATACATAAATAAATACAATATATATATAAATATTCTACATAAATTTATTTTAAAGTTTTAACACATCATTTTTATTATTTTTGCCTTATTAAAAAAACCTACAAAAAGAACCTTCTTCCTATTTATTTATCCTAATCATTTTTAACAGAAACATACCATCATAACGTCCAACAATATTTAATGAAAAACCTGACAGTAGTCCAACAATATTTAATGAAGAACCTGGCAGGATGAATATCAGCAATACATTTTTCCATCCTTCAAAATTTCCCTTCCAAGACATGATCCTGTAATTTCCATATGTTGATGGTGGTCCTGAATCCAATACTAAAACTTTATCCAAGACTAAATTTATTGTGACTATCTTCATTTGAATGAAGATGATTAGAAAAAGCATTTTCATTATATTATCACAAATACTTAATTTACCTTAGGCGTTATATCTTAAAAATTTACTTACCTTCTATTATAATGTTATCCATATGCTGATAAACATCTACATTTTCTTCTAACATTTCTATTTCTTCATAGTAATTTTCCATTTTTTCTCTTTTTTATATATGTATTTGATTTTTTATTTCAGAACTACAATTTAATATTTCAGAACTACAAAATTTAAATTTCCCGCAAAATTTGTTTATTTTCCCGCAAAATTTGATACGGTTGAAAAACTTCAAAATTCAAATGTCATAAATGTCATGTATCCATAAAAATTTAATAGTAGTGTGAGGATTTTTTTTGTGTAAGATACACATTGCTTACATATGTATTAAAAATATCCAATCTAATTATAGATATGTTCTCTGAACATATTATAAAATATGTTCAGAGAACATATCTCGGTTGATTTTTATGGCAATGTTGAAGGATATTTTTAAATGTTGCTGGATATTTTTAAGTGCTTTCATTGATTTTTATGGTCATTCGTGGATATTTTTTTAGGGATATCTCTTTCACACCCATATCAACTTTGTATCTTCTGCCTATGCTCTAAAATTTTCGTGGATATTTTTTTCTCATGAAAACCAGTCTTAAGTGTATATACTAAATATTATAAGAATGTATAAAAAAAATGTCGTTTTTTGTATGAAAAAATTAAAACAAAATTTTTTCGCTAAAAATAAAGCAAAACAGTAAATTTTTTCGATAAATTTAGATTTTAACTGTAAAAGTTTATCAAATTTTGGATAATTATGGTGGGTTCGGGACACGTGGCCTTTTTTTCGCTGAGTTACATGTCGTATAAATACCCCAAACTTCTAACATATCTTTTGTTTCTTCGTTACTGATTATATTCTTTTTCACATGTTTTGAGTAATTTTTTGTTTTAAACGAGGAAGAATACAGTTGCCTTTGTCAACTCTTAGATACCCGTACGAACCGTTAGTATGTTCACAGCCTGTCACTCTGCTTACAATATTATTTTTTTAATATTTTAGTATTTTAAAATAATTTGGGTGAATTTTATAATTTCTAGAACTATGGGTTGTACATATATTCAAACTATATGTTTATATGTACATTCTTCAAAAGCAGATTCTAACCTTCCACATAACGATTATCAATCCAAAACTTTTTCAAATATTCTTTAGTACCATTTAATACTAAGCAGTAAATGTATATTAAATTTACTTAGTACAAAATAATAAATATAATTTTAAATATTATATTATATTATATTTAAATATTCCATTGACAGAATTATTTCTTATAAGTACAATAAAATACATATATGTATGTAAATACGGCGCTATATAATATACATATATACTCTTATCATTCATTCACTAGTGACATATACGATATGTAAATAAACATGATATTATATAAGTATGTATGTATATCATTATCATATAAATAAAAATTCTTCAAGCAACCGTTATTTTGTTTTATTTTACATACGTTTTATTTTACCGTTATTTTTTTACATTTTTTTGTACTACGCATTATATCCTCAACAATTTCAAATTATCAAGTAAAACAAAATGCAAAATATTCGTTAAAGAAATTTGTTAGAAAATTTGAAAAAATCAAGTAACACTTTCGTCAATTATAAAGTAACCCTATATTATTAATAAAAAAAAGTTGTTAACAGAAATAAGAGTATAATGTTTAAGCTTTAATTTTTGGGTAGTACTTCAAAAAAATGTTAACAGGTGTTCAAGTTACAGGTGTTTAAAAATAGAAAATTTTCAGTTTTTGACCCCTTACAGCTCCTAAACGGGGAGTGATACAAAAAAAATTTCTGAAATGACTCTTACTTATTTTCAAAGATCTAACTTCTGTCAAAACTTCAATTTTGCAAGATTTTGCAAAATTTGAGTTTCGCATAACGGTAAATTAAGACACCGTATGCCACAAATATATATTTATTGTATATATACTTTTAAAGCTAATACAAGTAGTAATCGTTTGGCGTTTTCAAAATGAAGATGTACCTTATACAACTTGTGCTATAACAATTTAAATATAGAGCTTTTTTGAACCTTTGGGGAGCTGTAGCTCCGTAACGGGTGGGGCTACAAAAAAAAGTTATTAAAAATAAAATTAATATTTCTATTTCAAAAAAAATGTGGGGATCTAAAAGTTAGGTGTTCGAGAGCTACCCTAAGTTTTTGTTCAAACTCAACCAAAAAAAATAGGGAACCTACAAATTACTCCTAGAATATTGTGTGTAAATTTCAAGATTCTAGCTTTCTTAGTTTTTCAGTTAGCGTGCTGACGGACGGACGAACATGGCTCAAGCGTCTTAGAATTTTTTTCTGATCCAATCCATACCTTTGAAGGTATATCTAGCTCCCTTATTTCGAGGTGTTACAAACGGAGGAGTAATTTTATTATACCCGATCCTATCGTACGGGTATAAAAATTTATGGGTATTTAAAAAATAAAAAGAGGGGTAACGTCCATTATATCACTATCACCAGAAAAAGGGCCACGTTATCCGGACCCTCCAAAATACCTATCTTTTACCGATAGACTCTATGTTTTACAAAAAAATTAACTTTTTTGAATTTTTTTTTTCCGAAAAAATTTTTTTTAAATATTTTTCATACAAAAATCGCCGTTTTTGTTATGAAAATAATTGACGACTGAAATTTTTATGTTTTCACATCTTCTTATAATCTTTCGTATATACATATATGAAAAGAATTGCCATTGTACAATTTATGTAAAAATCTAAATGGAAAATGATAAAAATGAAAGGGTTGAACAAAAAATTTTTAGGTAGTCCAGATAATTCAAATTTATATAAAATAAAAAATTATGGACATCTTTATATTGAAAACGTAAATAAATAAATTTTTTTTTTCCTAAGGGAGGTGGGAATCTTCCAAAGACACAAAGAATTTCCCCCTTGGTAGTGTCAGATTCTTACTGACTAAAGCCACCTCCCCCTTTAACAAATATAATGGGATGAAACCCTTACGCAGTATATTGGTTAGGAAGTAGGGATAGGAAAAGATAGGAAATGGATACGGAAACATTGAATTGGAAGTGGAACTGTAAGGAAACAATGAATCCGCCTATTATTATTACCATTTTGCTAACAGTGACTATAGCCGTTACAACAGTAGTTACAACATGTAGTAGTATATAACATCTTACTACATGAGGTAATTATTGAAGGCAACCCCCACTGTCACTGTAGCGGCTGTTATTATTGGTAACGGGTCCAATTTGAGTGATATGATTTGTAAGTGACGTTTCGGCCATTTGTAGTATGTCATGATCTGTCTTTTTCTTTTTATTGTATTCAATAATGTTTACAATTTCATCATGGAGAGATATACGCAAGAACAACGTTTACAAATTATTCAATTTTATTATCAAAATAATCGTTCTCCAATTGCAACTTTTCGTGCGCTTTTGCCATTTTATGCTCGTATTAATCCTCCAACTGTGCTCGCTATTCGTCGAATTGTTGAAAATTTCGAGAGTACACTTTCTTTACATAATGTTCAAGTGCCAATAAGACAAAGAACCGCTCGAAGTAATGAAAATATTGCTGCCGTTCAAGCAAGTGTTGCTGCAGACCGCAATTTGTCGATTCCAAGGGTTCGGATTTTGGAAGCTTCCGAACGAGCAAACGAGATTATCTCCAAAATCAACAAAGATAGAACCATAAATTTTTTACAATGATGTTCCTTCCCGCTCGATTTATGTCTCTGCAATTTAAGAGGATTTGGTCCATGGGTTTGAATTTTGGAAGCTTCCTTTTTTTTAGTACAAGAGTGTGCTGTTATGTTTCCTTTTCTATAAAATTGGAAACTGACATTTGAAAGAATTTGAACCATGGGTTCGTATTTTGGAAACTTCCGGACGAGCACAAGAGCAACGAGCATATCTCCAAAACCAACAAAAGTAGAACCTTTAAATTTAGTACAATTGTGTTCTGGCATGTTTTCTTTATGTTTCTGAGATGGATTCGATGAATTGGAGTGGCAATTCGGGTACCTGACACACACCTCCCAAGGACTAACGATCTTCGAAATTAATAAAGATAGAAACTTAAAATGTTTTACAAAGGTTTCAAGCATATCCAAAGAGGATATTTATATTTATGCATATCCCAAGAGGATATTTTACGTTCCTGAAATTCGAGTTAAATAAAACAGAAAAAGGAAGAAGTACAAGCAGCTGCCAAAAAAACTTATGGATTTTTAATTTAATTCGAATTATTCAGGTGTAGGGTATTAATAAGTCGGTTGCATCGACTTACTGTTACATTTACTTGTTTTAATTTTAAAAGGTGCCCTTTTCTCGTTTGAATTAAAATCTTTTCTTATGAATTACTCATTTTTTGTAAAATATATGCTAGTAATATAGTGGTATTTCGGTAAGTAAATAAAAATTATGAGTGAAAATATAAAGAGTCAGCTCATTTAATTTTGTTTTTTTTTTGATTATGCTATAAATTGAAAACAAAATGTAAGAAAAATATTTTTTATTTCATTATCTGACTGTTATATTAGTGTCAATGAACTGACCAACGACTGTTTAATTTCTTTGTCACATTTATGTGGCAGGAGAACATATTAAAAACGAGAAAGAATACAGTTGACTTTGTCAACTCTTAGATACCCGTACGAACCGTTAGTATGTTCATAGCCTGTCACTTTGTTTACAATATTATTTTTTTAATATTTTAGTATTTTAAAATAATTTGGGTGAATTTTATAATTCCTAGAACTATGGGTTGTACATATATTCAAACTATATGTTTATATGTACATTCTTCAAAAGCAGATTCTAACCTTCCACATAACGATTATCAATCCAAAACTTTTTCAAATATTTTATAGTACCATTTAATACTAAGCGGTAAATGTATATTAAATTTACTTAGTACAAAATAGTAAATATAATTTTAAATATTATATTATATTAATGCGTACATAGTATATTTCCACTCATAGAATAATTTCTTATTAGTACAATAAAATGCATATATGTATGTACATAAATACGGCGCTATATAATATACGCCTCTAATCACTCATTCGCCAGTGACATATCGTATATGTAAATAAACATGATATTATATAAGTATGTATGTATATCAATATCATATAAATAAAAATTCTTCAAGCAACCGTTATTTTGTTTATTTTTTTACATTTTTTTGTACTACGCATTATATCCTCAACAATTTCAAATTATCAAGTAAAACAAAATGCAAAATATTCGTTAAAGAAATTTGTTAGAAAATTTGAAAAAATCAAGTAACACTTTCGTCAATTATAAAGTAACCCTATATTATTAAAAAAAGTTGTTAACAGAAATAAGAGTATAATGTTTAAGCTTTAATTTTTGGGTAGTACTTCAAAAAAATGTTAACAGGTGTTCAAGTTATAGGTTTTTAAAAATAGAAAATTTTCAGTTTTTGACCCCTTACAGCTCCTAAACGGGGAGTGATACAAAAAAAATTTCTTAAATGACTCATACTTATTTTCAAAGATCTAACTTCTGTCAAAACTTCAAGTTTAAAACTTAAACCGTTTACAAAATAGAAGGGTGAAAGGATTTTGCAAAATTTGAGTTTCGCATAACGGTAAATTAAGACACCGTATGCCGCAAATATATATTTATTGTATATATACTTTTAAAGCTAATAAAAGTAGTAATCGTTTGGCGTTTTCAAAATGAAGATGTACCTTATACAACTTGTGCTATAACAATTTAAATATAGAGCTTTTTTGAACCTTTGGGAAGCTGTAGCTCCGTAACGGGTGGGGCTACAAAAAAAAGTTATTAAAAATAATATTAATATTTTTGTGATATCTATAAGCAGTTAAAATTTTATAGCTCTATTTCAAAAAAAATGTGGGGATCTAAAAGTTAGGTGTTCGAGAGCTATCCTAAGTTTTTGTTCAAACTCAACCAAAAAAAATAGGGAACCTACAAATTACTCCCAGAACATTTTGTGTAAATTTCAAGATTCTAGCTTTCTTAGTTTTTGAGTTAGCCTGCTGACGGACGGACGGACGGACGAACATGGCTCAAACGTCTTAGAATTTTTTTCTGATCCAATCCATACCTTTGAAGGTATATCTAGCTCGCTTATTTCGAGGTGTTACAACCGGAGGAGTAATTTTATATAAAAATTTATGGGTATTTAAAAAATAAAAAGAGGGGTAACGTCCATTATATCACTGTCACCAGAAAAAGGGCCACGTTATCCGGACCCCCCAAAATACCTATCTTTTACCGATAGACTCTATGTTTTACAAAAAAAATTAAATTTTTTGAATTTTTTTTTCCGAAAAATTTTTTTTTAAATATTTTTCATACAAAAATCGCCGTTTTTGTTATGAAAATAATTGACGACTGAAATTTTGATGTATTCACATATTCTTATAATCTTTCGTATATACATATATGGAAAGAATTGCCATTGTACAATTTATATAAAAATCTAAATGGAAAATGATAAAAATGAAAGGGTTGTACAAAAATTTTTTTGAGGGAGGTGGGAATCTTCCAAAGACACCAAGAATTTCCCCCTTGGTAGTGTCAGATTCTTACTGACTAAAGCCGCCACCCCCTTTAACAAATATAATGGGATGAAACCCTTGCGCAGTATATTGGTTAGGAAGTAGGGATAGGAAAAGATAGGAAATGGATACGAAAACATTGAATTGGAAGTGGAACTGTAAGGAAACAATGAATCCGCCTATTATTATTACCATTTTGCTAACAGTGACTATAGCCGTTACAACAGTAGTTATAACATGTAGTAATATATAACACCTTACTACATGAGGTAATTATTGAAGGCAACCCCCACTGTCACTGTAGCGGCTGTTATTATTGGTAACGGGTCCAATTTGAGTGATATGATTTCTAAGTGATGTTTCGACCAGTATGTCATGATCTGTCTTTTTTTTTTATTGTATTCAATAATGTTTACAATTTCATCATGGAGAGATATACGCAAGAACAACGTTTACAAATTATTCAATTTTATTATCAAAATAATCGTTCTCCAATTGCAATTTTTCGTGCGCTTTTGCCATTTTATGCTCGTATTAATCGTCCAACTGTGCTCGCTATTCGTCGAATTGTTGAAAATTTCGAGAGTACATTTTCTTTACATAATGTTCAGGTGCCAATAAGACAAAGAACCGCTCGAAGTAATGAAAATATTGCTGCCGTTCAGGCAAGTGTTGCTGCAGACCGCAATTTGTCGATTCCAAGGGTTCGGATTTTGGAAGCTTCCGAACGAGCCCCAGAGCAAACGAGATTATCTCCAAAATCAACAAAGATAGAACCATTAAATTTAGTACAATGGTGTTTCTTTATGTTTCTGAGATGGATTCGATGAATTGGAGTGGCAATTCGGGTACCTGACACACACCTCCCAAGGACTAAAGATCTTCGAAATTAATAAAGATAGAAACTTAAAATGTTTTACAAAGGTTTCAAGCATATCCCAAGAGGATGCTTCTTTTACGTTCCTGAAATTCGAGTTGAATAAAACAGAAAAGGGAAGAAGTTCAAGTAGCTGCCAAAAAAACTTATGGATTTTTAATTTAATTCGAATTATTCAGGTGTAAGGTATTAATAAGTCGGTTGCATCGACTTACTGTTACATTTACTTGTTTTAATTTTAAAAGGTGCCCTTTTCTCGTTTAAATTAAAATTCTTCTGTCTTTTCTTATGAATTACTCATTTTTTGTAAAATATATGCTAGTAATATAGTGGTATTTCGGTAAGTAAATAAAAATTATGAGTGAAAATATAAAGAGTCAGCTCATTTAAATTTTGTTTTGTTTTTGATTATGCTATAAATTGAAAACAAAATGTAAGAAAAATATTTTTTATTTCATTATCTGACTGTTATATTAGTGTCAATGAACTGACCAAGAACTGTTTAATTTCTTTGTCACATTTATGTGGCAGGACAATATATTAAAAACGAGAAAGAATACAGTTGACTTTGTCAACTCTTAGATACCCGTACGAACCGTTAGTATGTTCACAGCCTGTCACTTTGCCCACAATATTATTTTTTTAATATTTTAGTATTTTAAAATAATTTGGGTGAATTTTATAATTTCTAGAACTATGGGTTGTACATATATTCAAACTATATGTTTATATGTACATTCTTCAAAAGCAGATTCTAACCTTCTACATAACGATTATCAATCCAAAACTTTTTCAAATATTCTATAGTACCATTTAATACTAAGCGGTAAATGTATATTAAATTTACTTAGTACAAAATAGTAAATATAATTTTAAATATTATATTATATTAATGCGTACATAGTATATTTATATTGTTATAAGTATATCGCCATACATTGCAATATTGCTTTAAAAATATTTCCATTCATAGAATAATTTCTTATAAGTACAATAAAATACATATATGTATGTATATAAATACGGCGCTATATAATATACGCCTCTTATAATTCATTCGTCAGTGACATATACGATATGTAAATAAACATGATATTATATAAGTATGTATGTATATCAATATCATATAAATAAAAATTCTTCAAGCAACCGTTATTTTGTTTATTTTTTTACAGTTTTTTGTATTACGCATTATATCCTCAACAATTTCAAATTATCAAGTAAAACAAAATGCAAAATATTCGTTAAAGAAATTTGTTAGAAAATTTGAAAAAATCAAGTAACACTTTCGTCAATCATAAAGTAACCCTATATTATTAAAAAAAGTTGTTAACAGAAATAAGAGTATAATGTTTAAGCTTTAATTTTTGTGTATTACTTCAAAAAAATGTTAACAGGTGTTCGAGTTACAGGTCTTTAAAAATAGCAAATTTTCAGTTTTTGACCCCTTACAGCTCCTAAACGGGGAGTGATACAAAAAAAATTTCTTAAATGACTCATACTTATTTTCGAAGAACTAACTTCTGTCAAAACTTCAAGTTTCCAACTTAAACCGTTTAGAAGATAGAAGAGTTAAAGGATTTTGCAAAATTTGAGTAAAGCTAAGTTTAAGTTTGAGCAACATAACGGTAAATTAAGACACCGTATGCCGCAAATATATATTTATTGTATATATACTTTTAAAGCTAATAAAAGTAGTAATGGTTTGGCGTTTTCAAAATGAAGATGTACCTTATACAACTTGTGCTATAACAATTTAAATATAGAGCTTTTTTGAACCTTTGGGAAGCTGTAGCTCCGTAACGGGTGGGGCTACAAAAAAAAGTTATTAAAAATAAAATTAATATTTTTGTGATATCTATCAGCAGTTAAAATTTTATAGCTCTATTTCAAAAAAAATGTGGGGATCTAAAAGTTAGGTGTTCGAGAGCTACCCTAAGTTTTGGTCCAAACTCAACCAAAAAAATAGGGAACCTACAAATTACTCCCAGAATATTTTGTGTAAATTTCAAGATTTTAGCTTTCTTAGTTTTTGAGTTAGCGTGCTGACGGACGGACGGACGGACATGGCTCAAACGTCTTAGAATTTTTTTCTGATCCGATCCATACCTTTGAAGGTATATCTAGCTCGCTTATTTCGAGGTGTTACAAACGGAGGAGTAATTTTATTATACCCGATCCTATCGTACGGGTATAAAAACGCAATTCAATTGATTACTAATACTTATTTATGATATTACTTATGTAATATCATGTTTACCAAATTATTTTAAAATACTAAAATATTAAAAAAATAATATTGTGAGCAGAGTGACAGGCTGTGAACATACTAACGGTTCGTACGGGTATCTAAGAGTTGACAAAGGCAACTGTATTCTTCCTCGTTTTTTATTTAAAGTATAATCTCAGAAACTATTTTAGCAAACTCAAGACGTTTTTTTAGGTAAACCAGCGTCTTTCCATAAATTTATTTTAAAAAAGTTCTTTGCAATATTAAAAGCTATATGTGTCTGTATATCTCATAATTAGATACCGTTATCAACTACAAGTTGATAGCGGTCTCTTTCCAAAATTTATACTCTTTAAATAATAGTACAGGTTACAGTCATTTTTGTTATACTTTATTTTTTTGTTTATACTTCATTTTTGTTATACTTTAAGGGCTTTAGAATGTAATGGGGTTCCTGACATTAGACAGACATATTTATTTAAAGGAAAAATTTTCAAAACAGAAGCAGATAACATGAGAACTGAAAAATTAAAACGTTTATTAATATAACGAAAATAATTTTATATTATTTAAATTTTATTTTATTTTTGCACTGCTGTTATATTTTTAGAAAATAATTTAAGTATTTTTATTTAAAGATCTTATTTTTTCCCCTTGTTTGATACTAAATATATTTTAAATCGTTACTTTATTTCAGTATGTTTTACAGTATAATTTTCTATGCTTCCTAAAATTATTATTTTAATTCCTTCTCGTGGTTTTTTTTTTTTGCTTTTCTTTTTTTTACATTATTTCGAAATTTTTCATCTTACGCGTAAACATTACATTGCAAATGTAAATATTATGATTTTTGTTATAGGTTTCCTTTAAAAAAATAAAAACAAAAATAAAACAAAAACAGAATAAAGATAAACATGGTAACTATAACGATTTTGAAGGTGAAAATAAACGAAATTTTTTTTTTTTTTAGTTGTTTGTGATCACCGATCATAGACCATATTATTATTTTAATATTTCTGTTCTTATATTATATTTTCTGCTATATATAAAAAAATTTAACGGAACTTTTATGCCTATTATAATACTTTACATATTTACACTGAGTATAAAAAAAAAATTATACAAAAAAAAAAAAGAACTAAAATATAGAGACAAAACAGGTACGAAACTGTGAAGCGATTGATGCTCAGATGTATCTGGACATCATAAAAAAAAAAAAAATACAATAATAACATAGTATGATGGAATAAAAGTCCATTATAAAAACTCCCAAAAGGTGAGGAAAATGAATGCTTCTAAATTATAATAAATATAATTTGAACATATAAATACGTATATAATATACAGGTAATACAAGACAGTTATTTTTTACTTAATGTTTTTTTTTTTTGTTTTTTGATGTGCTTTTGTTCCTATAGAATGCTAAAAATAATTATCGTGATTGTCCTTCTGAAAAAGGTAATCCTACATTATTTTGTAAGTAGTTGTTTATTATATAAAGATAGGTATACATTTGTTTATGTATCATTTTAAACATTTTTGTTTGGTCCTTATGTTTTACAGAAATTTTTAAAGTATATAAATATTTAATTTGTTTTTTTTATTTCGTTTTTGTTGATTTGAGAGCTGTTAAAAACTTTTAAATTACATTTGAAACTTACGTATTTTTAAAATCCCTAGGCAATATAAGAGTACGTTGTGAAAAAGGAATATCTTATAAATAATATTGTTATTATTTATAAAGATTTACATTTGATTTATTTGAAAAGAAAAAGAAAACAAAAACAGAAATATAATAATATAAAACTATATCTGGTATAGCCATTCAAATTATAAATATAACAATCAAAATTATCTGATAGTGCTTCAAACCTTAAATGAGAATAAAACTTATCAAACTTAAAGAAAAACCCAATGCAGAAAAATAATAATTTATACTATAGTAATTTATACTGAAACCTGCTATATTTGCTTCAAGCATACATCCTATACATTATGTTTGCTTCATACATACATTTATGTTTAATTTTAATAATGACCTTGCAGAAAATGCCTGTATTGTATATATGTTTCGTTTTTTTGTAACAAACTCTTTTAAAGATCTGGAAAAACTTGTAAAAATTTTCAAGTAGAAGAGCACTTTTGTCTTTTGTATCACTTTAGTTTAACAAAAGAAATAATATAATGTATTTTAAGGCGTGTATTTAAATGAAATTTAATATTAATCTGTTAAACAAAATGAAGACTAAATATTAAAGTAATGAAAAAGTCAAAAATTTAACACATAATTTTTACGCATGCATTTGTAATTAAGGCTTCATTAAAAAAAAAAACGTTTTATTTTTCTATTTTAGTACACAACATTTAAAATTTAAAAATTAATTAAATAATTATGATATTAATTTTACTCTTTTATTTTATTACAGAGCTTCCATTTTTGTCACAAACATATCTTAATTGTACAAATGATCAGACAATATTACTAGAACCAGGATGTGAAATAACTAATAAAAAATGCCAATGTTGGCCAGAAATAAGAATATGCAGAGGAGATCAAACAATAATATCATCTGTATCAACAGATACACGATGGCATTTTAGAACATTAGAGGTAAATTATAAAAAAAAAAATGACCTAACAAGTAAAAATTCGATAAAAATTTTTTGATTAATATTCTTAGGACTGCCAATTAAATTTACAAATTTTAATAAAAAATGAAATGGTATTTGATGAAGATTATACAGTATCACCGAGAAATTTTTCTTATCGTAAATTACGAAGAGAGGTTCACCACCACGTAGGGGTAGAACGGGTAGAAGAAGGTAATTTAATAATGTTTTTTTTTTTATTTACGTTGTATATATTTGGTTAAGCCCAACATTCGGAGCTGTTCTATAAAATATTTCCTACTATTTAGTTCTATATAATGACATATTTTAAAAAAGTAATTTACTTATAAAAATCACTTTTGCTATCACCCTTGCTAAATATAATTTAAATATATTAAACCTATATGAATTACTCGTAAGTTAATAATAGAGGTCAACAAATAATTTCGATGTTATAACGACGGTTTAGTAACATTTCATAAATGATTATAAAATATTTAAATAATAACATTATTGAAAGATATAAAATCACTCTTATGTCTTACTTTAAAACCTTAACTGAAGGCTTTAGAAGTTTAACTTGTTTATTTTTATACCCGTATGAATTATGTTCAAGGGTATAATAAATTTGCTATTATGTTTGTGACACTTTAAAGGAGTCGCGCTAGATATAGTGTCAAAGGTATGGATCGGCTCAAAATCGAATTCTGAGTCGATTAAGCCATGTACGTCCGTCGGACTGTCCGCAAGATAACTCAAAAAATAAAGGAGCTAGGAGGCTAAACATTGTTTTACGTCACTATTGCAAAATTGTTAGTTGTGCTATTTAAAACCAGCTTTTTCGACCGCCGGGTTCGAGTAGCTGCCATACAACTTCTTTCATTATATGAAAATAACTCAGTATCTATTGAAGCTAGAGGTATCTCAAATTTTGTGAAGAGGTGTCGAGTTACATGCCCAACACTTTTGTAAATTTTGGTTGGTCTAGAGAAGCCGGTTCAGACTTCTTGGAACTTAATGAAGCTAGGTGTCTGAAATCTTACAAATGATGATCAAGTTTTATGGCAACTTCTCTGTTTAAATGAAAATAACTCAGTGTTTATTGAAGCTGGGTATCTGAAATTACATAAATATATCTCGGTAGTTATAACGTCGGTACTAAAACATCTGAAATTATTTAAAAGATGATCAAGTTTTATAGAAAGAGCATGTATTACGTTCATACGGGTATCCCAGAGTTGACACAGCCTACTTTATTGCAGTCTTCCTCGTTTTTTAATAAAACTGCTATTATATTTTTCAGAAAGTATTATTTGAAAGTATAAATTTTATAATATTATTTTTTTTTATGTTTTTTTATAGCAAAACTGTCGATGTTGAACAAACAATATCTTTTCATATTGTTAAAATAAAAACAATTCATGCACTACCATACTTATCCTAACTTAAAAAATTTAGCCCATTATATGATATCTATACCTAATATGTAATCTGTTATATAATCGGAGTACTCTCATCTCATTAGTGTATCTAACCACCAATATTCTCTTTTTATTCTTTTGTTTTTATCAGGTAAGACATGACGTATTTTAAAATTTCTCCGTTAATATTGTACGGGGTATATTCTATAGCTAGTGATAGTGAATTGTGATTTTTCATACAAAATATTTTTAATCCTATTCAATGAATTCACATTTTAATTTAGAAATCACAGCATCAATACTCTTCTACCCACAAATATCAATAACAAGACTTAGCAATAACAACGTACCTAAAATATTTTGACAATTTACACAAACACTAGATACTTTAACCGATTAGAACTAAATCTAAATTTCTCAACATACATTCCCTAAATATTTTTACTCTCAGCATTAATCAATAATAAAAACTTGAGAGTTAAACTTCAAAAAATTACATATTAAAATATTTAAAAGTCAATAAAAATAAGAGTGATTGTGATTTATCACAGAGATTCAAAAGTAGCAATCACTACTAGTAACAGTGATTTGAAAATTAATACATTTTCCATCTCAATCTATAGCTTTTTATAATGTAGTTCGTTCGACAATTATAGTGATATCGTAAAGAGACATAATTTTGGTTTATTGCTAATAAAACCGTTAATGTGATGACTTTAGAAGTTTAACTAAAAGAATTCGAACATATTTTGTTTAATTGCATACTTTTCGGAATTATTTTTAAGAATCTTCTAAACAGAGAAAATTTTTTAAATGCATATTATAATATAATGTTGATTACATAAACCTCCATTAAAAATATACAAAATTAAATAAAATAGTCTTAAATTTATTTTTTTCTAAATATTTTAAATAAAATTCTTAGACTCAAAAACAAAATTTTAATAGTATAAACATAGTAAAAACATTAATGTCGTTAATTAGGTGAAATAAAAATTCATAAATTAATTTAATAACTATTAATAATAAAGTTTTTAATATTTTAATATTTTTTAAAGTTTTAGTTTTTGTGTCGACACCTCAGCAAAAATAGATATATATTTTTTTGATATGAATATAGACAATTTCAATTTGCTGAATGGCATTGTATAGGTAGAGGGTTTTAGTAGTGGACATATTATGTGGGGGACATCTGATTCTAATTCCAGTAGAAAGGAAACTTTTTTTTATCTGATTTTCGACCTGAAACACCTAACTTTCGCTATTTGATTCAAATTAATGACAAATAAATAATATTTTACATCAATTTTTATTATATAAATAATAGAAAAAGTACTAACACATGACAAAACAAATATCAAATGCAAACTAACAATTTTAACATATAGCTTATAACTCACATATAATTAACAAATATTCTAATATTAAAAAACATCTAAATTCAAATATCAAAATTATAATAAAGTATATAAAAATAGATTTTATTGATTGCAATTTAACAAATTCTACATGTGATAAGGCCTAGTGAATTGTCTTATGTGTTGTAATTTAATATAAACTACTTCTCTTGTCTATAATCCATAATATTATAACCCATTTGCTAAAATACCTTAGTTCTTATTCAAATATATAGTAACGGTATAGACAGGCTTATAAATCTAACAGTTGAACAATTATAGCAAGCAAAATTATAGCATAAAAATAACCAAATATATTTACTTAACTTAAATATATTACTTAACTTATCTAATAAATGAATATGTAGGAACAAGGTTGAAAATAATTTCTGTCCTTAAATTTATTTTTTTCAGATGCCGATTACAATATAAAAAAAGACCAAGAGTTTTACATGGAAGACCAAGAAGAATTAAAAAACAACATTATTGTGGTTACGGCCACATAGAATAAAAACAGTAGATAAACACAAAACAAAAAACAAAAAATAAATAAAAACAAATAGAACATAAAAAAAATTATCAGGGATCAAAGTTAGTACTTTTAAGTTAAAAATTTTTCATTTCGGTTTTTTTTTTCATCTTAATTTTTTTCGTGTTTCCAAAAAAAAAAAACAAAAACAAAAATGAGGGTTTGACAGTTAATGGAAACAAGAATAATCACGATAACTAAAAAGTTAAAGTTAGCTAAACGTTTAAAATGATTATCTTTTAATTTAAAATGTTTCTTATGTAAAAAAGAAATTTTTTTTTCTGTTTAACTTTCTGAAAGTAAAGCTGTAAATATTTAAAAACAACAACAAAAAACAAAAACAAAAACAAAAAAGAAATAATCATAAAAATTAAAGTAACAATGAGTTGTTTGAATTGGATTGTATTGTATATTGGTTTGGGTATGACTATCTGCTTATCTCAGGTTAAAAACAAGTGTAAAATTTGATGATTTTAGAAATGATAAAGATTCTAAAAAAATAGAAGAAGGACAGCGCATATGAACTGATAAAATATAAAACAGAAAAAAAAAAACAGAAATCTAATTTTAGCTGTTCTTATCTCTTTAATGTCTGGCAAATTATTTTATTTGATATTAGCGCTTAAAAAACAAAAATAAATAAAAGAAAATACACGTGTGTTGTATGTGTCTGAAATAAGTATGAAAAAAAAAATTTAAACAGTAAAAAACGAGTATAAAATTTCCTTGTTTTTATTTTAATCATCGTCAATATTTTTTACATAAAAATAATTTTATTCGTAGGTACATTTAACTTACTCAAATCTTTAAAACTATCGTAGATCTCATCAGTTGATAGTTTTGAAGATTTAAATGACATTGGTTATTTTGTTGCCCGCGTTGCATTTTGATAAATTTTAACAATGGTGGAAGAACAGTATTGATTTAGTGATCGAAGTAACAGTTTAAAATAGAAACTTAGTCGTTCACTTCTGGTAGTTGCGTTTTGATTCCACAGACTTGAAGGTTGGTATTGATATCCACTGACATTTCTTCTTCATCTATTGTTGTACTTGGTACATCTACTTCAATTAGGCTTGTAGATTGTTGTTTGAGGATAGTGTCTCTTATTCCTTCTGCATTTATACTTCGTATAGCTGCTTGAATTGGTTCTATTAGGTTTGTTAATTGTTGTTTGAGTGTGAGCATTTTGAAGATTGGTTTGGTATTACGTTGAGTTGAGTTTTTGCTGCGTTTAGTTGCACAACCTTGGCGAAGTTGGTTTCGGATTCTGGTTTATTGAGGGTTAAATTTATTTTGGGCTGTAATTGGGTTTGTTGTTGACTAATTTTAGTGTTGCATATACGGTAGACTTCTGCTTTGGAGCAGCGTTTTCTTCATATCATGTGTATCAAAAGTGACACTAATGAGTCCACTGTACTTGTCGATTATTCCATTTTAATGTTTCCTTGTTGATTTTAATGTACAGTTCGGCTATTTTCTTGATTGGAAGTTCTAATTAATGTTTCCCGATTGTATTTTCCTTGGAAATTTTCAGATACTCCTTTAATAGCTTTATTGATTGCAAAAATGTTGAAGTTTTTAATACAAGTTTTTGGGTCGATAGGTTTTATGAGTAAAAACTTTTTTTCCAGGTCAGCATTGGTGGATCCGAGAGCTGGGAACCCGATGTTCATTTCCAGTTTTTCTTTATTAAGCTTAAGCCTTTTCTGAGGTTTTCTTCTATCTTGAAGTAAATCAAGTGAGTTATTGCTCCCTGTGGGAGCCATGACCTTGTTTTTCCTCTACCGTCCTGTCTCAAAAATTGCTTCCTTATTATATATCACTATATAAGGGGAAGTAAAGTCCGTTAATATATGAAATTTGAGAAATGTTCCTTGATTCATATAATATATAATATATTACACGAAGAAAACGAAGCCGTCCTGTCAGAAAATTACTTTTGTGTATTTTCTTGCGGGAAATGTTTGAAATCGAAGTTTTGTAAAATACTTTTCAGTTTTGTCCCCGCATATAGTTTTAACACCCATTTTAAAATATTCAATAATTGCATTAATTAGGTTTTCTTCCCTAATTTTTTTTTTAATGTTTTTTGTTAAAATTGGGATTTCGTCCCGGCCTAATTTTTTTTTTTATGTTATTTTGTTAAAATTAGGTTTTCGTCCCGGCCTAATTTTGATTACTTTCTTTACACTTAATGGTCCTGTTTACATTTGTTAACATTTCTGTATGCAATGATGTATTCATTCTTGTATTTAAAATGTGCTGCAAAACTCTCGCGTTTACATTAAGTTGTATTTTGCAGTAGCAACTTTATATATGTGCGTTAATATTAACTTATTTTTTTAACCTGAAAAATCTTTTTTATTGTTGCTCTACATGTATTGGTGACTTGCAACAGCTAAAGCAGCTAAATTTTTGTTAACAAAAATGAATAAAGATTTTCGGAATTTTACGCATTTTCGTTGTTTTTTTTCGTCTTTAAATTTTTTTTTTTGGGAAAAACGAGAAAGTGTGAAAAAAAAGAAAAAGTTGCAACTGAATAACGCAACCAGTGTAAACAGGCGGAATCATTAATTTCTTGTAAACAAAAATTTTTGATTTATTTTACTGTTGTTTATTAATATTCTTTGTAATCATTTAAGAAAATTACCGACAAATATGATCTGTAAAAACAGGTCTGTACACTTCAAACGATTATCATTGAATGACTCTGATTTTGAGTCCAACTTTAAAATCCTAATTCAGAATCTCAGTTCAGAATCTCACATATACTTATTATATATATATATATATATATATTATGGAAAAAGCATATAATCTGGTTTTGTATCCAATACTCTAAAATCCTTTTTTATATTTTTTTTACATACATATATACTTATTTGAACAGAAATTCCTTGATTTCGGTATTTTTGGTTTTCAGGATTTTTTTTTTCGGGACTTTTTAACATTCGGGGTTTTTTCCACCAAATTTAAATTCGAGATTTTTTTTCTGAATGTTTTCGTTCGAAATTTTTTTTTTCAGCAAAGTGTCTTGCACCCAGATATAATACCTGAAAGTTGGAGAAATACAATTAATAGTTTTAATAAAAATTGATAGTTTTAATTTAAAATAAAAATTGATAAAATGGAAAAATGAAAATTTTTAATTTATTTTTAATTTTAGCATATTTTCATTTAATTCAATATTATTAAAAAACTAGGAAGAATACAGTTGCCTTTGTCAACTCTTAGATACCCGTACGAACCGTTAGTATGTTCACAGCCTGTCACTCTGCTTACAATATTATTTTTTTAATATTTTAGTATTTTAAAATAATTTGGGTGAATTTTATAATTTCTAGAACTATGGGTTGTACATATATTCAAACTCTATGTTTATATGTACATTCTTCAAAAGCAGATTCTAACCTTCTACATAACGATTATCAATCCAAAACTTTTTCAAATATTCTATAGTACCATTTAATACTAAGCGGTAAATGTATATTAAATTTACTTAGTACAAAATAATAAATATAATTTTAAATATTATATTATATTATATTTAAATATTCCATTGACAGACTAATTTCTTATAAGTACAATAAAATACATATATGTATGTAAATACGGCGCTGTATAATATACATATATACTCTTATCATTCATTCACTAGTGACATATACGATGTGTAAATAAACATGATATTATATAAGTATGTATATATATCAATATCATATAAATAAAAATTCTTCAAGCAACCGTTATGTTGTTTATTTATTTACATTTTGTTGTACTACGCATTATATTCTCAACAATTTCAAATTATCGAGTAAAACAAATGCAAAAAATTTGTTGAAGAAATTTGTTAGAAAATTTGAAAAAATCAAGTAACACTTTCGTCAATTATAAAGTAACCCTATATTATTAAAAAAAGTTGTTAACAAAAATAAGAGTATAATGTTGAAGCTTTAATTTTTGTGTATTACTTCAAAAAAATTTTAACAGGTGTTCAAGTTACAGGTGTTTAAAAATAGGAAGTTTTCAGTTTTTGACCCCTTACAGCTCCTAAACGGGGGGTGATACAAAAAAAATTTCTTAAATGACTCATATTTATTTTCAAAGATCTAACTTCTGTCAATTTCAAGTTTCCAACTTAAACCGTTTAGAAGATAGAAGGGTTAAAGAATTTTGCAAAATTTGAGTTTCACATAACGGTAAGTTAAGACACCGTATGCCACAAATATATATTTATTGTATATATACTTTTAAAGCTAATAAAAGTAGTAATCGTTTGGCGTTTTAAAATGAAGATGTACCTTATACAACTTGTGCTACAACAATTTAAATATAGAGCTTTTTTGAACCTTTGGGGAGCTGTAGCTCCGTAACGGGTGGGGCTACAAAAAAAAGTTATTAAAAATAAAATTAATATTTTTGTGAGATCTATTAGCAGTTAATTTCATAGCTCTATTTCAAAAAAAATGTGGGGATCTAAAAGTTAGGTGTTCGAGAGGTACCCTAAGTTTTGGTCCAAACTCAACCAAAAAAATAGGGAACCTACAAATTACTCCCAGAATATTTTGTGTAAATTTCAAGATTTTAGCTTTCTTAGTTTTTGAGTTAGCGTGCTGACGGACGGACGGACGGACATGGCTCAAACGTCTTAGAATTTTTTTCTGATCCGATCCATACCTTTGAAGGTATATCTAGCTCGCTTATTTCGTGGTGTTACAAACGGAGGAGTAATTTTATTATACCCGATCCTATCGTACGGGTATAAAAATTGTAAGAAAAACAACAAATTACAGCTATAAAAACTTAAAATATTTACTAAAAAATAATACAATAAAACTATACATATCCCGTACAACCAAGCGTAAAGTAGCTATACTCTTCGTTATAGACAAAGTAAAATTTTTAAAGTTCTTTATCGATTTAGTTATTGGTCATAAGATTTTTTTTTAGATTTCTTTGCAGAAATTTAAAGAATCATAAAGTAAATTCAAGAATTATATTAAGTTTTTAAACCTAGTCCCCTTTAAAGTAATTTTAAAGTTAAATTTAACGATATCAGAATAGATGCTTTAAAATGCTTTAAGTTTTTAAAGCAACATAAAGCTGCACAAAGAAATCGAGTTTACGTTGTTTACTACAACGAAACATAAAGCTGCATAAAGTAACATAACGGGAACTAATTTTTTTGTACAATATAATTACTATAGTTTTTGTTTATTATTTATGTTTTTATGTATTTATGTAGTTTTTATATGTATGAATACTATAATGTGGTTCAGTATAACGAAAAATAATGTAGCACAAAGAAGCATAACGTCAACTTGATTTTGGCACAATTTTTTTTGTGTGTTTTCTATGTTTTTATGTATTTTTTTAAGTATATGTATTTTTGTTAAAAAGTGCCACTTTATACTAGAAAGTGCAAGCGCGATCAGGTTAGAAGATAAATTATGGAGCAAAAAATGTCTTTCAACGTTATTGAATTTGTTGAAACCGGAACTGTTGCTGTGGTACCTGTGAATTGGATTAACAAAAATGAGGTAAGTAAATTTGAATAATATAAATATCATAAATAACTTATGTGCGAGATGAAACAAAATATCAACAATTTATTTTTGTAGGTCAAATGGAACGATAAACATTCACCGACCTATGAAAAAAACGGTATTTTCCAAAAAATCAATGGAAATCTTTCGAAATTAAACTGCTCACTTCAAAAATGTTCAGTAAGAATTAAAAATAAAGTTTTCGTACATCGAATTAGTTGTTATTTATAGTATTTTATATAGATTCTTATCAAAAAGCTGAAAAAGCGATGTCTAAGTTGTTAAATTTAAATAAAACTGATTTGGAGACAGATGACATGCTTTCAGAACTTGGAAAAAGTATTTTCAATGCCGAAACATCATCTGAAGATGAAAATTATGAAAATCCGTTAAAAATTGTTAAATTTTCTAAAGAAACTAAAAATACACATATAAATACAAATAAACCAGCTGCTAATTTTCAATATTCATCGATAGGCAAAAACACTGATTTAAAAAACAAAAATAATATAATTATAGATTCTACATCTCACGAAATATCCCATGAAGAAACCATTTTTATTGAAAATCCAATTCCTATTATAGAAAATGAAAATCAAAACAATGACATACCACAAGAGAACTATGTTCTAGTTCAAGAAAGTACGTTAATGCAGATTATGTCGAAATTAAAAAGTGTTTCAGAAACTTTAAACAGAATTGAAAAAATTAAAATGAAAAAACTGCAGGAAATTGTAAATGTAAGAAAATTAAACTTGCTAAAACCGTTTGATTGAATTTAAAATTGAAATTTCTGGTGATGACAGTTTAATTAGTGATTTTGTAAGTTTTAATAAAAAAATTGTGTTATATCAAATTTATTATATAGGTATTTCTTTACAGCAAACTTTTTTATCAAATTAAATTATACGCAAGGATTTGCGAAGCTTTGTTAGAATTGTTGTAAATAAAGTTTATTCCTTGCGGTTACAAGGGCAAATAAATTACATTGGTGCTAAAGGTAAAAAAAAAACAAAGGACCTTTTGTCTACAGAAGTTGTATTACGTAAGAACTAAATTTTATTGTGAATTTGGGTCTGCACTGTTATTTTATATAATTTTTGTTTACAGGAACAATATGTGAATCAGTTCCGGAACTTGTACTAATGCAGGATGAAACAGAAAAGATTGGAAAAGCTGAAGCCGAATTCAAATATCAGCTACAACATTTCTATGACAGAAAGAGATCCATGGATCGAAAAGCTTCGAGTGAAAATAATAAAAAAAAATCTAACTCATCTATTTCATGCTAGTAATGTTTATTTTTAAGTTACCTTTTTTCAGTTTTTTGTCTTTTTTTTAAAATTATAATAATTATTTTTATTAAAATTATGTTGAAGATATTTAAGTTATTTTTATTAAAATTATGTTGAAGATATTTAAGTTATTTTTATTAAAATTATGTTGAAGATATTTGAGTTAAACCAGTTATAATTAAATTATTATTTGTTTTTTTTGCACAATTAATTAAATTGTATTAATAAAATTGAAATTAAAATCAAAACTATTATTTTGAAACAAAATTTTTTTATTTTCTCTATTTTTAATAACGCTTATGAACATATAATTTTGTAAATGTAATGGAATAATTTTAGAAATTGGAGAAATTCTCAATTCTAATTATATCTAGAAGATATGTGTATTTTAAATACATTTTTTGGCAGGCTCTGGTTTTTTTTAATTTTATATCAAAGTAGATAATAGAAATATTTAAGCTATTTTAAGAACAGGTACGAATAGTAGGGCAAAGAAAGTATTTTGCTCCGTTTATATTATATGTAAGCAACACATTTTAAGTATGATTTTTGGTTTGTAAAATGAATGGAATTTTGGGATGCAAAGTCACCAGTCAATAAATTAAAAGTTAACATGCAATTATCACCGTTCAAGGATTTTACATGAACTAATTTTTTACCTACCATGTAATTTGTATTTCCATTTTGATCTTTAAAAAAATGATGAATCCTAAGAACTGTTTTGTCTCTAAGCATAACACAATTATCACCTTTCTTATCTGTTCGGATGATGAATGATGAAATTCGTGCTTTATAATATTTGTTGTCCTCTAATGAATCTAAAAATTCGATACCTGATAGGTTATTAATATTTTCATAAGATTTTCTAAAGTTGAATTGAATGTTTTCTTTAAGCCTATTAGCAAATAGCTGAAGAGGTAAGTTATGGGAACGAACCATTCTTTTCACATTTTTTATATGTGTTTCAAAAATATAACAACTGTAACTATCCAACGGTCCAGAACTTTTTGCATCTTCTGACAAATGTAGCAAACCATGTCCATTGTAAGTCATGTGGTGGTTTCCATAAATCGTAGGAAATAACTTAACTACATAAAAAAGTAATTTTTTGTCGTATTCATTATATTCCATATAGTAAACAGGTGATGATAATATTCTAATTGCAAGACTGAATGTTAGAAAATGGTTATATGGTGACTGCGGTACAATATCTTTTAATACAGTTGGGGCAGTATACAATAAAAAATTTCATTTTTGTTAAAACTAATGCTATTTTGTTATTATATAACCAATTAACTTTATTTTACCTGAACTCTTTTGCTTTCATTTTCAATACATATTTTAAGCTTCTGGGTCTTCTTTGAAGTTCAAGAGGCATTAAGTTTCTGCAATTTACTAGACGTTGATTAATTTTTTGAGTTTTCTTTGGCGGTAATTTTTGCCTGTTAACTTTCATAGTCAAAAGCACAAGAATTTTTTTTACAACCCCTTCATCTACAAGGTGCATTTTATCTAGTGGAAAATCATTGATCATATCTATCAGAAATTTTACTAATATTGTCTGTTCTGTAGAAACATAGTGATCATCGTCTTTAGTAGTAGCTCTTTTTTGGCGAAAATGTTCATTAGTACGCAGTGGAGCATCTAATTGAGTATAAATAACTGAGGTGCTAATTTTCGAAAATATACCTCTAACTTCACATTTAGTGCAAGCCGAATAGCCACCATGCCATTTAACATATTTAAGAGAAGCTAATTGAACATTATGTTTTCCATTTTTGGGGGTGTAACCATTCTGAATCAAAAAGCATAGTTCTTGCACAGTTTCTGATAAAAAGTTATTGAAAGAAGTTGGTTTCCGTAGTCCCATATACAAAGCAATGTCAAAAACATAACGCGTACTGCAATCAACATGCAAGCATCCGAAAATTATCCACAATGAATTGTTTCTACTTAATGACAAGGAAGTTCCATCTGAACTTATTGACAAATATATTGTATCACTGTCAATTATTTGAAATGTAAAGAAATAGTTCAAGAAGTACTTAATTCCCAAATAAATATATTTTCCTTTGTCAAATAATTGTATTATTGTGTGCCTTGGAGTTCTCAAAAATGTTCAGTTCTCAAAAATTTGCCATTGGATATTTTCATATTTCCCGTCTTTTCTCAATATTTGAAGCAGTTTTGTGGAATAAGGATGTGGGTATTTAAATGGGATAAGCAGACATATCAGACATAGCAGACTCAATAACCCATTCATCTAACTTTTGTTTAAATGAAATTGTAGGTATGTTCTAAAATGTTCAAAATAAAACTAAATATATGCTTTTAAAACTTATGAACTTTAAATTATATATATCTACCACGCTGTACACTACATTTCTTTCGTAATGATTATCACTTATTATTGATTCCTGGAAGTTATCGCCATCACTATTTAAAAAGCTTTCTGAAAAATCGCTCTCCAAATCTGGTGCAGCTTGAAAAATTTGTGGATTTTGCGGAAGATATTCTACATATTTAGAATTTTCAAGTTGTAATTTCCTTATTTCGTTATTTTTTTGTAAATTTAATTTTAACATATTCCCGCTTTTTCTTCCCGGACCATCCAAGGAATATTTTTTTAATAATTTATTTCTGTACATGATTAAACGAGATAAATTTTGAAATATAAATAATTGTCAGAAATATAAATATTATATTGTCAAACTACAACGAAACATGTTTAACAAACTTTATAGGGCTTTAAAGAAACTTCTAGATATTTAGAAAACACTAAATAATGTTAAAGATTTTAAAGATGGTTACAGAGCTTTAACGACACTTCAGTATGTAGTATTTAAACCATCATAAATTCACTTTCTCATGGTGGTTACGTGGTCTATGGTATAAGAAGTTGAACTATAAATCAAAACAATTCAAGTTCGAATCCCCTTGAAAGCATCAAACTTTATTTCGATATAGTAACTAAATAAGTGTTAAACAAGTAAATGTAAGAGTAAGTAGATGCAACCGACTTATTAATACCCTACACCTGAATAATTCGAATTAAATTAAAAATCCATAAGTTTTTTTGTCAGCTGCTCCCTTTTCTGTCTTATTCAACTCGGATTTCAGGAACGTAAAAGAGTCATCCTCTTGGGATATGCTTGACACCTTTCTAAAAAATTTTAAGTTTATCTTTATTAATTTCGAAGATTGTTAGTCCTTGGGAGGTGTGTGTCAGGTACCCGAATTGACACTCCAATTCATTGAATCCATCTCAGGAACATAAAGAAAACATGCCAGAACAACATTGTACTAAATATAAAGGTTCTACTTTTGTTGGTTTTGGAGATATGCTCGTTGCTCTTGTGCTCGTCTGGAAGTTTCCAAAATACGAACCCATGGTTCAAATTCTTTCAAATGTCAGTTTCCAATTTTACAGAAAAGCAAACATAACAGAACACCTTTGTACTAAAAATAAAAGTTCTATCTTTGTTGGATTTGGAGATAATCTCATTTGCTCTGAGGCTTTTATATAGATAAAAGTAAAGAGTGTTGGAAATATCTTTTTAATAATAATAACAATACACAAAATTAGGCAAAATATTATTAATAAGTGCTCGTGCGGAAATGAGTTAACAAACATTTTGTCACAGCCTTTATTTAGAACCATAAATTCATCCTGCCAAATTAGACAGAAATTAGAAACAAAATTTTTTTTTTGATAGTCTATCGTGTCGAAATGTGTTAATGTATCACAACAAAATTTATTGAATGAGTTTGTGTGCCAAAGTGCAATACTTGTACAAATTTTCAATTGGTCAAATCGCTTAAGCACAACAACAAAAAATGAGAATTTCATGGTCTGAAGCCTGATGGGTTAATGTATCGTAACCAAATCAACTCAGAAAGCTTTTGTTATAAAGATCTACACTTTTGTAAATTTTCAACTCAATTGGTAAAACCGTTTAAGTGCGACAACAAAGAAATTAAAAATTTTTATTGAGCCCTGGTACCGAAACGGGTTAATGGATCGTAACCAAATCAATTCAGTGAGCTCCTGTGGTAAAGAGCTACACTTTGATAAATTTTTAACTCAATTGGTCAAACAGTTTAAGTGCGACAACTAAGTAAATTACAAAACTTCACTAACCCCTGGTGCCGAAACGGGTTAATGGATCGTAACCAAATCAACTCAGTGAGCTCCTGTGGTAAAGAGCTACACTATTGTAAATTTTCAACTCAATTGGTCAAACCGTTTAAGCAGGACAACAAAAAAATTTAATGAACTTCGTTTGCCTCTCCTGCCCAAACGGGTTAACGGAACTTCATAAAAATTTGTCACAAGCTTTTTTTCGAATCATAAAACCGCCATACAAAATTGGACATAAATCGGAAACAAAAATATTTTTGGATGCCCGAAAATATTTCATGGGCCGAATCCGGGTAAGATATTGTATCCAAATTTCTTCGGCACCCGTCCAAAGCTAAGAAGAACATTTGTACAAAATTTTCAACTCAATCGATTAAACCGTTTCGGCAGGACAACGAGAAAACGAAAAAGCTTTAAATGGCTCTCGGGCCGCAATGGGTTAATGAACCAAAACACCATATAGCCTATAACACTTTCCGGGGTCGTAGAAATGTTCCTGTAAAATTTGGTTGCAATCGGACTGGTGCTTTTTACGTGAAAAGGCACAAACAAACAAACAAACAGAATTTCTGCTTTATATATTAGATTAACTCACTATTTATGTATTAAAACTAGTTTTTCTTCGATTATAACTTAAAAATTTGCGTGAAATCTTTCCAACTAAACTTAAAAAAAAACACAAAAAGAAAGAATATGGCGCCTCAAATGAAAAAATCAAATGTCAAATTTCAAAAATGACATCGTGCAAACTAAAGAACACAAAACTAGACACGCAAAGCATCAGTTATCAACAAGAACTAAAATTGTTAGGCCTTTATTTAACCCCGAAACGAACCTTCACTAGACACGTCAACGAGTTTAAGAAACAAGACAAGAGCAAATAATTAAATATATATACAGAAGAAAAACAGGACGCCCGGTACACGTTGCAACTAAAATAGGAAAAATCAAACAATTCAGAAAGCTGGATTACTGTTTGCAGATATATGGACACACAAATGAAAACAACATAGAGAAGCTTCAAAAGGTAATCAATGAAACCGCAAGGATAACACTGATAGTACTGATACCTACAATAGTGGAGGCACTTAACTATGAAGCCGGTTTCCCAGGGGTAGTAGAGCGTCGGAACTATCTAACCCTTAAGATTATCATAAAAGCCATATATATACAAGGGCATCCACTAAGCCCATCAAATATTATAACCTAACTTCAAAAACCATAAAAACAAACAAAAATTAACCTTTTTAAACAATTATTGTATAATGTCATTCTGCGACAGTCGACCGCACAAATAGAAATATAATTTATTTTTCAAGAACGATTTTTCCGCTTTCAGCTGTCATCAGCTATATAATACAATGATATTATTAAATAGCTTGGGATAGTTGTTATAACTAAAAATAAAAAAATATTTCAGAAATTTTATTTTATTCTAGTTAAATACAATGACAACCGGATAACTTGATCTGGTTGTTGAAAAAAACCCAGTTGCGTGTGATCCAGTTCCAAAAACTCCAGTTCTAATCTATTCCTTGGTATGCATTTTCTAAAATTAAATAATTTAAAATATAATTATTTATTAATTAATTGAAATTAAATTAGTTAATTGTTATGACATTATTTAGTAAATAGAAATAAGAAAGAAAATTTGTGTTGTTTTAATTTTATTTATTTTAGAACTTGTTTTATTTATTTTCCAAATTATACTTATCTACTCTTTTTGTGATACCTTCAATTGAAGAAATTTTGTCCACATCTAGCCATTCTCTTTTTTCTGCTTCTTGGGCAATTATAATATGTTTCCGTCTTGCTTCTAGGCCTTCTCTTATATTAATAGAAGGAAGAGAAGGGAAAAATTGTTGGAATGGCACCTGGCTTGAGTGTCCATTTCTCATTTGGCAAAAATGTAATTTCTTCATCTATAATAAAATATACCGCTTATTTTACTTGTTCATCCGCAAAGTGCTTTACGCTTACGTTTGTAGATGTAGAAAATTTCAAATCAGGTGTTCTAATTGCCCTAAGCCATTTTATTCGAAGGTGTGCTTCTTTCGGGAACAAAAACTTCAGCGCATTATGGGCCGTTTGAGTTGCAACCGGGTAGACTGCACAAGGTTCGCATTATTATTATGTTTTTCATTTGTTTAAAATAATTATTCTTATTTTTATTACATACTAGTTATTACTAGTATTCTTATTATTATTTTGTTTTACTAGAATTTTGTTTACATAAAACACTTTGCTTTTTCTGATTAGAAATCACTGAATCACTGCACTATTTATTTATATTTCAAATCTTTGTTTTGTTTTTTATTTATTTCACTAATTTAATATATTAAATTCTAATTAGATATTTTTAAAATCCGGGCGCCAAGATTTCTTGATAGAAAATTCTTTTTGTTTATACTATGACAACCAATATTGGCGGCCATTAAAAAATAGTTTTGAAGATCCAACTCTAAAAATTGAAAATCTAGTTGAGAATCTGGCATTTAGATACATATATAAAAATATTCTGGAAAAAGGGAATACCATGATTTCGAATCCAACTCTAAAATCTCCTAATTCAGGATGTTACATATTCAAAGGCGTATACGCTAATTTTTTTAAAGGTATTGCGTTAAAGTGAATGTTCCCAATTGCTTAAAACCCTGCTTCCTTTTGGGAATATGAGTCTGATGGATTTAACTTTAATTACATTTTGTTTCTTACGTTTACATTTACATTTTGTTCTAGTTATTTTTAAATTCGATTAATTCATTTTGTATGCTCTTTTATATTTCGTACCAGAAACCGTGGTGCAAGAGCAACTGTTTAATATGCAGTTTTTTGGATTCTGAATCTAATATTAGTGCTTTAACTGGAGTATGTTGTTAGTGATTGTTAATGATCCAGTTTGTTTGGCATTCAGTTAGAGCGTGCTTTATTGTTATAAGTTCATAGCAATAAAGGCAGGTTGGTCTGTCTCCTTTAGCAAAAAGGTTTTTATGTGTCGCAAATATGCAACCCAGCCGAATTCTTGTATATTTTATGGGCTAAGACACTTGACGGTGTAGTTTCGGATAATAGCGGATAGATGCCATAATATCTTTGTTGTTGATGTTTTGTACGGCTTTAACGGCACTTAGACTGTCTGTGTATATGACATATCGTTTTGCCGGTGTTCACTTTCTCTCTTTGTTTATAACTTTCGTTGCCTCCAAAATTGCTTTTAAATCAGCTGTATAAATTGGCCATCGATCGTCCAAGAGCGCCTGCTTTATTATTTTTTCTTCTTCCAAAATTGCGTAGCTAACTCCTTTGTCAAATTTGAACGCGTATGTATATATAGCGATGCTGTTTTCGTAATTGAATCTGTGTTGGTAAAATTTTTCCCTGAATAATATTGGAGAAATATTTTTTTTGTTTAACTTTTGGAGATCTTCTAATACACCTGCGTTCTAGTCCATCCAATGTGGCACCATTGGAGTTTGCAGATTTTTGTATACAGTTATTAACCCTATGGATTGTACAATTTCTAGACTTTTTCTGAGCGTTATAATTGGTTTTCCTTTCGCGTTCTTATGCACTGTTTGGCTTAGTGGATGCTCTTGTATATATATGACTTTTATGATACTCTTAAGGGTTAGATAGTTCCGACGCTCTACTACCCCTGGGAAACCGGCTTCATAGTTAAGTGCCTCCACTATTGTAGGTATCAGTACTACCAGTGTTATCCTTGCGGTTTCATTGATTACCTTTTGAAGCTTCTCTATGTTGTTTTCATTTGTGTGTCCATATATCTGCAAACAGTAATCCAGCTTTCTGAATTGTTTGGTTTTTCCTATTTTAGTTGCAACGTGTACCGGGCGTCCTGTTTTTCTTCTGTATATATATTTAATTATTTGCTTTTGTCATCTGTTTCTTAAACTCGTTGACGTGTCTAGTGAAGGTTCGTTTCGGGGTTAAATAAAGGCCTAACAATTTTAGTTCTTGTTGATAACTGATGCTTTGCGTGTCTAGTTTTGTGTTCTTTAGTTTGCACGATGTCATTTTTGAAATTTGACATTTGATTTTTTCATTTGAGGCGCCATATTCTTTCTTTTTGTGTTTTTTTAAAGTTTAGTTGGAAAGATTTCACGCAAATTTTTAAGTTATAATCGAAGAAAAACTAGTTTTAATACATAAATAGTGAGTTAATCTAATATATAAAGCAGAAATTCTGTTTGTTTGTTTGTTTGTGCCTTTTCACGTAAAAACCACCAGTCCGATTGCAACCAAATTTTGCAGGAACATTTCTACGACCCCGGAAAGTGTTATAGGCTATATGGTGTTTTGGTTCATTAACCCATTGCGGCCCGAGAGCCATTTAAAGCTTTTTCGTTTTTTCGTTGTCCTGCCGAAACGGTTTGATCGATTGAGTTGAAAATTTTGTACAAATGTTCTTCTTAGCTTTGGACGGGTGCCGAAGAAATTTGGATACAATATCTTACCCGGATTCGGCCCGGCGGGCATCCAAAAAAATTTTTGTTTCCGATTTATGTCCAATTTTGTATGGCGGTTTCATGATTCGAAAAAAAGCTTGTGACAAATTTTTATGAAGTTCCGTTAACCCGTTTGGACAGGAGAGGCGAACGAAGTTCATTAAATTTTTTGTTGTCCTGCTTAAACGGTTTGACCAATTGAGTTGAAAATTTACAATAGTGTAGCTCTTTACCACAGGAGCTCACTGAGGTGATTTGGTTACGATCCATTAACCCGTTTCGGCACCAGGGGTTAGTGAAGTTTTGTAATTTACTTAGTTGTCGCACTTAAACTGTTTGAGCAATTGAGTTAAAAATTTATCAAAGTGTAGCTCTTTACCACAGGAGCTCACTGAATTGATTTGGTTACGATCCATTAACCCGTTTCGGCACCAGGGCTCAATAAACATTTTTAATTTCTTTGTTGTCGCACTTAAATGGTTTTACCAATTGAGTTGAAAATTTACAAAAGTGTAGATCTTTATAACAAAAGCTTTCTGAGTTGATTTGGTTACGATACATTAACCCAGCAGGCTTCAGACCATGAAATTCTCATTTTTTGTTGTTGTGCTTAAGCGATTTGACCAATTGAAAATTTGTACAAGTATTGCACTTTGGCACACAAACTCATTCAATAAATTTTGTTGTGATACATTAACACATTTCGACACGATAGACTATCAAAAAAAAAATTTTGTTTCTAATTTCTGTCTAATTTGGCAGGATGAATTTATGGTTCTAAATAAAGGCTGTGACAAAATGTTTGTTAACTCATTTCCGCACGAGCACTTATTAATAATATTTTGCCTAATTTTGTGTATTGTTATTATTATTAAAAAGATATTTCCAACACTCTTTACTTTTATCTATATACTGTTTCTAATATTCCATAAAAACCTTTCAATGCAAATTTCTAATATAGAACAGTAATTAAAGTAACCTTATTCAGTATCTTAAGAATACTGTGTTTAATTCTTAACAACATAACATTTTCGGCCGTTTTTAAAAAACAGAAACAATCTCCTACATTCGACAATCATCATTCAGAAGTGCATTACTTACATGTGGTCTTTACATGTGGTCTACCTATATAAGATGCATGTGTATAACATATTTCCCATAAAATATCATTCAAATATGTTAATATAGTATGTATAATATCCCTATATTTAAAAATTCTATAAACATAATCAATTAAATTAGAAAACATATTCACATTTCTGTACAGCATTTAATCAGAAATGAGTACATACATATTTAAAGAACAGAAAATCTTACATTCTTATCCATATACAATTTTTACACATATTTTTAGCCAATCAATTTGGAAATATAATTAGAAAAACTAAACGTAAAAAAATTCTGGTTGATTTATAAAGGTAAAAAACAATCATGTATTTTTTATAATGAAAATATGTTAAACAGAACCTGAAATGAAAGAAGTTTTTTCAAAATTTGAAAAGCTGTCGGTGCTGTAGGATCCCCAGGTGTGAGGGTACATAAAAAAGTTGTTCTACAACATTACTCAAAATGTACTTAAAAGGATAATTCACCAAAACATGAAGTGATATACTTACAAAAAAAAGTTGATTACATTATGGCCTTTTATAATTTAAATACGATTTTATGTTTCGGTATTAACGAATATATTGTGAAAACTCACTTCGCCGTAATTGTGTACTCAATAGATTATTGATTCCTTTAAAGATTTTTTGTAGATAAATTATCTCTAAGTCTTCGCTCTATTTATTTAATTTAACTAAATGTAATAAAAAATCGAATATTAACTACCAGTATCTGAAAATGCATAGTAATACGTAAACTATATTCATTCTCTTATCAGACGCTTAACTAAGTAGACGTGCTTAATTTATTCTTAATTTTATTTTTAACTTTAACTTTAAAATAATAATATTAATATAACATTTTAATATTCTTACTATTTCATAATAAAAATAAAAAAAAGAAGAAAAACACTGTGTTGAACTCAATTTTATAAACTTGTAAACAGTGCTTTTGTAAATTTAAATAGCTTATTCGTCTTTTAAATTTTAACAAAATAAATTAAAAAAAAAAAAAAAAATAAATTAAATTAGAATCAGCTTTTTTTTTCTTTTTTAATTTACTTTTATTAATTTATTGTGCATTCTGTTAGTACTTTTGCTAAAAACTTTGAATTCTTTTTAAATTGCCGTTTTTTTAATTGTTAAAGTAAATACTATTTATATAATCAAAAATGAACTCGGTTAAATGGAATAGTTCAAGCTGCACAGTTTATGACGCAAAAACCGAAACTGTTACATGCAGGAGTTTTTGTAAGAAGCGCTTCCACGGAGTTTGTTTAAACGCTCCTAGAGTGTGGTATTCTGCATTCCTGGCTCAATACTTTGTATGTGATGAATGGTTGGATTATCACTCCAGCATTAATATGTTATTGGATGAAGTCAAATCATCGTTCAATAACATTAAAGATGAGTACACAGGACTTGCAGCTAGATGTAAGGACACAATTAAATACAACTCCGAGTCATTTAATGAAATGGCTAAAGATTATGAAGCCCTCAATACTACCTTGAGCAGAACATCACTAAAGCAGAAGGATAATTTGAAGCAGAACGCTGTGCTCAATAAAGATGAGTTTATCTCGGCATTAAATTCTACTAATGAATCTATCAAATCATTAACCAATGAGTTAAAATCTTCTATTAACTCACAACTGCAAAAACTTTTTAATTCAAAATTTATAGACACTACTACTGACGTTGCAGAGAAATTTAATGAGCAGATAGGTTCATTAAGAAAAGAAATTTCGAATATGGGTATGAAACTTGATGCTAGTCTTGATAAATCTTTTGATACATTTAGATACAACCAAATGTATCTAAGTCGCAACTCAAAAGATATTTGGACTCAGACTGATGAACCTTTCAACTAGTGCAGTGCAGTGCAGATCAGAATGCGTTTACTTTTAAACCAATAAACTACAATTCAAAAAATGTAACTCATGCTGGCTTTTGTTCTGAAACTATCTCATCTGCTGATTCAATTCAAGATTCACCTGCCACGTTTTCGAACCAAGATATTCCTGAAACTGCTTCTAAATCAAGCTTTGAAAACAATTCTTTATACAATGAATTACTTCAGTGCAGTGCTGACAATACAAATTTATCTTCATCTAAACTGACACTATCAACAATAAAAGTTGCACAAATTTCCGCATCTACTTCGACATCTTTGAGCTCTGATACTTTGGATCAATTACCTTCTGTTACTAAGCCTTCTTCAATTAAAAAATGCTCTTCAAAAGCTTCTAAATTACCAACTAAGAAGGTTCAATTTTTAATAAAAAAGAAATTACTGCAGATGGTAGGCAGACTTCAACTGAGGAAGAATCTAAACCGGATTCGGATCTCCAGTCACTGTACTTTACTAAATTTGCAGCTTACACAACTTCTAATTATCTAGTAAGTTTTTAAAGAATAAGTTTAATTTAAGTACTGTAATAATAGTTAACATTACTCCTAAGAATCTTAGATTTAAACCGAAATATAAATCTTTTAAAATGATGGTACCTCAATCCAAAGTTTGTGAAATAATAAATTACAAACGATGGAAAAAAGGTACTATAATTAAGCTTTTTAAAGAAGAGTCTAATTCTAATAGTAATACAACTAAATCTATTTCTCATATTAATACAAGTTTAAACATTAACACAAACAATAATAACACGCATTCTAAAACACTTCTTCTTAATCCTTTCGCTGTTCCTTTTAGTAATAAAGCTAAAAAGAAATTTTCAATTCAGAGTACATTATCTACCAATAGCAAAATGTACTCTAATTTCATCCAAGGAGATACTTTAAGACCGGTTACCAGTAACTATAACATTAATAATAATAAAGTTCATAGTAATAACAATAATAAATTTAAAAGTAACAATAATAATAATAATCGAATTAAAAATAATCAAAATAAAAATAATAATAATAAAAATAAAAAAAAGAATAATAATAATAATAATAATAAAAATAATAATAATAATATTAATAATAATAATAATAATAATAACAATAATAATAATAACTATAACGATAATAATAATAATAATAATAATAATAATGTTAGTAACGACAATAATAATATTAATAATTATAACGATAACGATAATAATGATAATAATAATAATTATAACGATAATAATAATAATAATAATAATAATAATAATCAAAATAATAACAATACTAATTTTAATAATAATAACAATAATATTAATAATAATAACAAACTAGTATTACAAGATCCGCTTGTTTCTCCAATCGTTAGAATGACAAAGCAATCTCTAACAGAAGATTGCAAATATGCTTTGTCAAGATTCAGAGATGAGAGGATTCTCTACAACGTTAGACTTTTCCTAGCCTATTTACATAATGATTCGTATAACACCGTTATAGAAGGTAAAACTAGGACTCATCTGTCAGTTCTCATTCACAATGAGGGGCTGCCATCTAATTATAAAGATTTATACGATCTTTATCTCAGATATCATAAAAATATAGCCTTCTCTGTTAAAGAGGCCGAAGAGGATCTTAACGCTTATCGTAGTCATTGCAATAGCAACTACTACAATCATTTGAATCAATCACGTGAGAGTTATAACAAGTTTTTTCGTCCAAACTCTAAGTAATTACTCAAGTTTCAACCAAACTTCAAATCTCATTTCTTTATCTAACGTTACTTACTCTAAAAAGACCTCTCAAAGTTTCAACAACATAAACAACATTAAAATGTTTTACCACAATTGTAGCGGTATGAGAGGTAAGCTAAAGAAGCTTTTTGTTGATGCCAAGTAGTGTAATTTCAGTGTATTAGTTATAACTGAAACATGGCTCAACGATTCGTTTACAAACGAGGAAATTCTGGATGGTAATTGGTCCATTTACAGAAAGGATCGTGATTATCTATCTGCAAATTGTTCGCGAGGAGGTGGTGTTCTACTTGCTGTAAAGAATAACTTATCTAGTGTACCATTTAATCACTGGTACACATCACTCTTTCGATCACCAATTTGTTAAAATTAAATTAGGTACAAATAATTTATACCTAGGTATTGTTTATTTCCTTCCGAACTCTGACAATTCCTCATATTCTGATTTTTATAGTGTATATCACAATATTATTTCAGAAATGCATGAGGATGACTCAATTTTTGTGTTTGGCGATTTTAATCGTCCTTCTATTTCTTTTATCGTTCACGACGCTGATAATTTGTTATTACCGGTTAACTTTAATGACGAAATTGACTTCGGTCTTATTAGCGAGTTCTACGGTAACGGTTTACAACAAATTATCCGTTATCCTAATAGTAATAATAAGTGGTTAGATTTTGCATTTTCAAATGCATATGATAGAGTGTCGGTTAAACTCGCTGATGATGTTGATAATCTTTTTACCAACTCTTCTCATCATAACGCACTTATTTTCGAGTTCTCCACTTCTATCCCACTCCTGGACAAATCTTACAATAATGAAATTGTATACGATTTTTTTAATGCTGACTATCAAAGTATTAATTATGCTTTGTCATTAATCACATGGGACGAACTGTTAGTTCAACAGGATGTCAATTTACTAATCTCTATCTTTTACTCTAATCTGTTTCAAATTATTGATGCCTTTGTTCCTAAAATTCGCAAAAAGCATAAAATAACAGAATCATGGTTAGATAGAGATCTTAGGAACTTGAGAAATCGGCGCAATAAAATATACAAACAACTCAAACATCATCAAGCACCATGCGACGACTTATTGAATATGTATAAGCAACTTGCAATTTAATTTAAACAAAAAGCCAATGTAGCATATGAAAACTATGTCACAGATATTGGCAACAAACTTGTTACTGATCCTAAAAAATTTTTTGATTTTGTTAACACAAAACGGAAATTATTTGGGTATCCCAATTCAATGTTATCAAAAGACAATGTGGTTTCTGATTGCCCAAAAGAAATTTGTACCTTCTTTTCTGATCATTTTCAACAAGTTTATCGTCCAACTACACCAGTTACCACATCGACTAATTCCTTATCTAATAGCTCAAATTTCCTACTTACAGACGTGTATCTTTCTGAAAATGATATTCTTGAAGCAATTTTGAGCCTTGATATAAAAAAGGGTGCTGGTCCGGACTTAATTCCCTCAATCTTTTTACATAATTGTTCTCACAGTCTAATCTTCCGTCTTCATTTTATTTTCAATAAGTCACTTTCAATTGGGATTTTCCCACAAAAGTGGAAATCTTCCCACTTAACCCCTATTTTTAAAAAAGGGGATAGAGCATCGGTGGAAAATTATCGAGGTATAGCAATCCTCTCGACTGTACCTAAATTATATGAAAAAATTGTCGTTGATAGAATTACTCCTATCATAAATGCAAAACTAAATGAACAACAACATGGTTTCAGAAAAGGTCGTTCAACTACTACGAACCTGATGGTTTATACATCTGAAATCCTGAATCAAATGGAGAAAGGGTACCAAGTTGATGCAATTTACACTGATTTTAGCAAAGCTTTCGATCGTGTTGATCACTTCACTCTGCTAAACAAACTATCAACTTTTGGCATTTCGGGTTCATTTCTTGGGTGGCTTAATTCTTATCTTTTAGAAAGAACTCAAAATGTTAAATTTCGTGGTGTATTATCCAACACCATTGGGGTCACTTCCGGTGTACCGCAAGGTAGCCATTTGGGCCCGCTTCTGTTTAATGTTTTTATTTCAAATCTTTCGGAATATCTAAGCAATATATCTCACATTTCGTTTGCTGATGACCTAAAAATATATCAAGTAAATTATAAACTTAATTATAATCTTCACTATGACCTAATAGTTTCAAAGGCTAATAAAATGTTAGGTTTCATTAAGAGAAGAGCTAAAGAATTTAGCGACTTAGCTGTGACAAAATCTCTTTATTGTTCCCTAGTTCGTTCTATCTTAGAATACGGTAACATTGTTTGGGATCCAGCCTTTGCAGTTCATTCCAATAGAATCGAATCAGTTCAAAAGCAATTTCTTTTATTTGCATTAAGGAATCAATATAACCCTTTTGATTTTGCTAATCTACCTAGTTACACCACAAGACTTAATTCATTAAACTTGCTTTCTTTATCTTTACGTAGACAACTATTGTCATCATGCTTTACTTTTGATATTTTGAATAATAGTATTTCTATCCAATCTCTTAATAACAAGTTTAGACTTAACGATAGTGTTAGGCAAACTAGAAATACTAAATTTTTAATGGACTACAAATATAATACAGAGTACGGTAGAAATGAACCCATCAACAGATGTTGTACTACTTTTAACAAAATTAGTCATCTCTATTCTACATCTATCTCCAGAAATACGTTCAAACACATTTTACAACTACATTTTTCCAATTTAATGACCTTAGACAATTAATTCTTACTTAAGCAAAAAAAAAATTTTTTTTTTTTTTTTAATTATGATATAATTTTAAACATAACACATTTATTGTATTGCATTATAATACAATTAATGTTTTTCATTTAGTTCATTTTTTTTTTTTTGTACATTTTATAAATAGTAATTTAATGCTTTCAAGTACTGTTAATAAAAAAAAAATGTTCATTTTTTTTTTTTTTAATTTTACTTCTACGTAATAATAAGATATTTATTTACGTTTAATTTGCTACATAAGTTATTACACTGATTGTACTGATATCATATTTCAATTTTTTTTGTTAAAATAAAGTTGTTAATGTAGTTTAAATAAAAAATTAATAATAACAATAACAATAAATTAACTTTTTTTAGGTTTTAAGTTATTATAAATGTAGTTTTAAGTCATTGTTTTGTTTAATTTTAAGTATAAGCATTAATTTAAGAATTTTTTTTGTAACGACCTTGCTTAGGTTTTGTAAAATAAAATAAAAATAAAAATAAAATAAAAATATTAATTAAATTATATTAACTCAAAAGCAAAAGTTAATAATTTTTATTTCATAAAGCCGATCCAATACTCCGGGCAACGCCGGGTACTCTGCTAGTTAATTATAAATTAAATTAATGCACTGTATTTTTAAAAGTAGTTTATTTTATTTTAAAATTCAGGATTAAAAACATGAAAATGTTGTAAAATACTGGCTATGAAATGGAATCAAAAAAGGTTTTGCTACAACAATTAGAAAAACAAAGTTAAAAGTCAAAGCCCTTTGAATGATTTACACGATGATATACAATCATATTAGACAGTGGTACTTTAGTAAGAACGATTAAAAGATTAACAAAGCAAATAATAGGAAGAACCAAAGATTATCTATTACAGTTAGAATCTAAATTTACTTTTTTACTTTATTTTTAGCGGAAAAACATTTTAAAATGGAAATTTCAAAAAAAGTAAAAAAAAAAAATTAATTCTAGAAAATTTATACTTTTTTATTCTTCTCAATTCAGCCAATGTCATTATTAAATAAAAAAAATCTTTTTTATTCTTTATTAGTACCATTTACTACCAATAACAATTAAATAAATTAAAATAACAAAACTTTATTTTGCAAAAATTGAAATAACGCTAATACAAATTTAAATTTAAATTACATTTATTTTTATTTTGCCTTCATTATTTTCATTTTGATAATTTAACAGTTACAATAATGACAGTTTTCTCTGATTGCTATAATCGCCTATACGGAAAAAAGTATAAGTTTTCAATAAAACGTTTCCGGAAGCATTTCAATGATAGCTATAACTGGCGCCTTTTTTGTAACTACCTAAATATTTTTGTACAACCCTTTTATTTTTATTATTTAAAAATTCCATTTTGATTTTTAGATATTTTGTACAATGGCAATTTTTTCCATATATGTATATACTTAGAATATAGAGTATAAGGAAAAGTAAATCCAAAAAAAAGTGAGGCAAATTCTCATACAATTACAAAACATTACTACATCGACAATATTCAGTGTCGTTACTACCAATTTTTCAAAAGAGCATTGCTTACTGAATATATTTTTTGAGTTTCAGGAGCAGCACTTTTAATATTTTGAAAACATAATTTTCATTCTTATTCGAACTGTAAATATAAAAATAATATCATATTATAATGTATGTTGTCATATTATGTTTTGTATTTTTTATATTAAAAATTAAAAATTTTATGTTAAATTGGATTAAAAATTAAAATGATGTTACTTATATTTCTAAATTACATTACATATTATCTCGAATTATTAAATTAATAATGAAAATTTATTACTAAAAGAAAATTAAAATTTTATATTAAATTGTATTAAGAATTAAAATTATGTTACTTATTTTAATAAACATATTTACATACCCTTAAATAACGTAATTCTAGATAACTTATTTCTAATAGAACATTTATCAGATATTTTTTTGCAATAAAGCAAAATCTTATCGATAAATATTTTATTATAATTGATTTTATTAGTAAACTATAATGATTATTTTCAAAAATATGTTTAGAAATTTCAGGAAATAAATTACGATTTGTTAAATTTTTTTGTACATTTATAGCTATGCTATCGAAATATTTTTTATTAAGTAATGTTTGGTTGGAATCTAAATAGTTTATCTTTTGTCTTATTTCTTTTTCAGCTGTAATACATATTATTATTAGTGATGTAGAAGATATCCTTTAGTCTTATAGGCTAGAAGTGATTTTTCCAAAATTGGACCTGTTAGAACCGATATACATTCAGAACACTTTAATTGCTTTTCTAATTTAAAAACGACAAATCCAGAAATATACTCTATAATATGCTTAGCATATTCTGTTAAATTTGATGGATTTAATATGTAGTCGTGTTCATTTAGAAATGATTTTTCAAAACTATTGATATTTTCTGTATCACTTTGCTCAATATTTTCAGAAATCATTGTAAATCTTTTGACAGTATTATTTAATTCCTTGATTGGATTATATGAGCAGTGAAGTATAGGAATATTTTCTAAAACTGTACAATTACCACAGCCATTTTCTCTAATTTGTACACGAACTAATAATCTTTTATATGCAGAAATAAATTGCCTTACAGAAGGATTATTATTATATCCCAATGAAGACCGTATTGAGCTAAAAAATAATTCTATATGATCTAGATTAAGCTTATAAAATGGAATATACTTTAACAAGCCAATAACAATCAATTTTTGATAAAGAATGGTGATAGCTTTTAAACCATTCAAAATGCCGATAAAATCTGTTTTGTGGCGGTAGTTTATTAAGAACTCCCCTTCTTTTGTTTTTAGTTTAGATATGTAACTAATAGCGTTATCCGCAAAAGCCTTAATTTCACTGTAGTTTTCGGTACAAATTGGCTTATTATAACTAAATTGATTAATGGATCTACTATTTAAAATGTAAAAAATATTATTAAAAATTTTTAAAAATTTAGATGTTGCTTCACTATTTAAAAAATCGGGTAGAATTAATACCTCCCTACAAAAATCTATAGCATCTGAAACAGATTTACTTAAAGTTTGAACTGCAAGTTTAACATTAATTTTTTGGTTAAAGAAATAAACGTGCGCTTTCCTTAATTTATTTCCTAAATGCAACTGTTAATTTTCTTGTAAATTATTCAGGCTGATTAAATATTTCCATTCTATAGCATTACCTTCATCATCTATTAAACTACCTATTTCTGCTAAGGAGTTTCGAATTAATTTTAGCATATGGCAAGGATCTAAAATGATAGTGTATTTATCCTTCCTTCCTTGTAATTGGAAATAAGACTCTTTTTCGATGCTACACAAATCGCACCCTAAATGTTTTGCCGTTGTAATATTAACTGTGCTGCCATCAAAAGTAACACCAATTATATCCGCTCCAGTTTGTAAAAGATTTTTAAAGCAATGTTCAATTAAATTTTTTTTTTGAACAGAGTCAAGTGAAGCTATTGGAAAAAATCCCAAAGGAATCATCCAACTACGGTTCATACAAACTGCTATTTGTGTAGCCTTTATGTTAGAGTTAATTCCACTCTCAATATCAACAAACCCGTAACAATCATTCCCGGTCCAATCAATATGTTGCCGTATATAGATTTCATCAAATACTACATTTAAAAAAAGCTTATAACCATTTTTTTTTGCTTCCTCAACAGCATAGGTAATTGCTACAAAAGCTTCGGAAGTAAATCCCGGTTTACAATTTATGGACTGGTACCAGTTACTGATAGTTCGCGGATGAGGAAGGCAATTTTCAAAAGAATTTCGAACAAACGAATAAGCTTTTGGAAATAAAAAATTTAGATTCAAAGCAAACTTTTGCAGCTCAGGAGAATAGTTTTTCGGTAGTAATTTATTATGTCTTAATATTTGGCGTTCTAAAATTAATGTAATAGGTCCTGAAATTTCATCTAACATAGCTGATATTTGATCTGAAATTAAATTTTTATTTTTTAATGATTTAACTTTTTAATTTTTTAATTTTTTAATTTTTCTTTTATTGTTTTGTTTTAATGTTTTAATTTTCCTATCCTTATTTTTAATTGTTTCTCTCAAAAGCCGTAATTCTTCTTTAAACTTTTTGGTTTTTGGACTACAAAGAATAGATTCTTGAGATGTTGTGATTATTGTTCGGTTTAAAGAATTTTTCGAATTTTCGTTATTGTTAATTTCATGATTATATGAGCTAACAGTTGAAGGGATCGGAAACTCTACCTAGAAAAACCAATTTAATACAATATAACGTACAAGCAATTTTATTTTAATATTTATTTATTTTATAATTTTCATAATATAAAAATCCATGTTATGCGATTTAATTAAAAGCAGTTTTATGAAAAGCAAGCTGGAAATGAACATGTCAATTTTATCAAAAGCAAGCTGGTCACAAAAGCAAGGCGTTAACTGCAAAACACTTGACAGCAACCATACATTTATCACGTGACTCATTGGTAGCCCATTGTAACTGGTTCTAATCCATTTAAAACTTATTGCATAATGCGAATGTGTGCACAAATATTAAAGTTTTGTGTTATACTATATTGTGTTGTGTTTTGTGTTGTCTGAACATCAATTTGAATACTAAAGCACTTACTTCTTTGACAAGTAGTTCATTATTTCGAAAACCTTTGGGTATAGCGTGTGGAAAAAGTTGCTTCCTAGATCCTAAAGTAAGAATGTCCTCAGATAAAAAATGTTCTGAACATACAATGGAACTGCTTTTTGATTGCCGATTATTCTTTCCAATTGCTACTATCCACTTTGATTTAAGCCCTGCATTCTTGGGAAATCTTTAAATCAAAAGAATAAACTATTAAATTTTTGTTGGGAATTGTAAATTTATATATTAAAAAAAAAAATTTTAATTATTTAAAAAATGAAAATATGGACAAAGTTTACATTTTTATAATAATAGCACACGTCACTGATACAAACATTTTGTCATCATGGCTTTTGTCAAAATTGCAATTTTTTTTGCATATAAAATAGCACGATTTGTAAATTTTTTAGGTTTTACACATTGTGTTATTAATTTTATAATTTTTTTATTATGATTTTCGCTTACCTGTGAAACGATAATCCTATTTTTCGATGTTTTCTAGCATTTTCGCATCCTTCCACAAAACATTTCATTTTTAGGTTTTTTTTAATGAATCGCAAACAAATCTAAATAAAAAACAAACAAAATAATAATGTTGTCATGGAAATTTAAATTTTTTTTGACAATAACAGGCACATTTTGGTAATTAAAGTTAATTGATTTGGCTTCAGTAATTTTTATTTACGTATACAGAATTTTCTATTCCTTATACTCTATATTCTAAAGCTTGGTTTCCATATGCGAGAATTCCCCGCGGGTGTGGGACAATTTTTCATTTTTCTATACAAAAAATTTAAAATTTTTTCCCCGAGAGTTTTTACCCGAGAGTTGAATTAACTTTAACTTTTTTCCCTTGACTCGCGGGGATTTTTACATATACATTGAAAAAATGTCATTTTATTATTTTGACTGATTTTGACAAACGTCAATATATGTTTTTTTTTGTTTTGAAATTTTTATGACAAAATTTGAATTTAAAATTGTTATTTTTTTGTGCGGGAAAACTAGTTTTTGATTTGTATATTTATTTTTGTTGGCCAAAAATTGTATGTATGTATTTACATTTTTGTTATTTAAAAATTGTATTTAAATTTTAATTTGTGCGTTTTTGTTGGTTAATTTGTAATAAATTAATTATTTTCCTTTGTGGCAATTGGAACATTCTATACTATTTTCTTATATTTACTATTATCTATTTTCTATATATCTTACTATTATCTTCTATCTATTTTTTTTTAAATAAAGCACGTAAGTACAAAATAAATTAAATTATGTACGTATATTGGTATTATCAGAGACTACATAGAGATGTACAAATTCATACAAAAATTTGTACTAATTTTTTTTCAAACGGGCCAGCTAAAACTGGCTAGTTTTAAAAATCTTAAAGCACAGAAATATTTAGTTTGTGTCATAGCTAAAAGAATTTAGCGAAAACTAGAATCTTCTGTAAAATCTGGTGTAAAATGATCATTCATATATTTTATGCATTTACAAAATTTTTTTATCCTTGTGATTATTAAACTTTTTAAAGCAAAGCGATGACAAAATAACTTTTAAAATAGAAAAATAAGGCAAAAATGGGAAAATATATTTGAGAAAATATATATTTAATATGTCGAGTAGAAACGTAAATTTTCAATATGATAAAGAAGACATTCTAAATATCACTTTACAAAAAATATGGAACATTTAGCTAAATATTTTATATAGAAAAAAATTAAATAAAAATAGATTATTTTATAATGTTGACTTTTCTAAAAACAACAAGAAAAAACATTTCAAGGTTATCATTCATATGCATTCAGTATTTCACTACTACAAGCAGAATTTTTTGAATGTATGAAATGGTATATCGTATATTATATGGTATCAGATGGTATGAATGTTATCTATTTTATGAAAATCATCTGATTTAACTGCATTATTTATTTAACTAAATTTAACTGATTTAATATACAGTATCCAGCAAAAGTAATGGTAATTTAAAAAATATATATATAGAAAAGCAATAAAATAATATAGGCGTTCGAATTTTTTGTAATAATATTTTTAACTTTATAACTTCAGGGAAAAACAAACAAACAAAGTAACAAAATTTTTTGTATTATGATTTTATTTTATTTTTTGATCTCATGACTCATATTGTTATATTGGTAACAGTATACCTACATATATATGTGGGTATTTTTTGAAGATAATATAATATACCTATCAAATAAAAATAACTGAAATAAAAAATATTGCTTTAAAATTCTTCTAAACATTTTTTTAATTAAAAATTATTCCAATTAGAAAAGTGGCATGACATTTGCTGGATACTGTACATATTCATAAAAATTATCAAATCATATCAAATTGGAACATAATTACATTTACACAAAACAAATTATAAATATAAATATGTATTGATTTTTGAATCATATTGAAATACATATATAAAAAGTGCCGATAGTATTTATGTGTATTTCTATTTATATTTAAATTTGATTCACACACACTTTCACAATTTAATAAGCATGTAGGCAAGCTGGTTCAAGTATTATAAATGCATAATATAGCATAATGCATATATAATATAAAAATTATATTAGATACTGATCAGATCATGTATATCATAATATGTCATCTGATATCATATGATCATATTCATATATGTATGTTACTTGTTATTTCTATCATCCATACCAATCATACGAAAGTTCATTTATGTACATATATGAAAAAAAAAAAATATCCGAGACCAAAACTTGCTTTAAGAAACTTTAAAATAAAAAATTGAAAAATGAGACTAAATTTCAAAATCGATATTGTAGCGACATCTAAACTTTTTTGTTGCCATTTGGACATCTCTATGTAGTCTCTGGTATTATTATCAATATGTATGAACAATTTATTTACATAGTTTAAGTTGTAGATTAAATTATTTATCATGGAATGCCAAATTACGATGAAGTTGATAGAAGCTATTCAAAAATATAGTGTGCTGTACGATTTTGGCCACAGATATTATAAGAACAACGGCTATAGAAGAGAGATTTGGAAAAAAGTAGCACATGAAGTCGAAATTTCTGGTAGGGATGCAATCATTCAATTTAGTGGAAATTCTTTTAACTAAATAAGTAATATATTTTTATATTAAATTTAAGAAAATAAAGTGAATACATTTTTCTATGTTCTATTTTTCTATTTTCTATTTTTCTATGTTATACTTCTTTCTTTTATTCTATTTTATACTATTTAATTACTAATTGTTTTGTTCTGTTTACTTTATACTATTTAATTACTAATTGTTTTGTTCCGTTATTCTATTTTAAACTATTTAATTACTAATTGTTCCGTCCTGTATACTAATGAAATACATTTTTTAATTTTTTATACTAAATTTAATTTTTTTATTTTCTAAAAAATAAATTTTTAAATTCTAAATATAAACTTTTGTTTTAATAATTTTTCTTTAAATAGAAAATATTTAATTGGAATATAAAATGTTTTCCTGCCATGGTAGAATATTTACTTCACAAAATACATTTGGTAAAATTATGTCTTATTTCAGATGGTTGGCTGGTAAAGTTGTTTGAACCCATTCTTCCAATGCTGTTGAAGGTGTTTTCGGTTTCACTGTCGTTCCTCCAGTTTCCATTCCGTTCTTCCAAACTCATCTTCAGAATCGGCATAACGTTCTGGGCAATAACTTGTAGAAAACTTTCTCAGCCAATTATGAAGCACAACTGTAGATTTAATAATTTCCAGTGCGGTTCTCTGAGTAGCAATTATTGGTCGTCTTAGTATTCTCCATCTGGACGATAATATTCCAAAAGCATTTTCTATGGTTCTTCTTGCTCGTGACAACCTTAAATATTGATAAATTATTTTTTATTTCATATACATGGTTAAAAATTCAAACCTGTAATTAAAAATTGCTTGATTTTTAGGTAATCCATTTTTTCTGCCAGGAAAAGGACGCATAATATTTTCTAATAAAGGAAAGGCTTCGTCTGCTACAAACACGTAAGGTAGTTCTTGTCCTAAGCCATCAACATATTGCGGGCTTGGTAAATTTAGTGTTGTGGACTTTGAAACCACAGCATTACCAAAAGTAGTATTTTTAAAAATACCACCGTCGCTAAAACGTCCAGCAGCACCAATATCAACTGAAAGAAATTTATAATTAGAATCACTAACACCCATTAGGACGATACTATGAGTTCCTTTATAATTAAAAAAATTTGAACCACTGTTGGAAAAAGCTTGTACAACACAATGCTTTCCATCTATTGCTCCTATACAAAATGGAAAATTGCAGTTTTGTTCATATTCCTCTGCAATTTGTTGCCATTTGCTCGTTGTCAGCTTTGGAAATACTTCCGCAGACAATACATCCCATAAAGCCTTGCACGTGTCTCTAATTATACGTGAAACACTTGTCTTCGAAACACGATACAAATACGATATCGACACCATCGAATCACCACTGGCTAAATATCTAAAATAATTGTACATATATAAATAAATTATGTTATTAATTAGCTACTAGTAACTAGTGTAAAAAATAACTATCATGTTACCTTAAAGTTAATGAAAGTTGGTCTTTCACACAAATCACCTCTCTGCTTGCATAATATTTTTGCAACTTTGATTCCAATTTCTGGGCTAATAGATTAAATAGTTTAGGTTCAATTCGATGGAAATTGAAAAATTTATTTTGATCTATACTCTCCATTTCATTCACCAAATTGTTGTAGCATCCTTGTCTTGATCTATTTAGCCACAATTTATTCATCCAAAATCTCCTTTTACGCGTTTTTTTTTTAGTTGCTTCGTAAGCTAAAAGCAACTTCAAACACTTTAAGCGACGTTCCTTCTTGTTAATTTCATATTATTTATTTTATATAAACCGTTTTTTATAATTTTCAAATTTTAAAAAATATCTTTTCTTTTGACAATCAATAAAAAGCATTTTTTGACAATTAATAAAAACACATACACATTCAAACGAAACCTCGGATATGGAAATCAGTCAAGGGAATTTTTATAAAAATTGTCTCGCACCCGAGGGGAATTCTCGCATATGGAAACCAAGCTTAAAGGCTGGTTTTCATGAGGAAATTTTTAAATTTTATTGCGACTTTAGAAAGAGAAAAATATAGAATAGTCCCAATAGGAAAGAGGGAGAAAAAATATTAGATTGCTATAAAATATTTATGGCAAGATTTTGACAGCTAGAAATGTACATAACCTATTTTTTAATGTTTTGTTTATATTTATAAACTTGATTTGGCGGATTCGAAAAATTTGATTTCATTAAATTTTCTAAATAAATAAATTATTTTGAAGTAAAAGTTGGTAAAATACATATAATATACATATAATATATATAATATATATAATATACATATATATACATATAATATAATTAATTATTTTAAACAATGGAGAACTTTGCACGAGCTGCAATAATTCATCAGGGAGAAGACGACCAGAGAAGAAGAGTTAATGATTTTAATATATCAATCTTTCAGTTAAATATTTTGGATACAAGTTATTTTTTAGTTTAAATACTAGATAATATTATCATGGATTGTAATAAATAATGTTGTCATTATTTCAATTCATAATTTTATAATTTGATTTACATTCTACTTATTGGAATTCTGTTAACATAATATATGTTTTTTTATATTTACATACATACATATAAAATATCTACATTTTTATATAATTATTTATTTTAGCAATGATAGGAAACTCTTTGGTTTTGATGGCAACAGCTTTAATTGATGAATTAAAGCAGAGCAATTCTAAGGAAAATCAATCGAGGAAAAAGAAAAAATATTGGCTGAGGCCATATTATCAGGAAAGAAATGAATCGGGATCATACATTAATATTTTTGAATCCCTGAGGAAGATTAATGATAAGGAATTGTTCCATACTTACATGCGAATGAGCGCAACTTAATTGGAACAACTTTTACTACTGGTTGGGCCGCTCATAAAAAAACAGAAAATTGTTAGGGTCCCAATTAGTATTAACATTCGTCTTGTAATTACAATGAGGTAAATTAAAAATTTTATATTTTTTCTATTTCTTATTTTGTTTTTTTTTTTAGATTTTTAGCTACTGGAGAATCTCAAAGGAGCTTATCATTAGCATACAAGGTTTCACCCACAGCAGTCCATTTTATTATACGGGAAACAACAAAAGCAATTGTGTGTGTTTTAAAGAATATAGTGTTTCCAAAAATTAATGAAAACACATTCAAAACAATTGCTGAGGGCTTTGAGCACCAGTGGAATTTTCCTCATTGCCTAGGAGCAATTGATGGAAAACATGTCACAATTCAAGTAAGTTAATTCATTTTTATAATAAAAACATTTTAATTTTACGAAAACATTTAGGCGCCAGATAATTCAGGGTCCGATTTCTTCAATTACAAGAAAGCACACTCACTGGTACTTTTGGCTATATCGGATCATAATTATTCCTTTATAATGTGTGATATTGGTGCTTCAGGACGACAAAGTGATGGAGGAGTTTTTCGAAATTCTGCATTCGGACAAAGATTTTATAACAATTCTCTCCCGTAAGAAAAGAAAACATAATAAAAAATTATCAATTAAAATTATAAATTTTTTTTTAGAATTCCAGCACCATCGGATGTGTGTGAAGGATTTAAGGACGTACCATACGTCTTTGTTGCGGATGATGCGTTTGCATTGACAAACAATATGTTAAAGCCGTTCATAGGATCCAATTAGTCATTAAAAAAAAGAATTTTCAATTATAGATTGAGCCGAGCTCGTCGTATAATTGAAAATGCTTTCGGCATTTTATGCACTAAGTGGAGAATTTTTAGAACTCCAATAATTGCTAAATTGGAAACGGTAAAATTTATTTAATATTTGTATAAACCGAAAAAATAATTATATAATTTATTTATATATAAAATTTAATAAAATCCAATTATTTAGGTGGAATATATAATGATGGCATGTGCTTGTTTGCACAACTGGCTCCGCCAAATGAAATGCAGAACCTATTTTCATCCGGGCCTAGTTGATACTGAGGAAAATGAAGGCTCTTGGAGATCAGAGCCAAATAATTTTCAGCCCTTGACTTCAAATAATGGAAATTCTACTAATACTACTAAACAGATGAGGATTAGGTTCGCTGAATACTTTATGGACGAAGGAGCTGTTCCATGGCAATTGGATAGGATTTGAATTTTATCCCATATATGGATAAAAAAATATATATTTTATGTTGATAAAGAATCTAAAATTTTTTTTATTTTTAGGAACGGACTTAACTACAACGAGCGAACGATCTACAACATTTTTTCTAAAGAATTATTGAAATAATTTAATTAACTAATCTCTGTTAAATATTGTTTTATATGTCAATCTCTGTTAAATATTTTTTATATGTAATTAAAATTTTGTTCTCAAAAGCTGTTAAATATTTGCTGTAAAATTAAATATTGTTATCAAATAAAAACTAATGTTTATTTAATGAAAATAATTTTTTTTATTTATTTCGATTTTATTTAAATTTTAAAAAAATTAAAAAATATGATTAAAAACAAAATAATAAAGGCAATTCATAGAATATAAAAACAAAAAAAAAAAAATTCATAGAATATAAAAATAAACAAAACAGAATTCATAGAATTTAAAAACATAATAAGATTATTCATAGAATAAAATATTTAAATACATAACAGAAAATAAAAGAGTGCGTAAAATAGTATAAAATCTTAAGAATATTTACATAGAATAAAGAATATAATAAATAAAAGGATATAAAAAATATTTACACATAGAAAGAATAAAAATAAAATAAAAAAAGTAGATGTTCTTCTAAAAACAAACACTGTTAAAGATATTAAAAAATAGAAATAAAATTTACTGATGTCTTAACTGACAACAATACCAAAATATCAATACTTAAAAATTTTTATTCGATGCCATATTCAATCATGGAATCTGTAAGTACTTGCATTAATTTTATTCTTACCTTTCTCTGCGCTATTGTAGGGAATTTATTTAAATCAGCTATCAATAATTTTGCAAACCATTCTGTTTCACTCTCCTTTTTTTCGTCCATTTTTTCAATGCACTTTTTCTTCAACATACTACTCGCAATCTCGGCTTTTTCATTTGCATTACTTATTTTCTCCATCATTTGGAAACACTGGTCTATTAATAGAGTTTTCTCAGCATCATTATTCTTCTTCCTTTTTTTTCCTTGTATGTGTAGTGTTGATGTTGATGGCTGCGATGTTGGAGAGTCTGGTGTTGGTGACTCTGGTGCTGCTGACTCTGGACTGCATTCCTCAAAATTCGCCAATAGGTGTGATCTAAAATTAAAGTAAAATTTATAATTCGATAGTTTATAAATAATAACATTTTATTTACCTTCTAGGTTCATTTGTGTCATCCAAAAACGACAACAACCTGGAATATTTATATTCCTTGTTCCTAATAGTAGCAGATCCACTTGCGCCAGATTTTTTTGATTTAGGCAGTTTTTAAATGCTGCCATCTTAACTTCGCAGTTTTTGTATCATTTTCTGAATCTAAAAATTTAAATTTATTATTAAAGGAAAGTTACAATGAATTTAACGAAATTAATTACTCAGCTCCAGCACAATTTCCTCCCACAGCCTTAATTTTAAATTTCGGTTTTTGTACCCTTTGTTTCTCACATCCCAGATTTGTGGCCTAATCCTAACAGCTTCTATTAACTGTTCTAAAAATGCATAATAAAAATTACATAACAAAAATTTTATAAATTTAAAATATAATTAGTATTATGTATTACCATTTGCTACTTCATAGTTGAGTATATCGCTTTGGGATGGAATGATTTCACGGTCCTGTTCAAATTCTAAAAAAAAATATAAATTAATATAATATACATAAATATAAATATACATAAATAAATACAATATATATATAAATATTCTACATAAATTTATTTTAAAGTTTTAACACATCATTTTTATTATTTTTGCCTTATTAAAAAAACCTACAAAAAGAACCTTCTTCCTATTTATTTATCCTAATCATTTTTAACAGAAACATACCATCATAACGTCCAACAATATTTAATGAAGAACCTGGCAGGATGCATATCAGCAATACATTTTTCCATCCTTCAAAATTTCCCTTCCAAGACATGATCCTGTAATTTCCATATGTTGATGTAATTTAATAATTTAATAATGTAATTTCCATAATCCAATACTAAAACTTTATCCAAGACTAAATTTATTGTGACTATCTTCATTTTAATGAAGATGATTAGAAAAAGCATTTTCATTATATTATCACAAATACTTAATTTACCTTAGTCGTTATATCTTAAAAATTTACTTACCTTTTATTATAATGTTATCCATATGCTGATAAACATCTACATTTTCTTCTAACATTTCTATTTCTTCATAGTAATTTTCCATTTTTTCTCTTTTTTATATATGTATTTGATTTTTTATTTCAGAACTACAATTTAATATTTCAGAACTACAAAATTTAAATTTCCCGCAAAATTTGTTTATTTTCCCGCAAAATTTGATACGGTTGAAAAACTTCAAAATTCAAATGTCATAAATGTCATGTAACCATAAAAATTTAATAGTAGTGTGAGGATTTTTTTTGTGTAAGATACACATTGCTTACATATGTATTAAAAATATCCAATCTAATTATATATATGTTCTCTGAACATATTATAAAATATGTTCAGAGAACATATCTCGGTTGATTTTTATGGCAATGTTGAAGGATATTTTTAAATGTTGCTGGATATTTTTAAGTGCTTTCATTGATTTTTATGGTCATTCGTGGATATTTTTTTAGGGATATCTCTTTCACACCCATATCAATTTTGTATCTTCTGCCTATGCTCTAACATTTTCGTGGATATTTTTTTCTCATGAAAATCAGTCTTAAGTGTATATACTAAATATTATAAGAATGTATAAAAAAAATATCGTTTTTTGTATGAAAAAATTAAAACAAAATTTTTTCGCTAAAAATAAAGCAAAACAGTAAATTTTTTCGATAAATTTAGATTTTAACTGTAAAAGTTTATCGAATTTTGGATAATTATGGTAAGGTTCGGGACACGTGGCCTTTTTTTCGCTGAGTTACATGTCGTATAAATACCCCAAACTTCTAACATATCTTTTGTTTCTTCGTTACTGATTATATTCTTTTTCACATGTTTTGAGTAATTTCTTGTTTTAAACGAGGAAGAATACAGTTGCCTTTGTCAACTCTTAGATACCCGTACGAACCGTTACAGCCTGTCACTCTGCTTACAATATTATTTTTTTAATATTTTAGTATTTTAAAATAATTTGGGTGAATTTTATAATTTCTAGAACTATGGGTTGTACATATATTCAAACTATATGTGTATATGTACATTCTTCAAAAGCAGATTCTAACCTTCCACATAACGATTATCAATCCAAAACTTTTTCAAATATTCTTTAGCACCATTTAATACTAAGCAGTAAATGTATATTAAATTTACTTAGTACAAAATAATAAATATAATTTTAAATATTATATTATATTATATTTAAATATTCCATTGACAGAATAATTTCTTATAAGTACAATAAAATACATATATGTATGTAAATACGGCGCTATATAATATACATATATACTCTTATCATTCATTCACTAGTGACATATACGATATGTAAATAAACATGATATTATATAAGTATGTATGTATATCATTATCATATAAATAAAAATTCTTCAAGCAACCGTTATTGTGTTTTATTTTACATACGTTTTATTTTACCGTTATTTTTTTACATTTTTTTGTACTACGCATTTTATCCTCAACAATTTCAAATTATCAAGTAAAACAAAATGCAAAATATTCGTTAAAGAAATTTGTTAGAAAATTTGAAAAAATCAAGTAACACTTTCGTCAATTATAAAGTAACCCTATATTATTAAAAAAAGTTGTTAACAGAAATAAGAGTATAATGTTTAAGCTTTAATTTTTGTGTATTACTTCAAAAAAATGTTAACAGGTGTTCAAGTTACAGGTGTTTAAAAATAGAAAATTTTCAGTTTTTGACCCCTTACAGCTCCTAAACGGGGAGTGATACAAAAAAAATTTCTTAAATGACTCATACTTATTTTCAAAGATCTAACTTCTGTCAAAACTTCAAGTTTACAACTTAAACTGTTTAGAAGATAGAAGGGTTAAAGGATTTTGCAAAATTTGAGTTTCGCATAACGGTAAATTAAGACACCGTATGCCACAAATATATATTTATTGTATATATACTTTTAAAGCTAATACAAGTAGTAATCGTTTGGCGTTTTCAAAATGAAGATGTACCTTATACAACTTGTGCTATAACAATTTAAATATTTTTGAACCTTTGGGGAGCTGTAGCTCCGTAACGGGTGTGGCTACAAAAAAAAGTTATTAAATATAAAATTAATATTTTTGTGAGATCTATGAGCAGTTAAAATTTCATAGCTCTATTTCAAAAAAAATGTGGGGATTTAAAAGTTAGGTTTTCAAAAGCTACCCTAAGTTTTGGTCCAAACTCAACCAAAAAAAATAGGGAACCTACAAATTACTCCCAGAATATTGTGTGTAAATTTCAAGATTCTAGCTTTCTTAGTTTTTCAGTTAGCGTGCTGACGGACGAACGGACGGACGGACGGACGGACGGACGAACATGGCTCAAACGTCTTAGAATTTTTTTCTGATCCGATCCATACCTTTGAAGGTATATCTAGCTCGCTTATTTTGAGGTGTTACAAACGGAGGAGTAATTTTATTATACCCGATCCTATCGTACGGGTATAAAAATTTATGGGTATTTCAAAAATAAAAAGAGGGGTAACGTCCATTATATCACTGTCACCAGAAAAAGGGCCACGTTATCTGGACCCTCCAAAATACCTATCTTTTACCGATAGACTCTACGTTTTACAAAAAAATTAACTTTTTTGAATTTTTTTTTCCGAAAAAATTTTTTTTAAATATTTTTCATACAAAAATCGCCGTTTTTGTTATGAAAATAATTGACGACTGAAATTTTTATGTTTTCACATGTTCTTATAATCTTTCGTATATACATATATGAAAAGAATTGCCATTGTACAATTTATATAAAAATCTAAATGGAAAATGATAAAAATGAAAGGGTTGAACAAAAAATTTTTAGGTAGTCCAGATAATTCAAATTTAAATAAAATAAAAAATTATTGACATCTTTATATTGAAAACGTAAATAAATAAATTTGTTTTTTTCCTAAGGGAGGTGGGAATCTTCCAAAGACACCAAGAATTTCCCCCTTGGTAGTGTCAGATTCTTACTGACTAAAGCCACCTCCCCCTTTAACAAATATAATGGGATGAAACCCTTACCTGTGAACGCAGTATATTGGTTAGGGAGTAGTGATAGTTACTATTATTATTAATAGTTACTATTATACTATTATTATTACTATTTTGCTAACAGTAACTATAGCCGCTACAACAGTAGTTACAACATGTAGTAGTATATAACACCTTACTACATGAAGTAATTATTGAAGGCAACCCCCACTGACACTGTAGCGGCTGTTATTATTGGTAATTGGTCCAATTTGAGTGATATGATTTCTAAGTGACATTTCGGCCATTTGTAGTATGTCATGATCTGTCTTTTTTTTTTATTGTATTCAATAATGTTTACAATTTCATCATGGAGAGATATACGCAAGAACAACGTTTACAAATTATTCAATTTTATTATCAAAATAATCGTTCTCCAATTGCAACTTTTCGTGCGCTTTTGCCATTTTATGCTCGTATTAATCGTCCAACTGTGCTCGCTATTCGTCGAATTGTTGAAAATTTCGAGAGTACATTTTCTTTACAACATTATGTACAATGTATGTAAAATACATTATGTACATTATGTACAATATGTATAAGTGCCAATAAGTCAAAGAACCGCTCGAAGTAATGAAAATATTGCTGCCGTTAAGGCAAGTGTTGCTGCAGACCGCAATTTTTCGATTCCAAGGGTTCGGATTTTGGAAGCTTCCGAACGAGCCCCAGAGCAAACGTGATTATCTCCAAAATCAACAAAGATAGAACCATAAATTTTTTACAATGATGTTCCTTCCCGTTCGATTTATGTCTCTGAAATTTAAGAGGATTTGGTCCATGGGTTTGGATTTTGGAAGCTTCCGAACGAGCCTCAGAGCAAACGAGTATATATCCACAACCAACAAAGATTGAACCTTTATTTTTAGTACAAGAGTGTGCTGTTATGTTTCCTTTTCTATAAAATTGGAAACTAACATTTGAAAGAATTTGAACCATGGGTTCGTATTTTGGGAACTTCGGGACGAGCACAAGAGCAACGAGCATATCTCCAAAACCAACAAAAGTAGAACCTTCAAATTTAGTACAATGGTGTTCTGGCATGTTTTCTTTATGATTCGGAGATGTATTCGATGAATTCGAGTGGCAATTCGGGTACCTGACACACACCTCCCAAGGACTAACGATCTTCGAAATTAATAAAGATAGAAACTTAAAATGTTTTACAAAGGTTTCAAGCATATCCCAAGAGGATGCTTATTTTACGTTCCTGAAATGCGAGTTGAATAAAACAGAAAAGGGAAGAAGTTCAAGCAGCTGCCAAAAAAACTTATGGATTTTTAATTTAATTCGAATTATTCAGGTGTAGGGTATTAATAAGTCGGTTGCATCGACTTACTGTTACATTTACTTGTTTTAATTTTAAAAGGTGCCCTTTTCTCGTTTAAATTAAAATTCTTCTGTCTTTTCTTATGAATAACTCATTTTTTGTAAAATATATGCTAGTATTATATACCGCTAATATAATATATGCTAGTAATATATACCGCTATATTAGTATTTCGGTAAGTAAATAAAAATTATGAGTGAAAATATAAAGAGTCAGCTCATTTAAATTTTGTTTTTTTTTTGAATGCTATAAATTGAAAACAAAATATAAGAAAAATATTTTTTATTTCATTATCTGACTGTTATATTAGTGTCAATGAACTGACCAAGGACTGTTTAATTTCTTTGTCACATTTATGTGGCAGGAGAATATATTAAAAACGAGAAAGAATACAGTTGACTTTGGCAACTCTTAGATACCTGCACGAACCGTTAGTATGTTCACAGCCTGTCACTTTGCTTACAATATTATTTTTTTAATATTTTAGTATTTTAAAATAATTTGGGTGAATTTTATAATTTCTAGAACTATGGGTTGTACATATATTCAAACTATATGTTTATATGTACATTCTTCAAAAGCAGATTCTAACCTTCCACATAACGATTATCAATCCAAAACTTTTTCAAATATTCTATAGTACCATTTAATACTAAGCGGTAAATGTATATTAAATTTACTTAGTACAAAATAGTAAATATAATTTTAAATATTATATTATATTAATGCGTACATAGTATATTTATATTGTTATAAGTATATCGCCATACATTGCAATATTTCTTTAAAAATATTTCCATTCATAGAATAATTTCTTATAAGTACAATAAAATACATATTATATGTATGTATATAAATACGGCGGTATATAATATACGCCTCTTATCATTCATTAGTCAGTAAAGTGACATATACGATATGTAAATAAACATGATATTATATAAGTATGTATGTATATCAATATCATATAAATAAAAATTCTTCAAGAAACCGTTATTTTGTTTATTTTTTTACATTTTTTTGTACTACGCATTATATCCTCAACAATTTCAAATTATCAAGTAAAACAAAATGCAAAATATTCGTTAAAGAAAGTTGTTAGAAAATTTGAAAAAATCAAGTAACACTTTCGTCAATTATAAAGTAACCCTATATTATTAAAAAAAGTTGTTAACAGAAATAAGAGTATAATGTTTAAGCTTTAATTTTTGTGTATTACTTCAAAAAAATGTTAACAGGTGTTCAAGTTACAGGTTTTCAAAAATAGAAAATTTTCAGTTTTTGACCCCTTACAGCTCCTAAACGGGGAGTGATACAAAAAAAATTTCTTAAATGACTCATACTTATTTTCGAAGATCTAACTTCTGTCAATTTCAAGTTTCCAACTTAAACCGTTTAGAAGATTGAAGGGTTAAAGGATTTTGCAAAATTTGAGTTTCGCATAACGGTAAATTAAGACACCATATGCCGCAAATATATATTTATTGTATATATACTTTTAAAGCTAATAAAAGTAGTAATGGTTTGGCGTTTTCAAAATGAAGATGTACCTTATACAACTTGTGCTATAACAATTTAAATATAGAGCTTTTTTGAACCTTTGGGAAGCTGTAGCTCCGTAACGGGTGGGGCTACAAAAAAAAGTTATTAAAAATAAAATTAATATTTTTGTGATATCTATAAGCAGTTAAAATTTTATAGCTCTATTTCAAAAAAAATGTGGGGATCTAAAAGTTAGGTGTTCGAGAGCTACCCTAAGTTTTGGTCCAAAGTCAACCAAAAAAAATAAGGAACCTACAAATTACTCCCAGAACATTTTGTGTAAATTTCAAGATTCTAGCTTTCTTAGTTTTTGAGTTAGCCTGCTGACGGACAGACGGACGGACGAACATGGCTCAAACGTTTTAGAATTTTTTTCTGATCCGATCCATACCTTTGACGGTATATCTAGCTCGCTTATTTCGAGGTGTTACAACCGGAGGAGTAATTTTATATAAAAATTTATGGGTATTTAAAAAATAAAAAGAGGGGTAACGTCCATTATATCACTGTCACCAGAAAAAGGGCCACGTTATCCGGACCCCCCAAAATACCTATCTTTTACCGATAGACTCTATGTTTTACAAAAAAATTAAATTTTTTGAATTTTTTTTTAAATATTTTTCATACAAAAATCGCCGTTTTTGTTATGAAAATAATTGACGACTGAAATTTTGATGTTTTCACATATTCTTATAATCTTTCGTATATACATATATGGAAAGAATTGCCATTGTACAATTTATATAAAAATCTAAATGGAAAATGATAAAAATGAAATGGTTGTACAAAACATTTTTAGGTAGTCCAGATAATTCAAATGTAAATAAAATAAAAAATTATTGACATCTTTATATTGAAAACGTAAATAAATTAATTTTTTTTTTCCTAAGGGAGGTCGTAATCTTCCAAAGACACCAAGAATTTCCCCCTTGGTAGTGTCAGATTCTTACTGACTAAAGCCGCCACCCCCTTTAACAAATATAATGGGATGAAACCCTTACGCAGTATATTGGTTAGGAAGTAGCGATAGGAAAAGATAGGAAATGGATACGGAAACATTGAATTGGAAGTGGAACTGTAAGGAAACAATGAATCCGCCTATTATTATTACTATTTTGCTAACAGTGACTATAGCCGTTACAACAGTAGTTACAACATGTAGTAGTATATAACACCTTACTACATGAGGTAATTATTGAAGGCAACCCCCACTGCCACTGTAGCGGCTGTTATTATTGGTAACGAGTCCAATTTGAGTGATATGATTTCTAAGTGATGTTTCGACCAGTATGTCATGATCTGTCTTTTTTTTTTATTGTATTCAATAATGTTTACAATTTCATCATGGAGAGATATATATACGCAAGAACAACGTTTACAAATTATTCAATTTTATTATCAAAATAATCGTTCTCCAATTACAATTTTTCGTACGCTTTTGCCATTTTATGCTAAATTTAAATTTACTTAGTACAAAATAGTAAATATAATTTTAAATATTATATTATATTAATGCGTACATAGTATATTTATATTGTTATAAGTATATCGCCATACATTGCAATATTTCTTTAAAAATATTTCCATTCATAGAATAATTTCTTATAAGTACAATAAAATACATATTATATGTATGTATATAAATACGGCGCTATATAATATACGCCTCTTATCATTCATTCGTCAGTGACATATCGTATATGTAAATAAACATGATATTATATAAGTATGTATGTATATCAATATCATATAAATAAAAATTCTTCAAGCAACCGTTATTTTGTTTATTTTTTTACAGTTTTTTGTATTACGCATTATATCCTCAACAATTTCAAATTATCAAGTAAAACAAAATGCAAAATATTCGTTAAAGAAATTTGTTAGAAAATTTGAAAAAATCAAGTAACACTTTCGTCAATCATAAAGTAACCCTATATTATTAAAAATAGTTGTTAACAGAAATAAGAGTATAATGTTTAAGCTTTAATTTTTGTGTATTACTTCAAAAAAATGTTAACAGGTGTTCGAGTTACAGGTCTTTAAAAATAGAAAATTTTCAGTTTTTGACCCCTTACAGCTCTTAAACGGGGAATGATACAAAAAAAATTTCTTAAATGACTAATACTTATTTTCGAAGATCTAACTTCTGTCAAAACTTCAAGTTTCCAACTTAAACCGTTTAGAAGATAGAAGAGTTAAAGGATTTTGCAAAATTTGAGTAAAGCAAAGTTTAAGTTTGAGCAACATAACGGTAAATTAAGACACCGTATTCCAATATATATTTATTGTATATATACTTTTAAAGCTAATAAAAGTAGTAATCGGTTGGCGTTTTCAAAATGAAGATGTACCTTATACAACTTGTGCTATAACAATTTAAATATAGAGCTTTTTTGAACCTTTGGGAAGCTGTAGCTCCGTAACGGGTGGGGCTACAAAAAAAAGTTATTAAAAATAAAATTAATATTTTTGTGATATCTATCAGCAGTTAAAATTTCATAGCTCTATTTCAAAAAAAAATGTGGGGATTAAAAGTTAGGTGTTCGAGAGCTACCCTAAGTTTTGGTCCAAACTCAACCCAAAAAAATAGGGAACCTACAAATTACTCCCAGAATATTTTGTGTAAATTTCAATATTCTAGCTTTTTTAGTTTTTGAGTTAGCGTGCTGACGGGCGGACGGACGGACGGACGAACATGGCTCAAACGTCTTAGACTTATTTTTTTCTGATCCGATCCATACCTTTGAAGGTATATCTAGCTCGCTTATTTCGAGGTGTCACAAACGGAGGAGTAATTTTATATAAAAATTTATGGGTATTTAAAAAATAAAAAGAGGGGTAACGTCCATTATATCACTGTCACCAGAAAAAGGGCCACGTTATCCGGACCCCCCAAAATACCTATCTTTTACTGATAGACTCTATGTTTTACAAAAAAATGAACTTTTTTGAATTTTTTTTTCCGAAAAAATTTTTTTTAAATATTTTTCATACAAAAATCGCCGTTTTTGTTATGAAAATAATTGACGACTGAAATTTTGATGTTTTCACATATTCTTATAATCTTTCGTATATACATATATCGAAAGAATTGCCATTGTACAATTTATATAACAATCTAAATGGAAAATGATAAAAATGAAAGGGTTGTACAAAAAATTTTTAGGTAGTCCAGATAATTCAAATTTAAATAAAATAAAAAATTATTGACATCTTTATATTGAAAACGTAAATAAATAAATTTTTTTTTTTCCTAAGGGAGGTGGGAATCTTTCAAAGAGGAAAAGATAGGAAATGGATACGGAAACATTGAATTGGAAGTGGAACTGTAAGGAAACAATGAATCCGCCTATTATTATTACCATTTTGCTAACAGTGACTATAGCCGTTACAACAGTAGTTACAACATGTAGTAGTATATAACACCTTACTACATGAGGTATTTATTGAAGGCAACCCCCACTGTCACTGTAGCGGCTGTTATTATTGGTAACGGGTCCAATTTGAGTGATATGATTTGTAAGTGACGTTTCGGCCATTTGTAGTATGTCATGATCTGTCTTTTTCTTTTTATTGTATTCAACAATGTTTACAATTTCATCATGGAGAGATATACGCAAGAACAACGTTTACAAATTATTCAATTTTATTATCAAAATAATCGTTCTCCAATTGCAACTTTTCGTGCGCTTTTGCCATTTTATGCTCGTATTAATCCTCCAACTGTGCTCGCTATTCGTCGAATTGTTGAAAATTTCGAGAGTACATTTTCTTTACATAATGTTCAAGTGCCAATAAGACAAAGAACCGCTCGAAGTAATGAAAATATTGCTGCCGTTCAAGCAAGTGTTGCTGCAGACCGCAATTTGTCGATTCCAAGGGTTCGGATTTTGGAAGCTTCCGAACGAGCCCCAGAGCAAACGAGATTATCTCCAAAATCAACAAAGATAGAACCATAAATTTTTTACAATGATGTTCCTTCCCGCTCGATTTATGTCTCTGCAATTTAAGAGGATTTGGTCCATGGGTTTGGATTTTGGAAGCTTCCTTTTTTTTAGTACAAGAGTGTGCTGTTATGTTTCCTTTTCTATAAAATTGGAAACTGACATTTGAAAGAATTTGAACCATGGGTTCGTATTTTGGAAACTTCCGGACGAGCACAAGAGCAACGGGCATATCTCCAAAACCAACAAAAGTAGAACCTTTAAATTTAGTACAATTGTGTTCTGGCATGTTATCTTTATGTTTCTGAGATGGATTCGATGAATTGGAGTGGCAATTCGGGTACCTGACACACACCTCCCAAGGACTAACGATCTTCGAAATTAATAAAGATAGAAACTTAAAATGTTTTACAAAGGTTTTAAGCATATCCCAAGAGGATATTTATATTTATGCATATCCCAAAAGGATATTTTACGTTCCTGAAATTCGAGTTGAATAAAACAGCAAAAGGAAGAAGTTCAAGCAGCTGCCAAAAAAACTTATGGATTTTTAATTTAATTCGAATTATTCAGGTGTAGGGTATTAATAAGTCGGTTGCATCGACTTACTGTTACATTTACTTGTTTTAATTTTAAAAGGTGCCCTTTTTTCGTTTGAATTAAAATTCTTCTGTCTTTTCTTATGAATTACTCATTTTTTGTAAAATATATGCTAGTAATATAGCGGTATTTCGGTAAGTAAATAAAAATTATGAGTGAAAATATAAAAGTCAGCTCATTTAATTTTGTTTTTTTTTTGATTATGCTATAAATTGAAAACAAAATGTAAGAAAAATATTTTTTATTTCATTATCTGACTGTTATATTAGTGTCAATGAACTGACCAAGGACTGTTTAATTTCTTTGTCACATTTATGTGGCAGGAGAATATATTAAAAACGAGAAAGAATACAGTTGACTTTGTCAACTCTTAGATACCCGTACGAACCGTTAGTATGTTCACAGCCTGTCACTTTGTTTATAATATTATTTTTTTAATATTTTAGTATTTTAAAATAATTTGGGTGAATTTTATAATTCCTAGAACTATGGGTTGTACATATATTCAAACTATATGTTTATATGTACATTCTTCAAAAGCAGATTCTAACCTTCCACATAACGATTATCAATCCAAAACTTTTTCAAATATTTTATAGTACCATTTAATGCTAAGCGGTAAATGTATATTAAATTTACTTAGTACAAAATAGTAAATATAATTTTAAATATTATATTATATTAATGCGTACATAGTATATTTCCACTCATAGAATAATTTCTTATTAGTACAATAAAATGCATATATGTATGTATATAAATACGGCGCTATATAATATACGCCTCTTATCACTCATTCGCCAGTGACATATCGTATATGTAAATAAACATGATATTATATAAGTATGTATGTATATCAATATCATATAAATAAAAATTCTTCAAGCAACCGTTATTTTGTTTATTTTTTTACATTTTTTTGTACTACGCATTATATCCTCAACAATTTCAAATTATCAAGTAAAACAAAATGCAAAATATTCGTTAAAGAAATTTGTTAGAAAATTTGAAAAAATCAAGTAACACTTTCGTCAATTATAAAGTAACCCTATATTATTAAAAAAAGTTGTTAACAGAAATAAGAGTATAATGTTTAAGCTTTAATTTTTGTGTATTACTTCAACAAAATGTTAACAAGTGTTCAAGTTACAGGTTTTCAAAAATAGAAAATTTTCAGTTTTTGACCCCTTACAGCTCCTAAACGGGGAGTGATACAAAAAAAATTTCTGAAATGACTCATACTTATTTTCAAAGATCTAACTTCTGTCAAAACTTCAAGTTTCCAACTTAAACCGTTTAGAAGATAGAAGGGTTAAAGGATTTTGCAAAATTTGGGTTTCGCATAACGGTAAATTAAGAAACCGCATGCCGCAAATATATATTTATTGTATATATACTTTTAAAGCTAATAAAAGTAGTAATCGTTTGGCGTTTTCAAAATGAAGATGTACCTTATACAACTTGTGCTATAACAATTTAAATATAGAGCTTTTTTGAACCTTTGGGAAGCTGTAGCTCCGTAACGGGTGGGGCTACAAAAAAAAGTTACTAAAAATAAAATTAATATTTTTGTGATATCTATAAGCAGTTAAAATTTTATAGCTCTATTTCAAAAAAATGTGGGGATCTAAAAGTTAGGTGTTCGAGAGCTACCCTAAGTTTTTGTTCAAACTCAACCAAAAAAAATAGGGAACCTACAAATTACTCCCAGAACATTTTGTGTAAATTTCAAGATTCTAGCTTTCTTAGTTTTTGAGTTAGCCTGCTGACGGACGGACGGACGGACGGACGGACGAACATGGCTCAAACGCCTTAGAATTTTTTTCTGATCCGATCCATACCTTTGAAGGTATATCTAGCTCGCTTATTTCGAGGTGTTACAACCGGAGGAGTAATTTTATATAAAAATTTATGGGTATTTAAAAAATAAAAAGAGGGGTAACGTCCATTATATCACTGTCACCAGAAAAAGGGCCACGTTATCCGGACCCCCCAAAATACCTATCTTTTACCGATAGACTCTATGTTTTACAAAAAAAATAAATTTTTTGAATTTTTTTTTCCGAAAAAAATTTTTATACAAAAATCGCCGTTTTTGTTATGAAAATAATTGACGACTGAAATTTTGATGTTTTCACATATTCTTATAATCTTTCGTATATACATATATGGAAAGAATTGCCATTGTACAATTTATATAAAAATCTAAATGGAAAATGATAAAAATGAAAGGGTTGTACAAAAAATTTTTAGGTAGTCCAGATAATTCAAATGTAAATAAAATAAAAAATTATTGACATCTTTATATTGAAAACGTAAATAAATTTTTTTTTTTTTTCCTAAGGGAGGTGGGAATCTTCCAAAGACACCAAGAATTTCCCCCTTGGTAGTGTCAGATTTCTTACTGACTAAAGCCGCCACCCCCTTTAACAAATGTAATGGGATGAAAGCCCTACGCAGTATATTGGTTAGGAAGTAGGGATAGGAAAAGATAGGAAATGGATACGGAAACATTGAATTGGAAGTGGAACTGTAAGGAAACAATGAATCCGCCTATTATTATTACCATTTTGCTAACAGTGACTATAGCCGTTACAACAGTAGTTACAACAAGTAGTAGTATATAACACCTTACTACATGAGGTAATTATTGAAGGCAACCCCCACTGCCACTGTAGCGGCTGTTATTATTGGTAACGAGTCCAATTTGAGTGATATGATTTCTAAGTGATGTTTCGACCAGTATGTCATGATCTGTCTTTTTTTTTTATTGTATTCAATAATGTTTACAATTTCATCATGGAGAGATATACGCAAGAACAACGTTTACAAATTATTCAATTTTATTATCAAAATAATCGTTCTCCAATTGCAATTTTTCGTGCGCTTTTGCCATTTTATGCTCGTATTAATCGTCCAACTGTGCTCGCTATTCGTCGAATTGTTGAAAATTTCGAGAGTACATTTTCTTTACATAATGTTCAGGTGCCAATAAGACAAAGAACCGCTCGAAGTAATGAAAATATTGTTGCCGTTCAGGCAAGTGTTGCTGCAGACCGCAATTTGTCGATTCCAAGGGTTCGGATTTTGGAAGCTTCCGAACGAGCCCCAGAGCAAACGAGATTATCTCCAAAATCAACAAAGATAGAACCATTAAATTTAGTACAATGGTGTTTCTTTATGTTTCTGAGATGGATTCGATGAATTGGAGTGGCAATTCGGGTACCTGACACACACCTCCCAAGGACTAACGATCTTCGAAATTAATAAAGATAGAAACTTAAAATGTTTTACAAAGGTTTCAAGCATATCCCAAGAGGATGCTTCTTTTACGTTCCTGAAATTCGAGTTGAATAAAACAGAAAAGGGAAGAAGTTCAAGTAGCTGCCAAAAAAACTTATGGATTCTTAATTTAATTCGAATTATTCAGGTGTAGGGTATTAATAAGTCGGTTGCATCGACTTACTGTTACATTTACTTGTTTTAATTTTAAAAGATGCCCTTTTCTCGTTTAAATTAAAATTCTTCTGTCTTTTCTTATGAATTACTCATTTTTTGTAAAATATATGCTAGTAATATAGTGGTATTTCGGTAAGTAAATAAAAATTATGAGTGAAAATATAAAGAGTCAGCTCATTTAAATTTTGTTTTGTTTTTGATTATGCTATAAATTGAAAACAAAATGTAAGAAAAATATTTTTTATTTCATTATCTGACTGTTATATTAGTGTCAATGAACTGACCAAGAACTGTTTAATTTCTTTGTCACATTTATGTGGCAGGACAATATATTAAAAACGAGAAAGAATACAATTGACTTTGTCAACTCTTAGATACCCGTACGAACCGTTAGTATGTTCACAGCCTGTCACTTTGCCCACAATATTATTTTTTTAATATTTTAGTATTTTAAAATAATTTGGGTGAATTTTATAATTTCTAGAACTATGGGTTGTACATATATTCAAACTCTATGTTTATATGTACATTCTTCAAAAGCAGATTCTAACCTTCTACATAACGATTATCAATCCAAAACTTTTTCAAATATTCTATAGTACCATTTAATACTAAGCGGTAAATGTATATTAAATTTACTTAGTACAAAATAGTAAATATAATTTTAAATATTATATTATATTAATGCGTATATACGATACATATACGATATGTAAATAAACATGATATTATATAAGTATGTATGTATATCAATATCATATAAATAAAAATTCTTCAAGCAACCGTTATTTTGTTTATTTTTTTACAGTTTTTTGTATTACGCATTATATCCTCAACAATTTCAAATTATCAAGTAAAACAAAATGCAAAATATTCGTTAAAGAAATTTGTTAGAAAATTTGAAAAAATCAAGTAACACTTTCGTCAATTATAAAGTAACCCTATATTATTAAAAAAAGTTGTTAACAGAAATAAGAGTATAATGTTTAAGCTTTAATTTTTGTGTATTACTTCAAAAAAATGTTAACAGGTGTTCGAGTTACAGGTCTTTAAAAATAGAAAATTTTCAGTTTTTGACCCCTTACAGCTCCTAAACGGGGAGTGATACAAAAAAAATTTCTTAAATGACTCATACTTATTTTCGAAGATCTAACTTCTGTCAAAACTTCAAGTTTCCAACTTAAACCGTTTAGAAGATAGAAGAGTTAAAGGATTTTGCAAAATTTGAGTAAAGCAAAGTTTAAGTTTGAGCAACATAACGGTAAATTAAGACACCGTATTCTAATATATATTTATTGTATATATACTTTTAAAGCTAATAAAAGTAGTAATCGTTTGGCGTTTTCAAAATGAAGATGTACCTTATACAACTTGTGCTATAACAATTTAAATATAGAGCTTTTTTGAACCTTTGGGAAGCTGTAGCTCCGTATCGGGTGGGGCTACAAAAAAAAGTTATTAAAAATAAAATTAATATTTTTGTGATATCTATCAGCAGTTAAAATTTTATAGCTCTATTTCAAAAAAAATGTGGGGATCTAAAAGTTAGGTGTTCGAGAGCTACCCTAAGTTTTGGTCCAAAGTCAACCAAAAAAAATAGGGAACCTACAAATTACTCCCAGAATATTTTGTGTAAATTTCAATATTCTAGCTTTTTTAATTTTTGAGTTAGCGTGCTGACGGACGGACGGACATGGCTCAAACGTTTGTATGGCTCAATTTGTAGGTTCCCTATTTTTTTAGTTGAGTTTGGACCAAGCCTTAGGGTAGCTTTTGAAAACCTAACTTTTAGATCCCCACATTTTTTTTGAAATAGAGCTATGAAATTAACTGCTAATAGATCTCACAAAAATATTAATTTTATTTTAGCTTTTTTAGTACACCCGTTACGGAGCTACAGCTTCCCAAAGGTTCAAAAAAGCTCTATATTTAAATTGTTGTAGCACAAGTTGTATAAGGTACATCTTCATTTTGAAACGCCAAACGATTACTACTTTTATTAGCTTTAAAAGTATATATACAATAAATATATATTTGTGTCATACGGTGTCTTAACTTACCGTTATGTGAAACTCAAATTTTGCAAAATTCTTTAACCCTTCTATCTTCTAAACAGTTTAAGTTGGAAACTTGAAATTGACAGAAGTTAGATCTTTGAAAATAAGTATGAGTCATTTAAGAAATTTTTTTTGTATCACCCCCCGTTTAGGAGCTGTAAGGGGTCAAAAACTGAAAACTTCCTATTTTTAAACACCTGTAACTTGAACACCTGTTAAAATTTTTTTGAAGTAATACACAAAAATTAAAGCTTCAACATTATACTCTTATTTTTGTTAACAACTTTTTTTAATAATATAGGGTTACTTTATAATTGACGAAAGTGTTACTTGATTTTTTCAAATTTTCTAACAAATTTCTTCAACAAATTTTTTGCATTTGTTTTACTCGATAATTTGAAATTGTTGAGAATATAATGCGTAGTACAACAAAATGTAAATAAATAAACAACATAACGGTTGCTTGAAGAATTTTTATTTATATGATATTGATATATATACATACTCATATAATATCATGTTTATTTACACATCGTATATGTCACTAGTGAATGAATGATAAGAGTATATATGTATATTATATAGCGCCGTATTTACATACATATATGTATTTTATTGTACTTATAAGAAATTATTCTGTCAATGGAATATTTAAATATAATATAATATAATATTTAAAATTATATTTATTATTTTGTACTAAGTAAATTTAATATACATTTACCGCTTAGTATTAAATGGTACTATAGAATATTTGAAAAAGTTTTGGATTGATAATCGTTATGTAGAAGGTTAGAATCTGCTTTTGAAGAATGTACATATAAACATAGAGTTTGAATATATGTACAACCCATAGTTCTAGAAATTATAAAATTCACCCAAATTATTTTAAAATACTAAAATATTAAAAAAATAATATTGTAAGCAGAGTGACAGGCTGTGAACATACTAACGGTTCGTACGGGTATCTAAGAGTTGACAAAGGCAACTGTATTCTTCCTCGTTTTTTAATAATATTGAATTAAATGAAAATATGCTAAAATTAAAAATAAATTAAAAATTTTCATTTTTCCATTTTATCAATTTTTATTTTAAATTAAAACTATCAATTTTTATTAAAACTATTAATTGTATTTCTCCAACTTTCAGGTATTATATCTGGGTGCAAGACACTTTGCTGAAAAAAAAAATTACGAACGAAAACATTCAGAAAAAAAATTTCGAATTTAAAGTTGGTGGAAAAAACCCCGAATGTTAAAAAGTCCCGAAAAAAAAAATCCTGAAAACCAAAAATACCGAAATCAAGGAATTTCTGTTCAAATAAGTATATATGTATGTAAAAAAAATATAAAAAAGGATTTTAGAGTATTGGATACAAAACCAGATTATATGCTTTTTCCACAATATATATATATATATATATATATAATAAGTATATGTGAGATTCTGAACTGAGATTCTGAATTAGGATTTTAAAGTTGGACTCAAAATCAGAGTCATTCAATGATAATCGTTTGAAGTGTACAGACCTGTTTTTACAGATCACATTTGTCGGTAATTTTCTTAAATGATTACAAAGAATATTAATAAACAACAGTAAAATAAATCAAAAATTTTTGTTTACAAGAAATTAATGATTCCGCCTGTTTACACTGGTTGCGTTATTCATTTGAAATTTTTTCTTTTTCTTTCACACTTTCTCGTTTTTCCCAAAAAAAAATATTTAAAGACGAAAAAAAACAACGAAAATGCGTAAAATTCCGAAAATCTTTATTCATTTTTGTTAACAAAAATTTAGCTGCTTTAGCTGTTGCAAGTCACCAATACATGTAGAGCAACAATAAAAAAGATTTTTCAGGTCAAAAAAATAAGTTAATATTAACGCACATATATAAAGTTGCTACTGCAAAATACAACTTAATGTAAACGCGAGAGTTTTGCAGCACATTTTAAATACAAGAATGAATACATCATTGCATACAGAAATGTTAACAAATGTAAACAGGACCATTAAGTGTAAAGAAAGTAGTCAAAATTAGGCCGGGACGAAAACCTAATTTTAACAAAATAACATAAAAAAAAAAATTAGGCCGGGACGAAATCCCAATTTTAACAAAAAACTTTAAAAAAAAAATTAGGGAAGAAAACCTAATTAATGCAATTATTGAATATTTTAAAATGGGTGTTAAAACTATATGCTGTGACTGTGATCCTGAAGTAATAAAAACATTTTGCGAAATCTCTTTAAATATTTTAAAAGGTAATTGTAATCTGAGTAAAAAAGCAACAAACCAATTACGAAAGTATAAAAAAGAATTAAGATCACTTATTTGCCGGAAAAAATCTATAAATAGCAAAAGAAAAATTATTGAAAAATCAACATGGTGGATTTTTACCTACACTTCTTGGTGCAATACTATCAGGGATAATCGGAAATTTTATAAAATGAATAATACAACATTTAATAAAATGATAATTTTAAAACCTGAGATTTATGAGAAAATGAAGCAAAATGCGGACGTTGAACTTAATGAGTTAGATAAAAATATGAAAAAAATATTGTTAAATAAACATCTCACGGACACTTAAAAATAGTATTTATACAGACAAAATCTATTTAAAATAAGAAAAAAAAAACGACAACTTCCTAGAAATAAAGAGGAGACAATAAAAGTTACGGAAACAAAAGGTACTCAAACTCGTGCAAAACCAATGTATATAGATGCGGAAGCTCAATTGCATTTGAATATAAGAATGTTGGAATACAAGTTGTTCCTGAAGAAGAAGAAGTATATGAAAAAGAAACTGATGACGAAGTATTTGATGATGAAATTAAGGAAAATGTTTTAATAAAAGCATTGTCAGCTGCTTCAGTTGGAGAACGTCTTAGAAAACGAAAATCAATTAGAAATCAAAATGTACAAATTTTTGAAACTGATACAGGAGACATTATAACTGTTCCTTTAGATAGCCCAAGCCCACCAACGAAAAAAGAAAAAACTATAAATAGCAAAGAGTTGAATAATTCATCAAGACGTGTTTTAAGGTCAGCAGTAGGTAATACTCAAACAGAACTTAAATTTCCAATTCGTAAGAATAAATCCGCAAGCTCATGGACAACATACAAGTAAATGATGAATTTTATGTCACTTTACTCAGTGATTCATCTATGAACTATTATCCAGAAAATTCATTATCATCTTTTACAAATAAAATGAATAAATACATGTGTGATTCAAGGTGGAAAGTCGGTATTTCAGAAATGGATGTTAATGATTTCGTTCCAAATGTGTATGGTTAAGAATGGGAAAAAAGTACTCAAATATATTTTTTTTTTTTTTTTTTCATCATTTAATTTATTTTTCATAATAATACATTAAAAAACAAAATAATAATTCAAATTAAATATTGGTGTTTTATGGTATAATTCTATTCTAAGAGAAAAAAAAAAAAAGAATATATTGATTTATTAAATTAATGTAAAAAAATAATTGAAAAATAAAAAATTTCTGTGACCTTAGCTTTTTAGCTGTGTGGTCTTATAAATTCAGTTAGAAATATTTTGCAACAATTTTATTATAAAAGTTTATTTTGATATAGCACTATAATTATAACTAGTAATTAAAAACTTAAAAAAAGAAATGAAAGAAAAAAAAAAAAAATAAATCCAATTGCAGAACCAAAAGCCAAAACATCTGTTTAATTATTAATTTAATATAATTTCTTTAATTTTTCTTTTAAAAGTACAAAAGTGGGTTATTTCCTTTATATCGTTTGGAAGCTCGTTATATAATTTTAAACTATTGTAGAGACAGTTATTTTTTTGTCTGTTTGTTCGAAAAAGTGTTAAATAAAAATTACTTTTATTTCTTGTGTTATGGTTGTGAATCTCAAACCTCCTATTCAGTATAAAATTATGCTTAATTTCATTATGAATTATTTTAAATGCTATTATATATAATTCTAATTTGCAAATGTTTGTCAGACTTAAATATTGGCTAGAGTATAGAATATTAGTAGAAATTCTAACAGGATAGTTATGAATTGCTTTTATGGCTTTTTTATGAACTATATCAAGTCTGCCTAAAGGAACTTGACATGTGTTACTCCATATTGGGTTAAGATACATAATATTTGATAGTATATATGAAGAATATATTATTTTTAGAACCGATTTATTAAAGAAATTTCTCATGCGACGTAAGACAAAAATGTACGGTGTTATCTTTTTAATGACGTGATTTATGTGCTCTTGCCATTTCAGCCGGCTATCTAGAAGCAACCCTAGATAATTAAAATGTTTTACAACTTCAATAATACTACCGTTGTAAGTAAAATTGGGGTATGTACATTGTCTATTTTCGAATAATAAAATTTTAGTTTTCTTCACATTTAGTAGTAGACGATGCTTTTTTAGCCATTCTTCAATAATGGGAAGATCATGCATGATGGAAGTTCTCAGGGATTCTTCATCGCGTTCCGCATATTTTAGCACTGCATCATCCGCATACAATTGAATAAGCCCTTTTAGTTTCAATCGAGCTATATCATCTAAATATATCTTAAATAAAAGTGGCCCTAAAATTGAACCTTGTGGCACTCCTTTTATAATGGTTCTTGATTCACTCAAACTATCACCTATCCTAACTCTCTGCTCTCGATTAGTTAAATATGAGTCAAAAAAGTGTAATTGTGATGAGTCGAAATTTAACATCGAAAGTTTAAACTGTAGTATTTCATAGTCTACACAGTCAAATGCCTTTTGTAGGTCTAGAAATAGACAGCCAACGTGCAATTTTTCATCCATATTTTTTGATACAAAGTCGGTTAAGCTAAGACATGCAGCAGTAGTATTCGATTTTTTTTCGAAACCATACTGTTCGTCGTGAAATATTTGATTATTTGTAAGAAAGTTATCTAATCGACTTTTTATATAAATTCAAAGATTTTAGAGAAAGCGCTGAGAACCGATATGGGTCTGTAGTTTGTCCTATCTTTGGCATTCCCTGTTTTGAATATTGGAGTAACAATTGCAGTTTTTAATGAGTTTGGGAAAGTACCAGAAAGGAAAGAACTATTTATAAATTTGGTAAGAAGCGGTATTAGTCGCTCCTGGAATTTCTTAATGAATTTCATGGAAATATTATCGAAACCCGTCGCTGCAGCAGTTTTCAGCTTGCTAATTGCATTCGATATCTCTTCACTACTGGTGGGTGTTAGATCAAATAAGGAGCTAGGGCTTCGTCTAAAACTATTTAGGTATTCGTGGTCTATTGGATCATTGTCAACATTTATTTCCTTGGTTACATTGATAAAAAATTCGTTCATTACTTCACAAATTTCTTCTTTTTTAGTTAATACTTTCCCATTAATTTCTAGCCCTTTAATATGATTGTTCGTGCTGTATTTTTTTTTGTTAAATATTACCCTTTTATATAAATCCCATAATTTTTTACTATTGCATGGGTCTCTTTTAATTTGTTCAGAATAAAAATTTTTTTTTGAATGTGTTATGAGCCGATTTACTTTATTTTTATATAATTTATAATCTATTAACATGCTCATCGTTAGGATATTTTTTCCTATATTTGAAGAAAGAGTCTCGAATTTTAATCACGTTTCTAATTTCGTCTGTCATCCATTCATTTTTTTCTTTAGACCTTCTCTTTCTAACAATTCTGGTATATTTACTCACTAAAGAACTTATCTCAAATACAAAATCGTCGAAGTTCCCGATTGAAACTAACTTATTCCAAGTATTGTCTGCAGCTAATTTTTCATACTTCAGGACGGTAATAAAGTTTTCAATTTGTTCTTCTATGGGCTTAAAATTAGAACTTATGAAAAACATTTTATGGTCTGATAAAAATGTGTTTATAATATGAAAATCATATTTGTATTTGACAATATCAGTAATAAAGTGGTCAATGATTGTTTTCGATGTGTTTCCTATTCTAGTTGCAAAATCATTGGCAACTTTATTATACACAATAACCATTAGATAGTAATACATTTACATAATTCATAACTTCTTGATTATTTTTATTTAGTAAATTAATATTAAAGTCTCCAAAGATCATTGAATTTTTATGATTACTTGATATGTCATCCATTTTTTCAAGAAAAGAGTTAATATTTGTTTCGTGCGATCGATATATTGCTACTATGTTAATTTTTTGTTCGACAAGATTTATTACTAAGAAATTCGATTTTTCAAACTCTAAACTAAAACTTAAATTACTTGTTATGTTCTCATTTACATAGATAGCAATACCTCCATACGACATTTCGCGATTTGAAAAATATGATTTGTACCCTTCTATATTAAAAAATTGATTTTCCTGTTCATTTATCCATATTTCGGTTAATACTAGAACATGAATATTACATTCATATGTTTTTATGAATGTTTCTAAATTGTATAGTTTATTTCTCAAACTTTGTATGTTTAGATATAAAATATTGAAATTTGTTTGATATTCACCACTCTTCATATTTACCATACTACTATCTACCCCTGAAAAATAATCTACTCTTAATTCATCATAAATGTCAGAATTGTCATCCAAGTCTAAGTCCATTTAAAAAACATAAACAAAATAATTTTAAGTAAAGTGATAAAAATATGTAGTACCTTTTGAATATATAAAAATATATATTCAAAAAAAATAATATTTGTAATAGTTTAAGATTAATTTTATATGTCAAGTTATTATTTTTTAAAGAAAAAAGTTTTGTTTTGAGATTCTGTTTGATAAATAAAAAAAAAAAAAGTTTTTGTTCTTTCTAAGAAAAGGTAGTGTGTGAAATTGTAAAAAGTAATTTTTAGAATAATGTAATAGCTATATGAAATTACAGTGTAGGTTTTTGTTATAATAATTCTAAGATTATAGATTATATATAACGTAGTTTTAAAAATTGTTATGTAATTGTAATATGTAATTATAGTGTTAGAGTTTTTTAATATTGTAAATCTAAGATTATGAATTTTTTTTATAGTTTTGGCCTTTTGTTCAAACAATATTATATGTAAATATAAACTATTATAAAGCCTATCATTGATAACAATTTTCCATAATAGTGCTTTGTAAGGTGTGGTTTTAAAAACACCTGTTATTTTGTAAAGTGATATTATAAAATTACTTATTAAATAATAATATGTCAAAATGTAATTGATTATTAATGATAAAACAAAATAAAGTTGTACTATAAAATTAATTATTAAATAATAATATGTGAAAATGTAATTGATTATTAATGATAAAACAAAATAAAGTTGAATTAAATTTAAATTAACTAATGTTATAAGTATTTTTAATATATGAGATATCATTGAAGGAAGAAATTTTATATATTTTACTTGTGGCATTCTTACGTAAAAGAATTTGGTTATTCTTGACCCATAGAAATTGAAAATCATTTGACAACTTGATTTTTTTAGCTTCATAATACAAATTTGTTTGCAGCTTTGATAGATGTTGACGAAAGAAAATTTCGTTATTGACCTGGCTATCTTGGTTTTTAATGCTGATTTCAGTGGTAAATAAATGTTTATATTTTTGCTTTTTCGTAAGTAACTCATTTTTTCCTGCCTGTGATTTGAGCTTAACCACATACAATTTTCCATTTAATTTTCCATTTTCTCTCGCTTTTTGGTCTATTGTGTTTATTTTTATAATATCAGTTGCAGATATATTGGCAGATATTTTGTTTGAAATTTTTAGAACCACATCAATTGGGTCATGAATTTTTGACGGGAGTCCAGCCAAAATAATATCATTTTTATTTTCTTCCTTATATTTTTCATCCAGTAACGCCTCCAATTTATTCACTTTTTGTTGTAATTCATTGACATTTTTTTCTGTTTCCGCACAACGTTTTTTTATAAAAACATTTTCTTTTTTAATTTCCTTATTTTGTTTAATTATATCTTGGATTAGCGAAGTTTGAAAATTTTGTGAATTTTTTATATCCAAAATGACCAAACCTAAATTTTTTAAAAATGTTCCCATATTTTCATCCGAACAATTTTTTGGTTCGAATGTAGTAAGTTGATCAAAAACTTCATCACTTTTATCTTCTGCCTCAGATTCGTAAGTTTCTTCAACAGGTTCGTTATTGGTGGGACATTCTGGACATTTCCATGTAGCACTACCATTTTTAACAGCTTGAAACAGCTCGTCCGCAATTTCGCCACAATTTGTATGAAAAAAATTTTGGCACGGTCCACTACATTGTAAACCTTTAGATTTGCCTCTAGTAACTACACAGATACTGCATACCGGACACACTTTTGCCATGTCTCAAATTGTATTTATAGGTTTAAAATATATAATAATAATAAATCGAACTTTTGTTTGATTTTTTTTTTTTTTTCTTTTTCTTTATTTTTTATATGCTTTCTTTTCCCTCTTCGATCACTTTTTTGGGTTATAATAATTTTTATAGTCACTATTGTAATAATTAATTTATAACTTGTTTGTAAAGTAGAGAAAGAAATTTTTTTTTTTTTTTTTTAGCTTTTATAACTATCCAATTTATCTGCTATTGTTTTTTTTTTTTTTTTTCACTTTTATAGTTATTATATATTTTTTAAAATAAAAATATTATCAGAGCCAAAAAATTAAACTTTACTTCAAATCCGTGTTGCCGTTTTCTTTTGCATATTTATTAAAGGTATGCAGAAAGATATGATAGGAGTTGGAACATCATATATTCCATACATAGAAAAACAAATGATATGCGACTGGAAAGTTTTTCTACTACCAACACTAATTCAAAATGTACGCCCACTTAATAGGTTTACAAGAACAGAAGTTGAACGACAATTGATTTGGGGAATTTTTAATTTTATAAACGATGAAGTTCATTATACACAACCAATAAAAGCTGAGGAGATGCCTAAACATTTAAGTTACACCACAATATGTGTTACTAAGCCTAAAATAGATATAAAAATAAAAGCAAATTACGCTTATACCCTCGAAGGACTTTTGACTACATGTTTCAATCAAGTATCGTTTAAAGTTACAGATTTAAAAAAATATAAATCACGTGTAATAGAAGCTTTCAAAACTTTTATAGATAGTGTACAATTGATGCCCATTAGTAAACCAGATATGTTTTTTATATACACAGACATAATTAAACCGCAAAAAATAGGTGATAAAGATGTAAGGTGTTTAAGATCTGTTAACATACAAAATTCTTTCACTGATACTGTAAAAGAATTCAATAATATTCAATATTGCAATGTGGAGAAATCATTTAATAACATTTCATTACTTTTATGTGATAAATATGGATACAAAATAAACTTTTCCAATAGTTCAATTCCAACAAAAATTGTATTACATTTTAAAAAAGTATAAATAAAAGCGATTTTACAAAACTATATATTATTTTATTTTATTCATTATGGAGAGAGCGTACTACAAATATTATTTAGTTCAATCAGGAAAAGGTCTTGAGGATATTGGTCCTTTGTTACACTCAATTGTACCTTACCAAAGGGGACGAGGGTTAGGGAGCTTTTTCGGTGGTCTTTTTAGATATTTACAACCAATATTTACGTCTGGAGCGAATATATTAAAAAAAGAGGTTATTAACTCTGGTATTAATGCATTATCTGATATTGCCACAGGTGCAAATGTAAAAGAAGTGGTTCAATATCAAAGTAAAGAGATAATGAAAAATGTAAGACGAGGTGCAGTTCGGAAACTCATTGAAATGTATGGACAAGGCAAAAGAAAATGAAGAAAACATATAAAAAGACCTCTCATTAATAATTTAAATTATTTTACGTCGAAGCGACGCAAAGTTAATAAAAAAAACAAACAAAAAGATATTTTTGAATAATTATGATTGAATGCACAGCCTATTCAGTCAAGTATTTTACGATCTGAAGAAGTTTCCTATAACCCTATTGCTCTTTTAGATAATCCATCTGTCATATTGTTCACTAGGGCACGCTGATACATATAGAGACTTGTCTTCGACATATCTAAAATTAAAAGTACAAATTTTAAAAAAAGATGGAACTCAATGGAATAAAGATAAAAAAACTGATGGAACACCTACACAACAACCAAGTGTGGTTAATAATATGTTACATTCATTAATAAAACAATGCAATGTTCAACTAAATGGAAAGATTATATCTCCATCAGATGGCAATTATCATTACAGAGCTTATATTGAATCATTGTTAAATTATGGTACGGATGCCGCTACAACGCATTTGGAGTGTGGTGGATGGATGTTAGATAAGCCAAATATAGCAAAAACAGATAATAGTGGTTCAAAATAACGTCAAAAATTATACCAAAATAGCAATGCAGTGGAACTTATGGAAACTACATTTAGATATGTTTAACCAACCTACACTTCTCATAAACAATGTCGATGTTCGAGTTGTCCTAACATTAGAAAAACCAGATTTTTACCTCTTTGCAGATGATACTGATGAATCTCAACTGAAAATTTTAGAAGCCACTTTATTTATGAGACATGTAACAATTAATCCTAGTGTGCTATTAGCACATAATGCTGTATTGGAAAAAACTAATGCCAAATACAATTACAAGCGGGTAGAGGTAAAAACTTTTACCATTCCACAGAGTAGTTCATCAATATCACTTGATAATCTTTTTTTGGACAGTTGTCAAACACAATCATTTTTTGCATGACAGAAAATGCAGGTTAGTCTGGAAAAAGATCCAAAAACCCATACAATTTTAAACATTTTGATATTTCACAATTTGTGTTAAACGTAAATGGTGTTCAAATACCTAATTCAGCAATTGAAACCAGTTTTTCAGATGCAAATAATTGCTGTACAAGAGCATACAGTACACTTTTTTCAGGAACTGAAATTTACCATAATGATAAAGGTCATCAGATAACAAAAACCATGTTTAGTAATGGGTTTTTCATTCTAGTTTTTGATTTAACTCCAGATGCATCAGGAAATGAAGTGTGTCAAGGTCTACTAAATCAAGGTACAGTTAGAATTGAGGCAAGGCTATCAAATCCACTTACATCTACACTGACTGCTATTGTTTATGGAGAATTTGATGCAAGTTTACAAATTGATAAAAACCGAAATATATTCTCAAACCTATAAATAGCATACATAAAAGTAAATTTGAATATTTGACAAAATGTCACTGTCTTGTGCACTTATGGATGTAACATTTTGTAGTGATGATAATAATACCTTGTTTGCGAAAGATATTTGTATAGTTGGTTTTAAAGAACCTTGTAAAAAGTTTGTAAAAGAGCTCAAGTATAAATTTCCAACTAGGGATTTTATAAATGATAATTTTGATAATTACTCTTTTGGAACTGTGTACAACGATAAAATAAACATAGAGCTCTGTCAAATACTAGAAAAATTTGATGTCATTATAACAAATAAAAAAATCAAAAAAGAGTTTATCAAATTATATTAAAGAAACAACTAAAGTATATGACTTGAGTCAATTTGATTGATGAATACCCTATAGATAAGTGACGTATTAAGATGTAACAAACACACACGTAAATTTTTTAAAGGAGTTTTTGCCCTGGATCAACTCCCCAGAATAATTGGTAAACAAACTTTTTTAATTGTAAACACTGATAAATTAAAAGATTTTTAAGCCAAAGAATGGCTGTGTTGAATATTTTGATTCGTTTGGTAGAAAACCGGATAAATTAAAAATTTTAAGTTATAATTTTTAATAAGAAACAGTTACAAAGTAACTATTCAGATGTCTGTGCGCAATATTGTTGTGTTTATACGTGGTATAGATGTTGCGGTTATAGTATGAACGCTTTTTTAAAAAAATTTAATAAAGGAAATCAACTAGAAAACGGTAAGTATATTTTAAGTACCTTTCAAAATGTATTTGGAAATTATAACTCATTACAAATTTGTGTTCCTAAAACGTATAAATAATAAAAACAACATAAACAGGTTTTAGTAAAATTAAAGAAACGGAAGCACCAGGTCAGAACACAAATTTATTGCTAAGTTACACATATTTTCTCAATAAGAGTCATACATTAAAAATTGCTGTTGGATTTGACTGCGAGTCATTTGAAGCCTCAAGTATAATTCACCGTATTGGTAAAAAGTCAATTGTTATGAATGGAATAAATTTTATTACGAATTTAACAAAAACTCGATAAGCTGATAATAAAATATATAAAACAGAACTTTCATCATGGGCTAAAATCAGCGAACAGACAAAGTATAAGTATTAACAAAGAAGAAGCAGAGCAGTTTTACAATTTAGCGATTTTTTTCACGCAGTGATGACCTATTATAAATCTGCTGAGTTAAATGTAAAAGACTATGTTCGGGAATATCTAAATTTATGTATCGAACAACAAGTATTTAGGTCAAGTATTAACAGCAGAAAGAGAAATTTATGTACCAATACAACGTTTTAATGTACAATGTAATTATTCAAGGTTATTTTTTGAAATTCCTTTAATTTTAAAGGATCAAATCTGTAATATACTACATAAAACAAACAAAATAAATCACAACAAATAATATAAAAATTTTTATTTTTTATTTATATGTTTTAGATAGACAAATATTTTTCTGTACACCTTTCATTAGATTATTTAATTAAAATTATTTAGGATTATTAAATCATTGAAATAATCAAGATCTCCCTGCTGATTATTTATGTCCCAAATTTCATTAAATAGAACTGCTTCCTCATCTTCCTCAATGTCTTCTTCCACTTCTTCTTCTTCGTCTTCTAATTCAACTATCTGGAACGGTGGTATAAATTCCTCAGTTTCTGCTAAATCTTCGTCGTCCATGGTGGACGTAATTTCATTTTCTTGTATTTGACCTTGTGTATTTACATCATCTACAGTTTCTTTAAATAGAAATGATGTGGAATCAGGCAGCATTTCAGTGAGTTGTTGAGCAGTCAGAATGGAAATGAATTAAATTTGAAAATAAAAGTTGAGTTATGGTTATATACTCATGTAGAAAAGTTTAAAAGCAAATTAAACTCAATTAGATGATTAGTTTAAACCATGCTTTGGTCTATCATTTTATGTATAATAATTATTATAACATTACCTTTAACATTTTTAAAACAAATGTCAAGAGCTCAAATAGTGACTGAAATTCATAGACGGGCAAGACGTAAATTTCTTAGAAGAAAATTCAAACAGAAAGGTCTAAATGACACGTGGCAAATCGATTTAGTCGAAATGATACCTTATAGAAAATTTAATAATGGTTATAAATATATGCTGACGGTCATTGATACTTTTTCCAAATATGCCTATGCTGAACCTGTGAAAACAAAAAATGCTGAAAATGTTTTAAATGCCTTAAAAATAATTATTATTAGAGCTAAAGTTATACCAAAAAATATTCACTCTGATAAAGGCAAGGAATTTTTTAATTTACAATTTCAAAATTATATGAAAGAAAAATCAATCAATCATTATCACACATTTAGCGAATTAAAAGCATCAATTGTAGAACGATTTAAACGTACATTGAAACTGGAAAATTCTGTAAGAATAAGTAAATATAAAGGTCATTTCGAAAAAGGTTATCAACCGAATTGGTCAACTGAAGTATTTAAGATTGATAAAATCAATTAAACTTATCCTGTTACATATCAATTATCGGACTATACTGATACGCCTATACCTGTAAAATACCCAGATACTTATCTTGTAGAAAAAATTCTGAAAAAGCAAGGAAATAGAGTTTTTGTTAAATTGCTAGGTTTTGATGACACACATAATACTTGGATAAATTCAACAAATATTGTTTAATATCTGTAAAATAAAACTCTAATAAGCACCTGAAAATAAAACTTGAAAACATCTGAAAAATAAAATAAAATTTTAACATCTGAAAAATGAAATAAAATCTTAACATCTGAAAAATGAAAATAAAATTAAAACAGTAGAAAATTTCTTCGAAATAAAATTTTTTTTATTAAATATTTTATATAAAATTAGTCTAAAACTATTACTGATTTGTGGCGAATTCAAAATCACCACGTTCTTCTTTTAAATTTAATTGGCTTTCCTCATTTATGAGGAAATATTCATTTTTTTCGATTATCATTATCTTCAAATACTCCAACTTTTTGATGCGGTATAAATATAATATTATTTAAGGTCTCGAAGACCCATTTTTCACCGTAAACGGTATTTAACTTTTTTTTTTTTATTTATTTTATAGAGCCTACTTGGCTCCATATCTTTAATTTTTAAAAATTTAAAAATTTTTTTTTTTTTTTTAATTAAATAATTCCCCCAGTTTTCTTTTTCTGATGGGATTTGATGTTGCCTTACTCTGATAATCTTGTTGTTGTTGTAGTTGCTGTTGTTGCTGTTGCTGCGGTTGTTGCTGTTGTTGTGATTGTTGATGTTGTTGTTGATGATGATGCTGTTGATGTAGTTGTTGTTGTTGTTGATGAAGATGAGTAGAAGCGTCATCTTCATTTCTCGCCTTTCTCGTTTTCGCAGGAAGACGCACTGCTGTACTAGTAGTAGCAGTTGTATCAGTTGCAGCCTCTTCTGCAGTCATGAAGAAGTTTAAATATTCCTGTGCCATATCTTGCTTGTTTGAAATTAAACTGATATTTTTTGTATAAAATCCCGATGTATTTATACTAATTAAAATGTATTGAAGATAAATTTAGATTGCTTTTTGTTTTTCAATTCTTTCTATTTTAAGATATGATTAAGATGGGATTCTAGTTAAACAACTATAATTTATTAAAGCGACCTTTGATTACAATGTAATTGTTCATTTAACAGAGTGAATCTATATTAAAAATTTAATATTATTCTGTTATTCAAGCATTTAACATCTAAAATTCGTATAAAGAAAATGTCGAAAAAAATTATTTTACAAAAGTTTCTTACCGAAACTATAACACCTTATATAATCGAAAGTGAAACTTCGACATTTGTTAAACGGTTTAATATGAACGGGCACAAAATAAAATTTGTAATTAAATCCGTACCTGACAATAGAGAACCAAGTAGCTGGATTAAGGATGCTATACATCAAATAATCAACATTGCTGTGAAAGATGTGAATTCCAGGGATAAGATTGGGTTAACATTTTGTGAAGAGAGCTTTGAACATCAAGGTCCTGCGTATCTCAGTTTTTGATCCGCTCATGAACTAAAATTTAACGACGTTTGGGATGTAATTTCTAATGTTTTCCAAAGTAATTCTGAAGGTAGTTATTTATAATACATTTTTGGCATCATTTATTATAAACTATTTTTATTTTACGTCTACAGGGCTAAGTACAGACACTTTTTGTTTAACAGTTACCCATGTTAAATTACCCGTTGGTACAGGTAAAAGTAATAAATATTCAAATTTTGATGAGGAATGCTTAAAAAGGAGAGGAATAATAGCAATAAAAAATAGCGATAATTTTTGTTTACCGCGTGCACTTGTTGTTTCAATAGCTAAAATTGAAAAATTTAATGATTATGAAAAAATTCGAAAAAATATAAGAAAACTTCAAACTTTAACAGCTTTAAAATTATTAGAAAAATCAAAAATAGCAATTCCATCTGAAGGTTGCGGAATTCGTGAATTGAATCAATTTCAAAAATTTTTACACAAACGCAAGATTGTTGTATATAAATATGGAACAAGGGGTGCAGAAATAATATTTGAAGGATTGAATAATGGGAAAAAAATTAACTTGTTATATCATAATAATCATTACAATGTAATAACCTCACTAACAGCTGCTTTTTGCACAGCATTTTATTGTGAAGAATGTCATATTCCGTATTCTAAGAAAAATGAACATAGATGTCCGAAAAGTTGCCCTTTCTGTCAAAACTCACCAGCTTGTTCACTTAATGTTAAAAATATTTTATGTATGCAGTGTAATCGAACATTTCGTGGCCAAACATGTTTTGAAAGCCATAAGGCTTCCAGTTCAAAAAATAGAAGCATCTGTGAAGAAATTAGAAAATGCAAATCTTGTTTTAAAGTTCATAAAAGCAGTAAGACTCATATATGTGGAGAATATTTTTGTAAGATTTGCGATAATCATGTTCCTGAAAAACATAAATGCTTATTCAACAAGGCAAAACAAAAGTAAATTTTGAAAATTGCATTTACGTATTTTATTATTTAGAAATAAGACAAGAAGAAATTAGCTCTACAAAAATAAAAGAATATGTTCCAAGTTTATGTGTGGCTCAGCTAAGATGCTTTAAATGTATTAACATTGATTCTCTATACTTCTGTGGAAAATGTAAATTAAGAGAGAGAATTTTTAAAACGAAAAATGTGATAGAGGATTTCGTGGAATTTATTTTAAAATTAAGAAAGGAATTCAAAAAGATTGTCATAATTGCTCATAATGGTCAGACGTTTGACCATCAATTTATTCTGAATTATATACTCAATAAAACTGTACTTGAACCAAAGTTAATTATGCGAGGTACAAAAATTATTGTTATGATAATTGATAATATTAAATTTATAGATTCTATGAATTACTTTCCTATGGCTTTGGCAAAATTACCAAAAGCTTTTAATTTATCAATCAATTTGAAAAAGGGTTATTTTCCGCATCTATTTAATAAATTGGAAAATGAAAATTACATTGGCCCACTTCCAGCAATTAAATAATATAACTCTAATACAATGAAAGCGGATGAGCGTAATGAATTTTTAATGTGGTATGAGCAAAATAGCAACTCAGAATTTAATATGGAGAAAGATATTTTAGAATACTGTATAAATGATGTTGATATTCTAACTAGAGCATGTCTGGTTTTCAGAAAATTTTTTATAGAAGAATGTAATGTGGAACCATTTCAAATCCAACTCTAAAATCCCCTAATTCAGAATGTCACATATTCATATGTATATAAATATTCTGTAAAAGACGTATACTCTAATTTTGAGTCCAACTTTAAAATCCCTCCTAATCAAGAATCTCAATTCAGAATCTCACATATACATATTATATATATATATACATATATATGTTGGAGAAAGCGTATAAATTGGCTTTGTATCCAATACTCTAAAATCCTTTTTTAAATTTTTTTACATTTTTACTTATTTAAATTGAAGTTCCTTAATTTCAGTATTTTTGGTTTTCAGGATTTTTTTTTTCGGGACTTTTTAACATTCGGGATTTTTTCCACCAAATTTAAAATCGAGATTTTTTTTCTAGATTTTTTCGTTCGGGATTTTTTTTTCAGCAGTGTCTTTATTACATTTTTATTTTCATTTAAAGTGTCATTTACATTTCATTTACATGATACTTTAAAAAATTATATATCAAATCTTTGTTTTGTTTTTTATTTATTTCACTGATTTAATATAAATTCTAATTAGTTATTTTTAAAAATTAATTTGAAAATCCGCCCAAAAAAAATTCTTATAAGAAAATTATCTTTGTTTATTCGCAATATTGGCGGCCTTGAAAAAATAGTTTTGAAGATGTTTTGAGTAAGTTAAATGGCAAATGGTTTGTATTAGCATCCACGTCCGATTGAAATGAAATTTTTTATAACGGTACTTAGTGATGTCACCAACATTTCATAGAAGACCACTTTGACTGACAAGGTCATTTGAAGGTCAAATTGATTAATAATTGTAGATCATAATACTATCTTTAATACATATCTTGTTTCATCTTAATCGGTGTTACCGTTTTTGAGATATTGCAGTTTCAAGTGGAAATTTTAATTAAAAAAAAAAAAATTAAAACTTTCAAAAAAACCACTATGCATGTAAAATTTTCAAAGACACCCTATATTTATTACTATACCGTTAGAAAACTCTTTTCAACCTCTTTTCAACGGTATATAACAAGTATAGTATAGGGCGATAAATAGTCCCACAGAAGGGTAAAAAACGATATTGAAACAATGATTCAAGCCCTGAATTTAAAAAAAAAAATGTAATTCTCTATTTTGTAGTTTAAATAAAAATATAATATATTACACATAATATTGGCATAATATATATTAATTATGTTATATATATATTACATATTATAATTACATATATATTTATTATATTATACATGTATATATTATTATAAACTCAATATAATAGTGCATACCCATTTTCCGTATTGATTGAGGATACTTCCATAGTTTGCATACTTGCTGAATGAATTAGCATTAGAATCAGTGTAATATGCAGCATCGTAAAATAGAAAACTTAATTTTGATATTTATATTTACGTTTCATTTGTGTATTTGTGTATTTAGTATTTCTTTTATTACTAGTATCTATAGTATAATTATTATCTATTCTAAATTTATTTAATTTTTTAAATTTTGGTTTAATTTTTTTGATTTGCCTATTTTTAACTAAATTTGGTGTTAACTGCTAATTAGCAGTTTTATCTTTAATAAATTTATTAATTCTATTTATTTTTTCTATTCTATATTTATTCGCTAGTGTTTTGATGTCAATCCTATCATAGTTCTTTATCAAAAAATCAAGTGGACGTAGTCCAGTTGTAGAGTGAATTGTATTATTGTACGTTATTATTATTTAATGTACTTTACAGTCTAAGTTTTCGTCTACATTTGTTAAGTCCGCTGCTAGTAAACGCAGGTGTTCGTTTAGAATACCGTGTAATCTCTCTATGTCTGAGTTACCGGTTTTGTTATGGGCGGTTGTTGTATGTCTCTTTATTTCGTTTTCTCGTAGAAATAGCTCCACTGCACTATGTAGCATACATCTTTCATTGTCGTATACAAGCTTTTTCAATTTACCTAAAAATCTGATTCTCTCTTTCAAAGCGGTTAAAATCGAAATTCATGTTCTGTCGTTTAAATTGTGTTGCATATTTTGTAAATTTATCAAGAGTTGACAGATAGATGATATTGCGACATGGAAACCATATGTCCATGTGAACTATGTCGTTAAAATTATTAGGAATTTCAGTAATTTTAAGAGGAATTTTAGGTTGACGATCAAATTTAGCTAACTGACAAATTTCACAGTTGTTAATGAATACGGTTATCAATTTTAACATACTTGGATGGTAATACTTTTGTTTTAATTCAGAAAATACTTCGTTTATACCCCTATGGTTGTGTTTTAAATGTTCTTCTTTAATTATCGTGATCATTTCGTAATAATCTATTATATTAGTTAATTTGATATTAGATTTATACAGTATTAAATTTTATTTTTGCTAAAATGTTTTATGTAAAGATTTTGGAATTTTATAAATAATTCGTTGTTTTCACATAGAGACACATTAATCCTTTATCGATTAAGACCCTCTTCATTATTTCTAACAAATTCGAATTCTCATGAACTGTAATGAGATTTTGACATTTTTTTAGTATAATTTTGGTTACGACCTTTTATTTATTACCATAATTTAGATAAATTTGGTTTTTGTAAATATTAACACATTTATCTGTTGTTCGCCTTTGTTTATGTATCGACTTAGTTCATCCGCCACATTATTTTCTTTGTCTTTTAAGTAGTTTACTTCAAAATCGTACTCATTTAACATTAACTTCCATTTTTCAAGTTTCATGTTTGGCTTTTTTATGTTATTTAACCATACAAGTGGTCTATGATCAGTACGTACAATAAATTTTCTTCCGTAAAGGTAAGTTCTAAAGTATTTTACTAACCATACGATTGCCAATAGTTCTTTCTCAATCGTTGAGTACCTGATTTCATGGTTGTTTAAGGTGCGTGACGCGTAACAAATTGGGTGGTTGTTCTGACTTAAGACGGCTCCCAAAGCATATTGAGAGGCATCGGTTGTTAAAGTGAAAGGCTTATTAAAATCGGCACGTTTTAAAATAGGGTAGTTCATTAATAATATCTTTAATTTATTGAAAGCACTAATATACTCTTTATCTCGAATATTTACTTTCACATTTTTTTTCATATACTTGATTAGGGGGTAGGCTACTCTAGAGTAATCCTTGGTAAATTTTCTGTAATACCCTGTGATCCCCAAGAATTGCTTTATCTCTTTTATGTTCCTTGGTAATTTCATTAGTTTAATCGTTTCTACTTTACTTTCATCAGGCTTAATGCCATTGTTAGTTACTATGTGCCACAAAAATTTTGTGGATTCATTAGCAAAGTGGCATTTGTCAATTTGTATTTTTAGATTAAATTCTTTTAATTTTTGAAAAATTTTACGAATTCATACTAAATGTTCACTAAAACTTGTGAAAAATATAAGAATGTCGTCTAAATACACGACACAAGTCTTAATTATGTATTCTTTAAGGACATAATTAATTAATCTTTGAAAAGTCGCCGGAGAGTTTTTAAGTCCGAACGGCATTCTTGTGAATTCATAATGACCATTCGTGTGAATTCATAATGTCGAAAATGCTGTCTTCATTCTATCACCTGATGGAAGCATTTTACTAAATCCAACGTGGTGAAGTAGTTACATTTTCCCAATTTGTAGAATAAGTCTTCCATATTCGGAATTGGGAATTTGTCGTCTATCGTTTGATCATTTAGTCTTCGATAGTCGACAACTATACGCCATTTTTGTTTTCACTGTTATCTACTTTCTTTGGCACCACCCATATAGGAGAATTATATGGGCTGTTGCTTGGAACAATTATTTTTTGTTCTAGCATTTCCTCGACCTGTTTTTCCATTTCATCGTGGAAGATTTCGGAGTATATATACAATTTGTTATAAATAGGAAAGTCATTCTTGGTTATTATTCTATATTCTATATAAAAGCGATTTTAATTTGGCCATGTCATCATCGTTTAAGTGGCTCGCAAAAATTTTTTCCGACATTTGTTGTCGATTTATTTCACTATTAAAAATTTCTAAAGATTTAACATTATAACATTGATTCGCATAATTGTCCTCGTTTCTATTTAGAAATATTGAATACTAGCTTTATTTGTAATTAATAATCTATTCTTATAGTTAATAATAGCATTCAATTTTACCAACAAGTTATTTCCTAATATACCATCGTATTCATTATGAAAGTTATATGCTAAAAAGTTGCAATAATAGTTTGGTTCGTTAAATTCTTTAAATAATGGGACTTTGTTTGAACCTTCCGGTTTAGTACCTTAAGCGTGTAAGGACATGTTATTTTCCATTTTGGGCTACAAATATTAGGATTTATTATGCTGAATTCAGCACCAGAATCTATAATAAATTTAAGTTTCCTTACGGGTGTATTTATTATTAAATAGAGTAGTTGTTTTGTCCCTCTATACGAAAGTTTTGTAATTCGGTATTTTCTTTTGTGGCAATGTCCATGACATGGTCATGGTGGTTGTTATTATTATTTGACCGGTAGTTTTGACTATTTCTGTAACTGTGTTGTCTACTTTGGGTATTTACCATTAGATTTGATAGCAATCTCCTTTGTATAGTATTGTTAGTAGGAATGTCCATATGTTCTGGATTTCTGTGATTGTTATTATTGTTAAAATTACAATTATTATTGAACCGATAATTTTTACTACTATTAGCGTGGGTATTATTATTATTATTATTATTATTAAAGATTGTTCTATGGTTGTTAGTGTTATTATAAGAAAAAGACCTACTGTTATTTTTAAAATTAGTATTTTTATTAGATTTATTATGCGTATAATTTAAATACCCATTTTTTTTTAAATACCCATATAATTTAAATGGTGATCGGATAAATGCGCACACGAAAATTGCGCAATTGAACAATTGGTCCAGTTATTGTGGATAATAAATTCCAGCAATTATTGATAGTAGAATAATAAACAAAATACGGTTAAATAGTGCTTTAAAAAAGAAAACATTCTTTTGGCTATATAGTTTTACTAAAAAGTCAAATTTATTTTCAGTATATTTTAATTTATTTTATTTTATCATTTATATATTTAAATTATAAAATGTAACTTTTAAAGTGTAATTTATAAAATATAACTTAATATTATGTACATATAATTTTTTTTCATAATTATTGCAAATTTGCTAATTTTTGTAAATATGCTATTTTATCCTCAGCCCAACTATATTCTTGAACAGCATTTAAAACAGATATATACAAACTTTCGTACCGCTTATTTTTAATTTCTTGCCTACCAGTCTCGGCGTTGGCTACCGTTAAACGATGACATGCTAAGTCGCGTTGTAAGCCATCCAATAAAAACCATATAGAGGGATGGCTGCAGTGAAATAATGAATTTAAAGCATTGTGGAAACCTTCACAGCAATTAGTTGTTTTTGAAGTTCTCTCTAAAACTGTATCGTAATGATTCCACAATGCTATAGGAAACTGTGCATTCCGTCCAGCTGCACCTTCAATATATGTAGAATAGAAGTAATTAAGTACTTCTGTATAATTATTTTCTTCAGGAAAAGCTGCAGCTAGTTCATTAAAAACAATTTTCACTTCAGATGGCGGCACAAATGATAATGCTGCTAAGGATTTCAGTTTTAATTTTTTTTCCAGGTTGGATTCAAAGACTGTCTTCAGTCCAACAGAGTTGATTTTCCTAACCAGACTCTGTGACAAATGAAAATAACAACCTTTTACTTCCGCTAATGCAAATGAAATTTTGGCTGAATTCATGGCTGCTTTTTCGAAATCTAGCAAAATCTTTTCTGGCGACATATTGGGCAAAAATATTTTTAAAATGTTGAACATCCTATTATATGTTTCGGCTGTTTTTTTCTGCAATAAAAAATATACACATGGTGGATATGAGTTTCCAACCTGAGCATGCCATGTGTATAATTGGTAAAACATTTTTGGAACTTTATCGAAAGTTCCATCTCCAAATATTATTGCGTTATCTAAATGTTTTAACAAACTGTTGCTTCCTAATACAAGGATTCTTTCTGGGTCATTGATACCTGAATCATGCAGAACTAAATCCCTGTATTTTCCAGGAATTTCAAAATTAACTGTGTTTGGTTCTGGAAGATGTCCATTACTCCTATAATGCAGTAAATTCCTCGACAATGAAGACTTTTTTGGCATGTACGCCAATGCTTCAGTGCTAACATCGGTCAAAACATTACCCATTACATTTCGTGGTGTTGCACTAACCGCTCTCATTGCCTCCTGCATTCTTCTTTTAGCTGCATTGACTTCAATTTTTTGAGGACAAGAATCATGACAATGCTGTGTTGGTTCTTCTATAATATTTAAATATTTTTATTTAGCTATAATTCCAATAAATCTCTCCTAGTGCGCATTTTTCGTGTGCGCATTTATGTCTGTGCGCATTTTTCCATGTGCGCATTTTTCCGTGTGCGCATTTTTCCGTGTGCGCAATTTTCGTGTACGCATTTATGTCTGTGCGCAATTTTCTGTGCGCAGTTTTCGTGTGCGCAATTTTCGTGTGCGCATTTATCACTGAACCAATTTAAATACCCATGTGCTTCGGTTAATGTTGCAGGGTTTCTACTAACAAGGACACTTTTAACCGGCTCTGGTATACCGTGTTTAAATGTGTGTAGAGCTATTCTCGAATTACTTGTGATAAGCTAATTTTAATTAATTTTTGTGTTTCAATTTATTTTTGCTGTTAACGATTTAATAAAATTTAATGTAACTTAACAAGGATAAAAAAAACTGTTTTTTTTTGTTTATTTTTTTTCTTTGTTTTATTACTTTAAGCTAACTTTAATTTATTTTTGTTTTCTAATTTATTTTTGCTATTAACAATTAAATAAAATTTAATTTAACTTAACTTAATTCACTTAATTTAATTTAACTTATTATTATTCTTATAAAAATGTAGTACTTGCGTTAATGTTGTTCCCTAGATGAATTGCCAGATATACCGATGTACAAGATTAACGTTGCTCGTCTTTTTTTTTTTTTTTGTAAAACAGCTCAAATTTATTTTAATTTTTATTTTAGTTTTTCTATTTTTAATTTTATTTTTGTTTTATTTATTTTTAATTTTTATTTTAGTTTTAAAATAAAATTATTTTCAATTCTAGTTTATTTATTTAATATTTTTTTTGTTGTTTTATAGTTAATGAATTTGATTTAATTGATTATCAGTACATTTTAACTGTAAAAGTTGTTTCTTACACTGTAACTGTTATTATAAAAATTTTAATACACTGTTAACTGTATTATAAAAAATTTAATACACTGTAACTGTATTGTAAAAAATTTAATACACTGTAACTGTATTATAAAAAATTTAATACACTGTAGCTGTATTATTGGTTGTTTCCCGACTGCGCCATTTAAGTTTTAAATTAAACTCATGTTTCTTTTATTTAATTTTTTTTTTGTAGCTATAGAAGACAAACTATTGAATGAAATATTAATGTTCATATTTCTAATGCATGTTTACTCACTCACGCGGATTGCAACGTGATCGTATGAACATGCATTTATACATCTTACCTTTAATACTGTACCTAAACGATCAATTTAAGTGATAAAAGCGCTGTGTATTCGCTTTTTGCCAGCCAGACAGTTTTTTTCTTATGTTAGAATATAGTTCTTAGAATTATGGCTGAAATTTAATTTTTTAATATAATTTTGTTTTTGCTAAAGATCTACAATTATAAAGTAAAAATTAGCTGGATTGCACAAACTTAATACAAGTTTAATCAGTTTTTCTTATTATATGCTTTTATATTAACTCGTCGCTGTCGGTTTATTTACTTATTTATTTATTTGTCATTCTGTCACGCTTTTTATTATCTTCGTAATCTGTTAGCGACATTTGTAAGTGTTGTATGGTGCAAAGGAAAGTGTACAGGTTTCAAAAGTGGGGGTCATGCTGTTCGAATTCAGTTCACATGCAACTTTTTTTTTTTTAACTATCTATTCATCAACATTTTTTGAATAAAATATGTATATATTTTGTATATATGAATTTGAAACTTAAATTTTTATCTCCTAAATTCATGCATAAGTAGATAGGTAGGCACTTGGGCCAGACAGGTCAGTAGGTCAAGGTCACGCGTAAGTAGGTCAAGGCCACCCGGAAGTAGGTCAAACTGTAATTAGGTCAGACAGGAGTAGGTTAACGACATAAAAGTAGGTCAGGCAGGCGGCGGCGACCGTCAGACAACTCTTGTTGTTTATAAGAATTGTATACTTGTTTTAAGTATACGTAAACATGGAAATAGTAAGAAAAAATATTTTTTTATGCTTGCAAATTTTAAGATGTTCTTGTTTGTTGTTTTTTATTTGTTGTTTTTTTCTTTCGTTTTTTTTATTAAGTATTTAAAGAAGAGGAAAGAAAAACCATTAATTAATTGTTATGTAAGAATGTTGAAAAAAAAACAAGAAATCAAAAATATCTAACGTGGTACAGGTCTACTTCTTATTGATGTATACGTGGCTTAAGTAATAGGCGCATATGAAAAGTAGAAACAAAAAAATGGTTAATGAATGTAAAAGGAAAAAAACAAAAAAAGTTTAAACGTACAAAATAGAACAATTTTAAAAGGTACAACGCATCTTTAAAATTCATAAAGAAAAAGTGCAAACCTGTTTTTCACTTCAGATGGCGGCACAAATGATAATGCTGCTAAGGATTTCAGTTTTAATTTTTTTTCCAGGTTGGATTCAAAGACTGTCTTCAGTCCAACAGAGTTGATTTTCCTAACCAGACTCTGTGACAAATGAAAATAACAACCTTTTACTTCCGCTAATGCAAATGAAATTTTGGCTGAATTCATGGCTGCTTTTTCGAAATCTAGCAAAATCTTTTCTGGCGACATATTGGGCAAAAATATTTTTAAAATGTTGAACATCCTATTATATGTTTCGGCAGTTTTTTTCTGCAATAAAAAATATACACATGGTGGATATGAGTTTCCAACCTGAGCATGCCATGTGTATAATTGGTAAAACATTTTTGGAACTTTATCGAAAGTTCCATCTCCAAATATTATTGCGTTATCTAAATGTTTTAACAAACTGTTGCTTCCTAATACAAGGATTCTTTCTGGGTCATTGATACCTGAATCATGCAGAACTAAATCCCTGTATTTTCCAGGAATTTAAAAATTAACTGTGTTTGGTTCTGGAAGATGTCCATTACTCCTATAATGCAGTAAATTCCTCGACAATGAAGACTTTTTTGGCATGTACGCCAATGCTTCAGTGCTAACATCGGTCAAAACATTACCCATTACATTTCGTGGTGTTGCACTAACCGCTCTCATTGCCTCCTGCATTCTTCTTTTAGCTGCATTGACTTCAATTTTTTGAGGACAAGAATCATGACAATGCTGTGTTGGTTCTTCTATAATATTTAAATATTTTTATTTAGCTATAATTCCAATAAATCTCTCCTAGTGCGCATTTTTCGTGTGCGCATTTATGTCTGTGCGCATTTTTCGTGTGCGCATTTATGTCTGTGCGCATTTTTCCGTGTGCGCATTTTTCCGTGTGCGCAATTTTCGTGTACGCATTTATGTCTGTGCGCAATTTTCTGTGCGCAGTTTTCGTGTGCGCAATTTTCGTGTGCGCATTTATCACTGAACCAATTTAAATACCCATGTGCTTCGGTTAATGTTGCAGGGTTTCTACTAACAAGGACACTTTTAACCGGCTCTGGTATACCGTATTTAAATGTGTGTAGAGCTATTTTCGAATTACTTGTGATAAGCTAATTTTAATTAATTTTTGTGTTTCAATTTATTTTTGCTGTTAACGATTTAATAAAATTTAATGTAACTTAACAAGGATAAAAAAAACTGTTTTTTTTTGTTTATTTTTTTTCTTTCTTTTATTACTTTAAGCTAACTTTAATTTATTTTTGTTTTCTAATTTATTTTTGCTATTAACAATTAAATAAAATTTAATTTAACTTAACTTAATTCACTTAATTTAATTTAACTTATTATTATTCTTATAAAAATGTAGTACTTGCGTTAATGTTGTTCCCTAGATGAATTGCCAGATATACCGATGTACAAGATTAACGTTGCTCGTCTTTTTTTTTTTTTTTGTAAAACAGCTCAAATTTATTTTAATTTTTATTTTAGTTTTTCTATTTTTAATTTTATTTTTGTTTTATTTATTTTTAATTTTTATTTTAGTTTTAAAATAAAATTATTTTCAATTCTAGTTTATTTATTTAATATTTTTTTTGTTGTTTTATAGTTAATGAATTTGATTTAATTGATTATCAGTACATTTTAACTGTAAAAGTTGTTTCTTACACTGTAACTGTTATTATAAAAATTTTAATACACTGTTAACTGTATTATAAAAAATTTAATACACTGTAACTGTATTGTAAAAAATTTAATACACTGTAACTGTATTATAAAAAATTTAATACACTGTAGCTGTATTATTGGTTGTTTCCCGACTGCGCCATTTAAGTTTTAAATTAAACTCATGTTTCTTTTATTTAATTTTTTTTTTGTAGCTATAGAAGACAAACTATTGAATGAAATATTAATGTTCATATTTCTAATGCATGTTTACTCACTCACGCGGATTGCAACGTGATCGTATGAACATGCATTTATACATCTTACCTTTAATACTGTACCTAAACGATCAATTTAAGTGATAAAAGCGCTGTGTATTCGCTTTTTGCCAGCCAGACAGTTTTTTTCTTATGTTAGAATATAGTTCTTAGAATTATGGCTGAAATTTAATTTTTTAATATAATTTTGTTTTTGCTAAAGATCTACAATTATAAAGTAAAAATTAGCTGGATTGCACAAACTTAATACAAGTTTAATCAGTTTTTCTTATTATATGCTTTTATATTAACTCGTCGCTGTCGGTTTATTTACTTATTTATTTATTTGTCATTCTGTCACGCTTTTTATTATCTTCGTAATCTGTTAGCGACATTTGTAAGTGTTGTATGGTGCAAAGGAAAGTGTACAGGTTTCAAAAGTGGGGTTCATGCTGTTCGAATTCAGTTCACATGCAACTTTTTTTTTTTTAACTATCTATTCATCAACATTTTTTGAATAAAATATGTATATATTTTGTATATATGAATTTGAAACTTAAATTTTTATCTCCTAAATTCATGCATAAGTAGATAGGTAGGCACTTGGGCCAGACAGGTCAGTAGGTCAAGGTCACGCGTAAGTAGTTCAAGGCCACCCGGAAGTAGGTCAAACTGTAATTAGGTCAGACAGGAGTAGGTTAACGACATAAAAGTAGGTCAGGCAGGCGGCGGCGACCGTCAGACAACTCTTGTTGTTTATAAGAATTGTATACTTGTTTTAAGTATACGTAAACATGGAAATAGTAAGAAAAAATATTTTTTTATGCTTGCAAATTTTAAGATGTTCTTGTTTGTTGTTTTTTATTTGTTGTTTTTTTCTTTCGTTTTTTTTATTAAGTATTTAAAGAAGAGGAAAGAAAAACCATTAATTAATTGTTATGTAAGAATGTTGAAAAAAAAACAAGAAATCAAAAATATCTAACGTGGTACAGGTCTACTTCTTATTGATGTATACGTGGCTTAAGTAATAGGCGCATATGAAAAGTAGAAACAAAAAAATGGTTAATGAATGTAAAAGGAAAAAAACAAAAAAAGTTTAAACGTACAAAATAGAACAATTTTAAAAGGTACAACGCATCTTTAAAATTCATAAAGAAAAAGTGCAAACCTGTTTTTCTGTCTACATAATGATCAAAGCATTGAAAAAAAATTATGCGTTTTTAGATGTACCTAACTATTTGTGTTGTTTTTTTTTTTTACTTTAACTATTTAAAGAAGATAAAAGAAAAAAACTAATGATTATTGTCGGTGTGTCGTGTAAGATATTTTTTGTTTGTAAGAATGTTCAAAACAAAATATGAATGAAAAGAAGACAACCAGGAAATTAAAGCTGTGGAAGTACTTAACGACTAACATGTTGCTTAAGTGCATTGTATGTTGCATAATCTGTGAAGAATAAAAAAAGAAAAAAATTCAAGTCAGGTTAATTGCAGTTGTCACCTATTTTGAAAACAAGAATATAAAAATAAAACAGATTTATTCTGTGTTCAAGAAAAAAATATGAATAAAAAGAAAACAACAAGAAATCAAAAATATCTAACGTGGTACAGGTATACTTCTTGTTGATGTATACTTAGCTTAAGTAATAAGCGTATATGAAAAGAATAAGAAAAAATGCTTTATAAAATTTAAAGAGAAAAATGAGAACAGAACAAAAAGATGTGTAACTACATTTCTTTAAAATTTTAAAACTAATTTTAAAAAAATTAAAAGAAAAAGTGCAAACTGGTTTTTAAATGTTACATAAAGATTCAACCTTGACAAAATTGATGCAATTTTGAGATGCTTTTATTTCTTCTTGTTGTCTTTTTTCTATGAAGTATTTAAAGAAGAGGAAAGAAAAAAATTCTTAGTATCACCGTATAAGATTTTATTGTTATGATTTTATTGTTATGTCTATTCTTCAACAATTTCCAGAAATACCTTCAAAAACACTTTACATCAACACTTTTTCAATTTACTGACCTCAGACAATTAATTCTAACCAATTCTTAAATATACTTTTCATAAATTTATTCAAATGTATAATTTTTTTTTTTTGTATTAATTTTCACAAAAAAGTTTTTGTAATTTAATTTCACAATTATGTTCGTACATTCATAATTCTACATTAAGTATTTAAAGCATATTTTGATTATGTCATCATGTTTTATTTTTATTTTTTTCTTTTCTTTTTAGTAGTACTGTTTATTGTTTACATACTTACATATCATTAAGAATTATAAAATTTACTTAAGAACTTAAGTTTTTATGTAGGTAATCAAATTTTGTATTGTATAACTTTTATTTTTTAAGTCTGAAATATATATTTTTAATATTATACATATTAATTAGTCATTAAGAATTGCTGTATTTTCAATATCAATGTTATAATTTCTGTTATTTTTTGTCTTTTTTTTTTTTTTTTTTAAATATGTACATACATTGTTTTGGTAATTAAAATAAAATAAAATAAAATAAGAATGTTGAAAAAAAAAAACAAAGGAATAAAAGCGATTCAAAATAAGTTACGAGTAATTGCTTTTTTTTTTAAAGTAACAAGCAAGACATTATGTATAAATTGTGTAAAAAGTTAAAAAATTGTTAATAGAGTGAAAATTCTAGGATTAGAAACGTTCGCGATTGGTTGTCTTAATAAAATAAAAATCGGAAATTAAAAAAAAGAAATTAAAATGAATACAGAAAAATTCACAATAAAATCATTAAAATCAGTGAATGTAAAACGATTCAACAATTTTGGAAAAAAAATGGAGTTTATAATAAATGCAGTACCAGACAACAAAGATCCAATAGATTGGATTAAAACCAGTATTGAAGAATTATTCAGAAATTTACTTGAAAATGTTGATCCTACTGACAAAATTGGTGTCACTTTTGGATGCCAAAGTTTTCATGAACGTGGTCCAGCCTGGATCAATTTGAAAAAAGCAAAAGATCTTGACATTTCGGAAATTTGGGAAGTTATTTCAAAAATTTTTCAAATCAACTCCGAAGGATTATCTACAGATACGTTCTGTATAAATGTTACATATATACGACTTCCAGCAGGAAGTGGAAGAGGAAAAAGATACAACAATTTTGAAGAAGAATGTAATAAAAGAAGATGCATAATTTCAATCAAAAACAAAGATAATTTATGCTTACCACGTGCGTTAGTTGTTGCTATCTCATTCATAGAAAAATCAGTTGACTACTGTAAAATGCGAAAAGACACAGGTCAACTTCAGCTGAAAGCAGCATTACAACTAATAAGAAATTCAAATGTAAGCATCCCAGCAAAAGGAGCTAGTATCAGTGAGCTCAAAAAATTTCAACTGTACCTCTCTAAATATCAAATTGTAGTTTTTGATTTCAGAGGAAAAGGAAAATCAATTATTTTTCAAGGTGAAGAAGATAAGGAAAAAAGATTGAATTTGATATACGATGAAGGTCACTTCAATGTAATTACATCATTAACAGCAGCATTTAGTTGTGATTACTTTTGCCAAACATGTAATGTTCCGTATAACAATAGATTGTCTCACAGATGTAAACAGTCGTGTTTCTTTTGTAAATCATCTCCAGCATGTGACGTAAATTTTCCAAATATTAAATGTGATGTATGCAATCGAAGTCAAGGTCATGTATGCAAAGGTCAAACTTGTTTTGATAATCATAAAGCAACATCATCTACAAATAAAAAACCTATTTGTACTCTTATAAATTCCTGTACAAAATGCTTTAAAGTATACAGAACCGATGTAAATCATATAGGCTATTGACATTTGTGTAAAAACTGTAATATAAATGTAGCTTCAGACCACCAATGCTTTATTACACCGTGTAAAGAATTAGCTGAACTTAAAAATATATTATATATTTTCTACGATCTCGAAACAACTCAAGATGATATCATCGGGGAGAAACTTCATGAAGGTGTTGCAATAGGGGATATAATTGAACATCAGCCTGATTTATGTATTTTTGAACAACGTTGCACGCATTGTATATTGTCTAATGTTGAAAGATGCAATTTTTGTGGACATCGAGAACATGTGTTGAAACAAAATCCAATACAAATGTTCTTAGAATATATACTCAACCAAAGAAAGATATATCATAAAGTTGTAGTTATTGCACATAATGGACAAACATTTGATAATCAGTTTTTATTAAACTATATCTTAGAGAAAACCATCATCAAGCCAAAACTAATTATGAGGGGAACAAAGATAACTTTAATGCTGTTAGATAACGTGAAATTTATTGATTCACTAAACTATTTTCCAATGCCGTTATCTAGTTTACCGAAAGCATTTGATTTAGATATAAATTTAAAAAAAGGATATTTTCCTCATATGTTTAATCGTAAAAATAATATAAAATATAATGGAAAGTTAATCGATCGAAAATATTGCTGTTATAATTCAATGAGTGCATCAGAAAGAATACAATTTCTTGAATGGTATGAAGAAAATAAAAACAAGTCTTTTAACCTCCAAAAGGAACTTGTAGAATATTATATGAATGACGTAAAAATTTTGACAGCAGCCTGTATTAAATTCAGACAGCTATTTTTGGAAGAATGCAAGGTTGAGCCATTTTTAGAGGCCACTACAATGGCTTCAGCGTGTAATTTGGTTTTTAGAAGGAATTTTTTAAAACCGTATACAATTGGACTTATACCTAAACAAGGACATCGCTTATCAGAAAACCAGTCAATCATTGCCATAAAATGGTTAATGTGGGAAGAAAAACAAAGAAAAATAAAAATTCAGCATAGTGGTAACGGAAAAGAAAAAGTAATTTTTGGTCTTCGTGTTGACGGATATTGCACAGACACAAAACAAATATTTGAGTTTTATGGCTGTTATTACCATGGCCATCCAAAATGTTTCAAAAATAATAATGATAAAAAATATGGAACACGTTATGAGGCTACATTATCCAAAGCCAATAAATTACGCTCTATAGGTCATCAAGTAATTGAAAAGTGGAAGTGTGAATTTGGAAACGAAATGAGATCAAAAGAATACATAGAATTTTTCGCAAAATTGGAGAACGAAAGTTTGATACCACTAAAACCACGTGATGCGTTTTATGGCGGTAGAACAGGAAACACAAGAATATATTATAAATGTGCGCCTGGTGAAAAAATAATGTATATAGATATATGCTCACTATATCCTTGGGTGTGTAAATATGGAAAATTTCCAGTGGGTCATCCAAAAGTTCATGTTGGAAAAATTGAATGCAATAAATTAAATTTAAATGATACTGAAGGATTAATAAAGGCATTGTTACTTCCCCCAGAAAAACTCTATCACCCGGTTTTGCCTATAAATCAAAATAATAAGCTAATGTTTTCCTGCTGTCAAACATCTAGTTTGGAAATGAATAATGATGACTGCTCGCATGACAATCGTAGTAGGTCAATTTTAGGAACGTGGGTTATAGATGAAGTAAGAGAAGCTGTTAAACAGGGATACAAAATTGTGGAAATATACGAGGTATGGGAGTATACTGTTAAACAATTTAATCCCCTTACATCACAACAAGGAATTTTTACAGAAATGATGAACAAGTTCCTTAAAATTAAACAAGAAGCTTCTGGCTGGCCTAGCTTTTGCAGAACACCAAAGGAAAAGTGCAAATACTTAGAAAAATTTTCCAAAGTAGAAGGCATAAATTTACAGTTTAACGATATAGAAAAAAATCCTGGACTTAGATCATTAGCTAAGTTAATGTTAAACTCTTTCTGGGGTAAATTTGGACAGAGAGAAAATCAATCAAAAACTGAAATAATAAATGAGCCTTATGAATTATTTACTCTTCTTACTGATCCTTCGAAGAATGTAAATCAAATAACTCCAATAAACGAAAAAACAGTTTTGGTAAATTGGGAACACAAAGAAGAAACAGTTGAATCATTATCAACAGTTAACGTTTGCATAACTGCTTACACTACCACACAAGCTCGTTTAAAATTGTATTCTTACTTAGACAATTTAAAAGAACGAGTTTTGTATTACGATACAGATTCAATAATATATGTAGCACGTGAAGGAGAATATAACCCTCCAACTGGAGTTTTCATAGGAGATATGACAGATGAGATTACAGCATTAAAAAAAATCTTTTAATTTTACAGTTTTTAATTTTCAGAATATAGCCAAAAAATTATTTACATATATATACCAGTATATATATACAATAGTATAGAACAGTATATATATATATATATATATATATATTTACTGATTTTATTCAAATTTACATTTGCAGTTTAACTCTTCAATAATAATGTCAAAAGCACAAATAGTATCTGAAATTCATCGTCCAGTTAGAAGTAGATTTCGGAGACGAAAAATATCTCAAAGAGGGTTAAATGATACATGGGAAATTGATCTTGTAAATATGTCGGCCTATCAAAAAGTAAATAATGGATACAAGTTTCTCTTAACTGTTATCGATATATTTTCAAAATATGCATATGCCGAAAAAGTTAAATCAAAGGCAGCAGATGACGTAGTTAAAAGTATGGAAAATATTTTTAAAGGGGGGGGGGGGGGGGGAAGTCTCCAAAAAATATTCATTCTGACCAGGGAAAAGCTATAAGCATTCTGACCAAAATTTAATGAAAAGCTATAAAATAAATCTCTACCATACTTATTCAGAAATGAAGGCTAGTGTTTGTGAAAGGTTTAACAGAACATTAAAATCAATTATGTGGAAACAGTTTAGTTTACAAGGAAATTTTAAATGGATAGAATTTTTACCAAAACTAATTGAAAAATATAATAACACAAAACATAGTACAATTAAGTTAAAACCAAACCAAGTTACATCACAAAATGAAAAACAAATTCTTTGTTCAATTAATAATTACCCTAAAATATTTAATAAGGGAAAATTTAATGATGGTGATTTTGTAAGAATTGCAAGGTCTAAAGGTACTTTTCAAAAAGGATATGAACCTAACTATTCAACTGAAGTTTTTAAAATAGCTTTCAAAAACAAGACAGATCCGATTACATATAGTTTAAAAGATTATAAAAATAAATTAGTTCGTGGTGGCTTCTATGAACAGGAACTGACCAGTGTCAAAGACCCCAATGCTTATTTAATTGAAAAAATTTTAAAACGAAAAGGCAATAAAGTAAAATATTTAGGCTTTGATAATAGTCATAATCAATGGATAAGTAAATATGATATTCTTTCATAAAAAAGTGTAATAAGAATTTATGTAGAAAATTTTTTCTTGACTTTAGAGCACTGTTAAATGCAACAATGTTGTAAAAATGGTAATAGAAAAAATAAAAATAGAAAAATATTTACTAATAAAAATAAATAATTTAGGAATAGGTAAATAAAAAATAATATTCTTTCATAAAAAAGTATAATTAGAATTTATGTAAAAGACTTTTTCTTAAATTTAGAACACTGTTAAATGCAACAATGTTGCGAAAAATGTTATATAAAAAAATTATAGTTTTATTATTATCAATTAGAATTTATTACATTAATAAACAACTTATTTTACAACTTTTTGTTTTTAATTAGTTTTCTTAAGGATTTTGATTTCTAAACATTGATAATACAATTTTTTAGAAGAAAAATTTAGTATAAATAAAGTGGAATCTTTCTTAAGATATATCAATTCAAAGACAGAGCTCAACATAATAATACAGAAAAAAAGAAAGCAAAATGCTCAACGCTCAACAAATAGAGCCAACGCAGGAGTTAGCCCCAATTAAACGGAAAAGAATAAGAACTCAACAGGAATCGCAGACACTTCATCAACAACAACATCATCATCATCATCATCAACAACAACAACAACCACAACAGCAACAACATCAACAATTTCAACCACAACAACAAGAAGAAATCATTCTTCTTCAAGAAGAAGAACCACCAACAAAAAAAGTTTCAAAGAAACTTTTAATAACAAAAATGTGGAAACTAGAAAAAGTTTCCTAAAAACTAAAGATATGGAGCAAGATGCTCTATATCATATAATAAATGCTAAGCAAATAAAGACCATTTATGGTCTTAAGTGGGTCTTTGAGACCCGCAATTTAATTATATTTGTACCTCAAAAATATTCTGATATTTTTGAGAATTCTGATTTTGTAAAAGAAATAAAAGAAAAAGAACATTTTGTATATAAAGATAAAAATTTAAATTTAAATATTATAGATATATCTGAGTCGTTTGGTAAAATATATGCAAATTACCAATAAAAGATGTAAATTGGTTTATAGTTATATAAGTTTTTATTATTCATAAATAAATATAAATTTCAAAAAAGGAATAAATTTCTTTTATTTAGTTTATTTATTTTTCAGATTCATGTTTAAATGTACTTAATGTTAATAAGTATATGTAGTTTTAAAATGGATTTATTTAATTTTTTTCGTAAAAATACAGGTATTTCATAAAAGAGCCGAGAAAAATTACATCATACATTAAATTTTTGAACTGGAATAAAAATCTCTACTTTTAACCTTGTAACATTCTTTTCTTTACAGATCTATATGAATTTCTTTTACTATTTTAGATCTTGGCATGATTTTTAAGCAAATTATACCTAATTTATAAATAATGAAATAAATAACAAATTATATAGTTATAAAATTGTTTTATTTAATATCTTTTTTTGTAAAAATACAGGTATTTCATAAAAGAGTCGAGAAAAATTGCATCGTATATTAAATTTTTGAACCGGAATATAAATCTCTTCTTTCAACTTTGCAACATTCTTTTCTTCACAGGTCTTTATGTATTTTTTAACATATTCCTTTACGTTTTATTATATGCAATTACTGCATGTAGGAAATCAATCAAACTGTAAAACTCGTCAGCTTCCTCTTTGTTAATGCTAAGATTCTGTCCTACTGTAGATTTTAATCCACTTTGTAAACATAATTTTGAATTTTTAATTGACTGCTTAGAAAGTTTTTTATGAAATAGGTCCTAAAATTTACACCATTCATGATATTTTAAAATAATTGGTTCATTCCAATCCAATGAAAAACACTTGCAACTTCAAAAAAATCTGTGTCAAATCCGACAACTATTTTTAATGTGTGACTTCTGTTGAGAAAATATGTATAACTCAGCAACAAATTAGTGCTAGGACCTTGCTCTTCCATTATTTTAATTACACTAAAGTTTATTATTAAATGTTATATCTCTTAGGAAGACATGATTGAGAAATATTATAATTTTCAAATATATGGTGAAAAGTATTTATTATATTTTTGTCATTTTCTATATGATTTTCTTTATTAAATTGTTTTAAAAAAGCGTTCATACTATAACCGCAACATTTATACCACGTATAAACACAACAATATTGCCCACAAACATCTGAATAGTTACTTTGTAACTGTTTCTTATTAAAAATTATACATTGATTTTTTAAGTAACTTTTGTGATCCTTTAGTAAATAAATCACATACATACTTATCATGGGAATTTAGCATCATATCATCGATAATAATTAACAAAGGTTCTTGATTGTCATTAAAATCCGGAATAGTGTTACTATATTCCACATCTTTTAAATATTTTGGAACGACATTTTTGTCTGGATTACACCAAATAATTCTATTAATATGTGGTTGTATATTTTCTTTGTTATACTTTATTAAATTATGAATAAAAGTGGTTTTACCACAGCATGATGGCCCCGCTACCATCATTGTAAATGGATGAAATAGCATAGTTGTATTAGTTAAAAATAGCACTGTTAACCTATATTTATATGAAACGCTCTTTTGCCGAAGTGAATATAAATGTAAATTTATTTATTCTAATGAGTATTCTTACACAAACCGTCGACATGGTTAAACGAGTTCTCATAGTTGACCTACAATTTTTACAAGGAAATGAAAAGCAATATTTCCTAAAAGAATTAGCCATACTTGAAAAAGGAAGTTTAATTCCAACTGTCTATCACTTCAAAGCACCGTACCCCTCAGAGGAACTTAGTCCGGATATGAAATATAATAACCAGTATTGCGAAAATAAAATAAATGGACTTAAATGGAATAACGGTCTAGTTGAATATTTAGATGTAAAATGTATATTAAAACACTATTTAGAATCAGCTGAAAAAATTTATGTTAAAGGAGAACAAAAAAAACTATTCCTTCAAAAGTACATTGACAGTGATAAAATAGAAGATTTAAGCAGAAATTTGTCGTCATTACAAAAGATTGATAACTTTAAATCAAATTGTCCTATACACTTATTAAACAACAATTTCAGATGTGCTGTTAAAAATTGTTATAATGTATATATGTATCTTTTAAAAGAAAAAATGTTAGATTAAGACAGCACAGATTTCTATAAAATTGTAAAATATTTTAAATAAAAAATTATTTCAAACATATAAATAAATTTGTTTTATTTTTTTTTTAACACAACATAAGAATACATCTTTGTTTGTTCTACATTCTTACATATCAATAAAATCTAAAAATACTAATAATTTTTTCTTTCCTCTTCTTTAAATATTTCATCAGAATAAAAAAGAAAAGAAAAAAATTCATCTCAAAATATCAATTTGGTCAAGGTTGATTCAGATTTAAAAACCAGTTTTGCACTTTTTTCTTTTAATTTTAAAAATTCGCATAGGTACACTTATTTTGTTTAAATTTTTCTCTTTACATTTTATAAAAACGCATTTTTTCTTACTATTTCCATTCACGCCTATTACTTAAACCACATGTGAGATATTTTTGATTTCCTATTTGTTTTCTTTTTATTCATATTTTTGTCAACATTCTTACGTAACAATAAAATCTTATACGGTGATACTAAGAATTTTTTTCTTTCCTCTTCTTTAAATACTTCATAAAAAAAAAGATAACAAGAAGAAATAAAAGCATCTTTAAATTGCATCAATTTTGTCAAGGTTGAATCTTTATGTAACATTTAAAAACCAGTTTGCACTTTTTCTTTCAATTTTTTTAAAATTAGTTTTAAAATTTTAAAGAAACGTAGTTACAGATCTTTTTGTTCTGTTTTCATTTTTCTCTTTAAATTTTATAAAGCATTTTTTCTTATTCTTTTCATATACGCCTATTACTTAAGTTAAGTATACATCAACAAGAAGTATACCTGTACCACGTTAGATATTTTTGATTTCTTCACAGATTATGCAACATACAATGCACTTAAGCAACATGTTAGTCGTTAAGTACTTCCACAGCTTTAATTTCCTGGTTGTCTTCTTTTCATTCATATTTTTTTTTGAACATTCTTACAAACAAAAAATATCTTACACGACACACCGACAACAATCATTAGTTTTTTTCTTTTATCTTCTTTAAATAGTTAAAGTAAGAAAAAAAAAAAAAAAAAACAACACAAATAGTTAGGTACATCTAAAAACGCATAATTTTTTTTCAATGCTTTGATCATTATGTAGACAGAAAAACAGGTTTGCACTTTTTCTTTATGAATTTTAAAGATGCGTTGTACCTTTTAAAATTGTTCTATTTTGTACGTTTAAACTTTTTTTGTTTTTTTCCTTTTACATTCATTAACCATTTTTTTGTTTCTACTTTTCATATGCGCCTATTACTTAAGCCAAGTATACATCAATAAGAAGTAGACCTGTACCACGTTAGATATTTTTGATTTCTTGTTTTTTTTTTAACATTCTTACATAACAATTAATTAATGGTTTTTCTTTCCTCTTCTTTAAATACTTCATAAAACAAAACGAAAGAAAAAAACAACAAATAAAAAAACAACAAACAACAACATCTCAAAATTTGCAACCATAAAAAAAATATTTTTTCTTACTATTTCTATGTTTACCTATTACTTAAAACAAGTATACAATCCTTATAAACAACAATAGTTGTCTGACGGTCGCCGCCGCCTATCTGACCTACTTTTATGTCGTTAACTTACTCCTGTCTGACCTAATTACAGTTTGACCTACTTCCGGGTGGCCTTGACCTACTGACCTGTCTGGCCCAAGTGCCTACCTATCTACTTGCATATAATACACACGCAATATATTTTTGATCTTTTCTCCTATAATAGAATATTTTTATGTATGTTGCTAAATTATTTTGTTTACAACATTTGTTTAGTATTTAAATCAAAATATTTGCTGTCAACATTCTTTAATGCATATTGAATATGCATGGTTAAAAATTAAGATTTTATGTTCGTAAAATGTTCATTAAATATTTAAGTGTTGTATAGGGCAGAGGAGAGCGTACAGGTTTTGAAAGTAAGAGTAATTTGGTTTGAATCCAATTCGTGTAGGTATATTTTTTTTTTTTGTTAACTGTATTCATCAACATTTTTTTAATAAAATTTTATGTATAACATACACATATTATTTGATCTTTCCTCCTATAATAATTTAGTTCAATCAATCTTGATGCACATGCATTTTGTATTAGAATTTAGCAAAACACAAAGTATATAGGTACAATATTTTTATGTTGCTAAATTATTTTGTTTTAAAACATTTGTTTAGGATTTAAATCAGAATATTTGTTGTCAACATTCTTTATTGCATATTGAATATGCATGGCGTTAAAAATTAATGTTTTATGTGTTTTATTTAGGAACATTTATTATGTCTATTGTGTATGTAGACATACATATAAAATTTCATTCAAAATAATTCCAATTACCAAATTCAAACTACATACATACATAATATATTTTTGTATGTACATAGTAAAGAATATAAAAAGTAAAGCTCATTACAAAATTATGCTTTTGCGGATTACGCATTATGATTTACAAACAAAATTTTGTCAACATAAAAAATTAAAACTACGTATGTAAATATGTACGTACGTATGTAAATAATATTATGTTAAACTAATTTCCTAAATTATTTTGTTCCGCTCCATTTGTTTATAATTTAAATCAAGATATTTGTCAACAATTTTTACTGCATGATCTTATTAAGGGATTAGGTATGTATGTAGGTGTTCAAGGTTAGATATGTTTGTTTGGATGTACGATATACTACTAATACTATACTATAGAAATATACAGTAAAATAAATTTATGTATATCATTTTCATACGTGTTAGAAATGTTGCTTAAACTAAAATTGAATTGTAATATTTATAATCACAGTATTTTGGTACATATTTAACCCTTCGAGGTACTTTCATTATTTATGAATTACTGGAATAAAAAATGTTTACTCTTGCTGTAATGGAATCGATTTAACGACCCTTAATTTACTTAAACATTTGGTATAAAATTGTAAAACGTATTTTATATCAGAAACAATAATTAATATCCCATATTTTTTAAATTTAAATTATGTGTTTCATTTAAAACTAAAAAGTATAAAATAAAATAATAAGTAAAAAAAATAATTTTTAAAATACATATGCTTTTATCAAAACCGAATTCGCCCCCTAAAAAGTAGAAAATAAAATTGATTGCAAAACTTTAGCTTTTTGGACTGTTATAATATAAAAGTGAGTTGCTAGTGCAAGTTTTGGACTGTTATAATATAAAAGTAAATTGCTGGAATAAGGTTAAATAAAAATCTGGGAAATTTCAGGCTCGTGTTTCTTTTTTATTCCAGCAATTTACTTTACAATTTGAACTGAAGTTCCTTAATTTCGGTATATTTGGTTTTCAGGTTGTTTTTTTCGGGACTTTTTAACATTCGGGATTTTTTCCACCAAATTTAAAATCGAGATTTTTTCGTTCGGGATTTTTTTTTTCAGCAGTGTCATTATTACATTTTTTATTTTCATTTAAAGTGTCACAATTAATAGTTTTATATAAAATGCAAATACATTTAGACCTAATCGTCCTTCAAGTGAGGCATTTCATTTACGTGATACTTTAAAAAATTATATTTCAAATCTTTGTTTTGTTTTTTATTTATTTCACTGATTTAATATAATAAATTCTAATTAGATATTTTTAAAAATTAATTTGAAAATCCGCCCGAAAAAATTTCTTATAAGAAAATTCTCTTTGTTTATTCGCAATATTGCCGCCTTGAAAAAATAGTTTTGAAGATGTTTTGAGTAAGTTAAATGGGAAATGGTTTGTATTAGAATCCGCGTCCGATTGAAATGAAATTTTTTATAACGGTACTTAGTGATGTCACCAACATTTCATAGAAGACCACTTTGACTGCAAGGTCATTTGAAGGTTAAATTGATTAATAATTGTAGATCATAATACTATCTTTAATACATATCTTGTTTCATCTTAATCGGTGTTACCGTTTTTGAGATATTGCAGTTTCAAGTGGAAATTTTAATTAAAAAAAAAAAAATTAAAACTTTCAAAAAAACCACTATGCATGTAAAATTTTCAAAGACACCTTATATTTATTACTATACCGTTAGAAAACTCTTTTCAACCTCTTTTCAACAGTATATAACAAGTATAGTATAGGGCGACAAATAGTCCCACAGAAGGGTAAAAAACGATATTGAAACAAAGATTCAAGCCCTGAATTTAAAAAAAAAAAATGTAATTCTCTATTTAGTAGTTTAAATAAAAATATAATATATTACACATAATATTGGCATAATATATATTAATTATGTTATATATATATTACATATTATAATTATATATATATTTATTATATTGTACATGTATATATTATTATAAACTCAATATAATACATACGCATGTATATACAAATATAATTAAAGATAAACATAAACAATTTAAATTTTATTATATTACAATAAGTAGTAAGTTTAATAGACTTAAATTTATGATAAATTTTTACAGTAATTTTTTATATTGTTTATTTTTAATTTTTTACATGCATATTGCAACAAATAAAAATTTAAAAAAATTAGCTGCCGCCCCCAAACTCCCGGTAAACAAATTATTGAAACCCTGATTTTGAATCCAATTCTAAAACCCATTCTAATTGCATTTTTTTTACATATTTCAACAAAAAACAAGTAAATGTAACAGTAAGTCGATGCAAGCGACTTATTTATACCCTACACCTAAAAAATTCAAATTAAATTAAAAATCCATAAGTTAAAATAAATGCTTTTACGACCTTTGTTTCTATGGGTATTAAATTTCTATAGGTTTCTATATTTATTAAATTCGAAGATATGCTTGTGTGAAGGCACCCGGACCACCTCCCCACTTCATCCCAAATTTTAGAGACATTATCAGAGCAGGGTAGAATACTCTTACATCAAATTTTATATTTATTAATTTCGAAGATATACTTTTCGGTCTTGGAAGTTTTGTGGGAGAAACCCGAACAATCATTCCAATTCATTTGAAATTTTAGGCAAATCAGGGATTCAGGAAACAACACACTCGCATAAAATTTGCAGTTTCTATCTTTATTAATTTCGAAGATATGCTTGTTCGGTTTTGGGAGCTATATGCGAGGTAGCCGACCAACCACTCCAATTCTTAGCTTTCCTTTCGTAATTAGTAATCTACTATATAAATTTCATCAAGATAGCTTCACTAGTTTTTGAGTTATCGTGCGAACGGACGGACGGACATCGCTAAATCGACTCAGGAGGTGATCCTGATTCAGAATATACATACATGTCCATATCTAACTCGCTTCCTTTTGGTGGTTATAAACACCATACCAAAGTTAATAAACCCTATACTTAATGTGTAGGGTATAAAAAACCAAAAAAAAACAGAACTGAACTAAATCGAACTTGCAAAAACAAAAAGCACCTAATAAGAACCACACACTCTACCACTGCACTAACCACTAAACTGTATTTTTCACGTTTATATTCAGTTATATTGTGAAATTCCTACTCCTACCATACAACCTATATTTTAAAAATTTTAATCGAAAAAAAAAATCAAAAATTTTGCAAAAACTTGCAAAAACTTGCAAAAACAAAAAGCACCTAATAAGAACCGCACAATCTACCACTGCACTAACCACTAAACTGTATTTTTCACGTTTATATTCAGTTATATTGTGATATTCCTACTCCTACCATACAACCTATATTTTAAAAATTTTAATCGAAAAAAAAAATCAAAAATTTTCTGGAATAAAAGAGCGTCTTATTTGAATATCTATATTATAGGAATAGATTATACATACTATATGATACATATGTATGTATATTCTTTACATGGGTTTTTTTATAAAAATGGAAAATTATTAATGAAAATCAGAAAATTTTCGAAAAATATTGATCTTGTAAGATGGCTGTACTGAATATTTAATATTTAAAACAACCAAAAAAAAAATAGAATCGAATCGAACTTGCATACTAAAGAGTTCTAAGTTCAACAATCGGCCACTCTACCACAGCACCAAACCCCCAACTGAAGTTTGTATGTTTATATTCAGTTATATTATAAAATTCCTATTTCCTACCATGCAAACTATATTTTAAAATTTTATTTATGTATTTAGAAAAAAACAAAAAGCAAACACAAAAAAGCAAAATTTAAAATTCAACGGAATAAAAGAGCCTCGTTTTTGAATATGTACATTATAGGTATAGATTATACATACTATATGATACATCTGTATATTCTTTACATGGGTTTTTTATAAAAATGGAAAATTATTAATGAAAATCAGAAAATTTTCGAAAAATATTGATATTGTAAGATGGTTGTACTGAATATTTATCTTTTAAAAAAAAATAATGAAAGTTGGTTGCTAAATCATTGAGTAAAAGGGTTTTAAATGTCTATCATTTACAGATTAAATATTATGATTTTATGAACAAACCCTTTGAATTTTTATGAACATACCCTTTGCATTTTTACGAACAAACTCTTCGAATTTTTACGAACGAACCTGTTGAATTATATGACATTGACATATTTTTAAATTACAATATTATATTATGCAATAGATATTATGTATACTGTCAAATTTTTTAACATTAATTTTTGAAATTTAAGTAACGAACTGTTAATAGGTTTGCATTATTAAAATCATATTAAATTAATTTTGAAAAACACGCAAATAAGCAGATATTTGTTTGAAATCACGCAAATAAGCACATATTTGCTTTTATCAATGGTTGTTCTAAATGCACAAATTTGTGGCTATTATCCTGAGCTCGGATTAAAGGAAAATCCGGATATGAACATCAAATGGCTGTGTTTTTAGTGTGTGCAATTAAACGGGTCCGACTGTATTAACATTAAACCTAAACAGCTATAAAGAAACTATACCTTAATATTATTTATTATATTTTCGCAAAATTAAATGTAATAAGGACTATGATTTAAACCTGACAACAAAAAAAAAAGTAAAACCTAAAAATATTTTTTGATAGTGCCAATAAATAGAGTAAACATGGTTGGTAAACATATTGTTCAGCCTTGACTTTTATGATTTAATTTAGAATGATTTTAATCTCGATATTGTATTTTAAATTTTTATTCATAATGAATTTATAAAAAAAAAAAAAAAAAAAAACAAAACAAAAAAAAACGAGGAAGAGTGCAGTAAAGTAGACAGTGTCAACTCTGGGATACCCGTATGAACGTAATATATCCTGTTTCTACAAAACTTGATCATCTTTTAAAAACATTCAGATGTTTTGTACCGAACTACAGAGATATATTTATGTAAATTGTGGAGTTGTATGATAGCTACCCGAATCTATTGCGCCTAGCTTCATTAAGTTCCAAGAAATGCAAAAAGCCTGAACCGGCTGCTTTAGACCAATCAAATTTTACAAAAGTTTTTGGCATGCAACTCGACACTTTTTCACTAAATTTCAGATAGCTAGCTTCAATAGACACTGAGTTATTTTCATTTAAAAAGAGAAGTTGTATGGCAACTATCCGAACCTGTGATATCATCACAACCAAATTTTACAGAAGTTGTTGCCATAAAACTCGATCATCATTTGCAAAATTTCAGATACCTAGATTAAATAGATACTGAGTTATTTCTATATAAAGATAGAAGTTGTATGGCAGCTAGTCGAACCCGCCGACCGAAAATGTTGGATTTAAATAGCAAAACTAACAATTTTGTAAAAGTGGCGTAAAAAAAATTTCAGCCCCCTAGCTCCTTTATTTTTTGAGTTATCGTGCGGACGGACGGACGGACGTACATGGCTTAATCGACTCAGAATTCGATTCTGAGCCGATCCATACCTTTGACACTATATTTAGCTCGACTCCTTTAAGGTGCCACAAACGTAATGGCAAATTTATTATACCCTTGAACATAGTTCATACGGCTATAAAAAAAACTTTACTTTAACAAAATACTTTGAAAACCATATTTTGTTTTTATTATGAAAGTTATATCAAAGATCAACCTATACATAGATTGTTCATCTAGGTATTTTTTTCATTCTTTTTTATGTAAGTATATGCGATATTCATACATACACTTGCATACTTTATAAAATAGAAACGATTTATAAATGATCATATTTTGTTATTATACATATGTATTTTATTATTTAATTCCTTAATGTAGAATAGCAAATGATCAATGAATATTATAATATTGATGATGATTGCTTATGAGGGCTCTTTTTTGTTATTGTTTTGATGAAACATATTTTGTTTTTTTTAAGTTTTTAAGAACCCGCGCTTTTTCATTTCTTGAATAATAAAAATTAAGAAGAACTTGGTGAAATAAATTGTACGATTTTTTATTTAATTTAAAACAAATATAAATAAAAATCTTATAAAAAAATTAACGGAAAACGTTACATTTAAAATGTAAGTCAAATAATTTTTTTTTTTCATTGTAATATCAATTTATAAGTAAGTTAATTTTCGTTGGTTCAAAAAAAAGTTTTTCTTTAAATTAATTTTCATTTTCATTTTTAATTTGTTGTAAATAAGTAAGTGAAATACATTTTAAAATAAAATGGGAATTCACGATTAGATGTAAAACTAGATGTACTACTAGATGTGAACTAGATTCAGTGTATTCTTACGTACCTATATTCAAAATGTAATAATACACTGAATACATTACATCTAGTTTAACATCTAATCGTGAATCACTATTAGATGTTAAGGTATTCATCATTAGATGTAACCCCCATTATAAGGGGATTCTTAATATTAATTGAATAAAAAATTATTAATTAATTAAATCAGCAATAATTATTAATTAAATTTTTTCATAAGTATCTATGTACATTACATATATACATATATTATTCATTTAATTTTCTTTTCTATTATTCTTTTATAACATTTCATTTTCATATTATTTTTTTCTCTTCAACTTCTATGCATGCATCTATGTAAATCTATTAATTATGTAGAATGTTTAAGGATATAAATTCCGATCAACGAAAATCAGGGATAAAGTGCATTGCTTGCGCAAATAGTCGAAGATCTTTTAAAGGAAGATTTTACAACTTTCCTAAAAATAAAAGTCTATTTGATGTTTGGCTATCAAAGTGCAAGGTAAGTATTGATAAGGAAGGTAAGTTTTTGCTGGTTTGTGAAAACCATTTAAAAAAAAAATTTTTAGGAAGAAGGCTTAAGAAAGGTGCAATTCCTACTTTATTTTTACCAGATACTGAAAAAAGTATCGAAGAAATGCGTCAAACGCAAGACTTAAATGTTTTTGAATTTTTGGAAGATAGTAGTAGTTTGCAACCTTTTTTAAATAAAAAAACAAAAAATTTTGAAGTTTTGAAAACTTACGAAAGAAATGATAATCCAACTTATTTATCCCCAACCATTAAAAAAAGCCCAGCACAAGCATCTACAGAATCTAATGACAGTTTTTGGAAGAACTGTATTAAATTTCAACAAAATGAGGCTTATTACCAGAAGAAAAATTTTATTTCCAGCAGAACAATAAATATGATCGAAAGGAAAAATATAAATTTAAAAAAAAAAATTACATATTTAAAATATCAAAACAAAATATTAAAGAAAAAATTATACAAAAAAAGAAATGATTCTTTATTAAATTTAATTGATGGCAAATTAAATTTACCAAGTAGTGCAAAAACTTTTCTAAAAATGAATTGTAAAACTACCACAACTTGGACAGAGAATAAAAAAAATATTGCCCTGCATTTTAATTCTCCTAAGGGATATAAGTTTTTGAGAAATTCAATAAAACTTAATTTGCCACATTTTAGCTTAATAAATAGATGGATTCCTATCAAGTATTTAAATATAGGTGTACATGAAAAAAATTTTAATGAAATGAACAAAATTTTTTCTGAAATGAATGAGCTATTAAAAGAAGCCATAATAATTTTTGATGAAATTGCTATAAGAAAAAATTTAAGTTACAATAGCGCACTAGATGAAATTACTGGATTCTTAGATTATGGGTTTAAAAGAACACAAGATGTCGCAAAATATATATGTGTTTTTTTGGTAAGAGGCTTTATAAGCAATTGGAAATATGTGCTTAGTTATTTCACAACAGATAAACCAATTAATGGTACAGATCTTCAAACTCTATTACTTGCTAATTTACACTCAGCGTTTAAGTTAAATCTTAATGTGCGTGCTGTAATATGTGACCAAGGTACAAACAAACAGAAACTGCTTTACAAAATTAGGAGCTACAAAAGATAGCCCTTTTTTTATATAATTTTGAAGAAAAAGAAAAAAAAATGTTTGGACTGTTTGATCCAATACATCTAATTAAGTCTCTTCGGAACACACTATTAAAATATGACCTTAATACTAAAGATGGTGAAGTGTCATTTAAAATTATTCAATCATTGTATTTGCACGAAAGCAATAATAATACAAAAATGTGTCCGAAATTAACAAAAAAGCACATATTTCCTAATTCTTTTGAAAGGATGAATGTTAAGTTGGCAAGCCAAATTTTTAGCAATTCAGTTGCTGCTGCCATAAAAACTCTAATATCCATAAACAAATTTGTTTCTAGAAAAAACTGTGCTTCATCCACTGCTGAATTTATATTAAAAATTAACAAATTGTTTGATTGCCTTAACAGCAAAAAACTATACGATAAAAATCCAAATCGTTCGGCTTTGCAAAAAAATAATATCATTGGGAAATATTTAAAAGAAATGGTACAATACTTTAAAGAAATAAAACCAAAAACAACAAAGAAAATTTATTGCATTGATGGCATGGTACAAAGCCTTACCGGCGTTATCAAATTAAGTGAAGACATGTTTGCCTCTTACGATCAAGCTGAGTGCTTTTATTTATTATTATCGAGACTTAATCAAGATGCATTGGAAAATTTGTTTGCTTTGGTTCGTTACAGAAATGGCTGCAACAATAACCCATCAGTGGCAGAATTCAGTAATGTTTTAGCAAAAATCATGTCAATAAAATTAATAAATCATAGGTTTGAAAATTCCAACTGCGAAGAAGATGACGCAGAATTTATTTGTGATGAGTTAAAAGATTATGAAATAAAAGAAATAAATTCCGAATCTAATATTGATGATACCTTTGATGAAACTGATAATCAAATAACGAATTTTATTAAAGATTATAATGAAGTAAATGCTAATTATATGGAAGAAAGAACAAATATTATTTCATGTAATGCCGAAAGATATATATGTGGCTATATTATTTTTAAATTAATGAAAAAGATTTCCTGCAATATATCTAATATTTTATTTTTGAAAACATCTGATGATATTTTATCGCTTGATTCAGAACAATTTATTTTTGAGAAAAATTATAAGAATGATTCGGAAATATTTTACTTGAAAGCTCCTACAGAAGTAATATTTGAAATAACTCAATTTCACATAAGAATATTTAAGAGAAGCCACAAGAAACTCTATAAAATTTAATACATGGTTTAGTGAAAATGATCAATGCTTTAATCATAAAATAAAGTTTTTGCAACTATTAATAGCGCTTTTATTAAAAAAGGAAGCAAAATGGTTATGCGAGAAACTACTTAACACTGAAAAACAAAAAAAGGAAATACAAAAATACAAGAAAAAGAAAATGCAAAAAAAAGGAAATACGAAAAAAATATTTCGTTTGGAAATAAAGCATCTTATATATAATAATAAAAATAATCCTAATAAAAAAAAAATAATAAATTATAATACTAAAACTATCTGTAAATATTTTAACTAATAATGTAAATAAAAAATTAAATACTAGTAGTTTCTGTATATAAATATTTATTAAATTTTCTGAAGTTTCTTTCATAATGTAAATAAGTGTAAATATGTATGTAAATTAAATAATAATAATAAATAAAAATAATTAAACACAAATAAATAATTTGGGTAAATAAATTTGGCACGGACTATATGTAATAATATTTTATTTAATTTCTTTGTAATGTAATTAAACATTAATATACATAGTTTATCTTTTTTAATATCTTAATTTTTTCCTATTTTTTTAATTTGAAGTGTTTTTTAATACATAAATTCTTTTTTAATTTGTTTTTTAATACATTTTATTTACATAAATACTATATATTATTATTATATATTAATGTTATTATATTTTTCCTTGTGATCAACACTCCCTGAGCGTACTGGATTACTGAAGTCTGAACTACAAATTTTTTTTTGTTAAATTTTATTTTGATTTTAATTGTTTTAAAAATTTTATTCCTATTTGGTATTGTTATATTTAAATTCATTTGCAATATTTTTATTTAAAACGAATGGGTTTTTTACGCCGGATTGAAGTTAAATATTTAGTTATACCTAATTGCTTCATATAATAAATAGCTTCAATACGGCTTTTTCCCTTTCAGACGTACAATTCAAAAGTACAATTTGGTAAAAAGTAAAAGAAAAATAAAAAATACAATATTATGAATTTAAAAATATTTGTTTATATTTTTAATATATGCACCTACATGTGTAGATAAAAAAATTCTTTCCATAGAAAGCATAGTAAGACTATTTTTATAAGGTCAGAAAGATATTGCTTTATAAAGCTGTTTTAAATATGCAAACATTTATAGAATAAAGGTAATGATACCTAGGCTAAATTGATTAAAGAAAATTTTTTTTTAAATGTCCCAATGACGAACATGGAATTGGAGATGTCCCCATGACGAAAGTGGAGATTTTAAGATCAGAAAATATAGTCTTTACATGGTTTTAATAATATTATATTCTTAACCATAATTATAATCACGCATATGTATGTATATAATTACATTAAGCACATACAAACAATTGAAACATAAAATAATTAGTATGCATTGCTGATTGCATATTTAAAATTGCATATTATAAGATTATTTTTAATTTTACAAAAGAATCAAGTTTTTATTATAAAACTTATCTGTTGCACGCATATTTAACAAAATATATCATAATAAGTTAAGTGACTATTCTAATTCCATACTTATTTTTATTTTTATACCCAAGAATGAAAATTAATATATTTCTTCATAAATAATAGGTATGTATGTATGTATGTATAAAAACAAGAATGAAAAAAATAGTTTTTTACTTTCCTAGCAAGCATAAATGGATGTTATAAATGTATTATTTTTTTATATACACTTAAGCAAAATTCGAACAGAAATATATACAGTATAGCAAGAATATTGAGTATAACAGCAGAGACAATAAATATATTTAATGTCTTTGATAATAATTAGTAAAAAGTATACAAATGTCCTCTTTTTTTGTAGTACAAATTTGTGTACTATTATACGGGGTCGTACAGATCAGAAAAAAATATAAGAAATTTATTTACAATTTTTGTTCTAGGTGAACAATCTATGTATAGGATGATCTTTGGTTATATTCAAAAAAGTTGCAATAATGGTTTGGTTCGTTAAATTCTTTAAATAATGGGATTCCATTTTCGGTTACAAATATTAGGATTTATTATGCTGAATTCAGCACCAGAATCTATAACAAATTTAAGTTTCCTTATGGGTGTATTTATTATTAAATAGGGTAGTTGTTTTGTCCCTCTATACGAAAATTTTGTAATTCGGTATTTTTATTTGTGGAAATGTCCATGACATGGTCATGGTGGTTGTTATTATTATTTGACCGGTAGTTTTGACTATTATTGGACCGGTAGTTTTGACTATTTCTGTAACTGTGTTGTCTACTTTGGGTATTTACCATTAGATTTGATAGCAATCTCCTTTATATAGTATTGTTAGTAGCAATGTTCATAGGTTCTGGGTTTCTGTGATTGTTATTATTGTTATTATTGTTAAAATTACAATTATTATTGAACCGATAATTTTTACTACTATTAGCGTGGGTATTATTATTATTATTAAAGCTTGTTCTATGGTTGTTAGTGTTATTATAAGAAAAAGACCTACTGTTATTTTTAAAATTAGTATTTTTATTAGATATATTATGCATATAATTTAAATACCCATTTTCTTGAATTATTTTATGAGCTTCGGTTAATGTTGCAGGGTTTCTACTAACAAGAACACTTTTGACCGGCTCTGGTATACCGTGTTTAAATGTGTGTAGAGCTATTCTCGAATTACTTGTGATTTCATTTGCATTACCTCCACCTTCTAAAAGATACGCGTTGTTTAGTCTGCCTAATAGAATATTAATTTTTTGAAAAAAATTATTAATAGTTGAATCACACTTACATGATCTTATTTTATCTATCAATTTTTATTTAGAATCACTTTCACTATGATTTCTGATAAGAGTGCCTTTGAGATCAACCCATGTTTCGGGTTCACCGTTAATAATTAGAGTTCTGCGCGCATTACCCACTATTTTATCTTTAATAAGCCCTAATAATAAACGTTTATAATCGTTTTCGAAGGTATCAAGGATAGGAATTAAGCATTCTATTCTTCTAATAAAATTTAACAATAAATTTTTATCCCCATCAAATGGCGCTATGCAATTTAAGCTACTTGCTGCTAGTTTAAATTTTTCTGATACACTTAAGTTATCCATAATTATATTACAATGAAAATGAAAATTGTTTTTTTTTTTTTTGTGTTTTTTATTACTCTAAGCTAATTTTAATTAATTTTTGTGTTTCAATTTATTTTATTTACTGTTATATTTATATTATATATTTATTGTTAACGATTTAATAAAATTTAATGTAACTTAACAAGGATAAAAAAAAATGTTTTTTTTTGTTTATTTTTTTTTCTTTCTTTTATTACTTTAAGCTAATTTTAATTTATTTTTGTTTTCTAATTTATTTTTGCTATTAACAATTAAATAAAATTTAATTTAACTTAACTTAATTTAACTTCACTTAATTTAATTTAACTTATTATTATTCTTATAAAAATGTAGTACTTGCGTTAATGTTCTTCCCTAGATGAATTGCCAGATATACCGATGTACAGGATTAACGTTGCCCGTCTTTTTTTTTTTGTCAAACAGTTCAAATTTATTTTAATTTTTATTTTAGTTTTAGTTTTTCTATTTTTAATTTTTATTTTAGTTTTATTTATTTTTAATTTTTATTTTAGTTTTAAAATAAAATTATTTTTAATTCTAGTTTATTTATTTAATATTTTTTTTGTTGTTTTATAGTTAATGAATTTGATTTAATTGATTATTAGTACATTTTAACTGTAAAAGTTGTTTGTTACACTGTAAGTGTTATTGATCGCATAAACATGCATTTATACATCTTACCTTTAATACTGTACCTAAACGATCAATTCAAGTGATGCTGTGTATGCGCTTTTTGCCAGCCAGACAGTTTTTTTCTTACCATATAGTTCCTAGAATTATGGCTGAAATTTAATTTTTATACCCGTACGATAGGATCGGGTATAATAAAATTACTCCTCCGTTTATAACACCTCGAAATAAGCGAGCTAGATATACCTTCAAAGGTATGGATCGGATCAGAAAAAAATTCTAAGACGTTTGAGCCATGTTCGTCCGTCCGTCCGTCAGCACGCTAACTCAAAAACTAAGAAAGCTAGAATCTTGAAATTTGCACAAAATATTTTGGGAGTAATTAGTAGGTTCCCTATTTTTTTTTGGTTGGGTTTGAACCAAAACTTAGGGTAGCTCTCGAACACCTAAGTTTTAGATCCGCACATTTTTTTTGAACTAGAGCTATGAAATTTTATCTGCTGATAGATCTCACAAAAATATTAATTTTATTTTTAATAACTTTTTTTTGTAGCCCCACCCGTTACGGAGCTACAGCTCCCCAAAGGTTCAAAAAAGCTCTATATTTAAATTGTTATAGCACAAGTTGTATAAGATACATCTTCATTTTGAAACGCCAAACGATTACTACTTTTATTAGCTTTAAAAGTATATATACAATAAATATATATTTGTGGCATACGGTGTCTTAATTTACCGTTATGTGAAACTCAAATTTTGCAAAATCCTTTAACCTTTCTATCTTCTAAACGGTTTAAGTTGGAAACTTGAAATTTTGACAGAAGTTAGATCTTTGAAAATAAGTATGAGTCATTTCAGAAATTTTTTTTCCCCCGTTTAGGAGATGTAAGGAGTCAAAAACTGAAAATTTCCTATTTTTAAAACACCTGTAACTTGAACACCTGTTAAATTTTTTTTGAAGAAATACACAAAAATTAAAGCTTCAACATTATACTCTTATTTCTGTTAACAACTTTTTTTAATAATACCAGAAAAATCCCCTGTGCAATTGCACAATTTCTATAGATTCAAAAACATTTACGTTATCATACTGACTCCCTTACTACCTGTATTAAGGGAGGGATTATTACATGTATTTTTTTAGCTTAAGTATATTAAGTACCTAACTAAAATAACTTATGGATTTTTAATTTAATTTGAATGTTTTAGGTGTAGGGTATAAATAAGTCGTTTGCACTTACTTACATAAGTCGTATCCACTTACTGTTACTTTTACTTGTTTTTTTTTGCTTGCAAAAATTTGCTGAATTTATTTTATTTAAATGTACTTTGGAAGAGGTCTTTGGTATATTTAATAAAAGATTCATGTCTCTGATAATGAAATTTCATAAATTTTCGGGGCTTTTTTTTTGTGACGGTCGTTTTCGATAGCTTTTTAATTTAATGGTCTAATAATAAATTAGTACAAAATTATGAATCTATTGTGAGAGAAGGCTTCTAATTAACTTCTAAAATTATGAATCTATTGTGAGAGATATTTTCTATTTTATTTTTTCTTTTTTTTAAAGAAAAATATCCATTTCTATAATATTTAGTAAGTTTCTGATTTCTGTTATGAAATATAATTAGCTAAGTCTGCCGAATTTTATATTAATAAAAAAATTCGAATATTTTATGTTATATCAAAAATGCAGCTTAAAAAATCAAAATTCCAACCTAAATAAACAAAACTACTTTAAAGTCTGCTGCGAAGCTTTTACCAGATTTGATAATAGTGAAAACAACATCAAGAATAAAATCGGCCTATTATTTGTTTCTTATAAATATAAGGCTTACTATAAACCTTGCTCTTTTAACTTTCAAGTCTTTTAATTTTATTAAGAGTATTTTTATTTTTTTCAAACAAAGAGTCATTTGAAAACTGCCAACAGGAGATTAATAATTTTTTTTTAATTTACCGCTGCGGTAAATTGGAGTCAAATGGATGTGGAGTCAAATTTAAAAATTGAAAATTTGCTTTAAATTTTGTGTCGAAAGTACTTTTTAAAAAGTAAAAGTTTGTGTCTCTGATAAGACTTTTAATCGAAGATTTGTGCCTCTGATCATAAAATTTTAAATTATTAAATAAATATACAGAAATATCATCATTGCCAGTTTAGTTTATATTCAATGTGAGTGGTTTATTATAGATCTGGCCAACATATTTTGTGTATGTATAATATTGTGTATATTATCAGAAATTCAATCATTAATTCCTGGTATTATATTATCTGATCTGATTAATAAATCTTAATTTTTTCCATGGCTAACAATATTATTAATGGTCTAATAATAAATTAGTACAAAATTATGAATCTTTTGTGAGAGAAGGCTTCTAAAACGATATTTTCTATGTTAGTTTTTTTTTTTTTTAAGAAAAATATCCATTTCTATAATATTTGGTAAGTTCCAGACTTCTGTTATGAAATATAATTATTTAAGTCTGCCGAATTTTATATTAATAAAAAAATTTCGAATATTTTATGTTATGTTTTATGTTAAAAATCTAAATTTCAACCTAAATAAACAAAACTATATTAAAGTCTGTTACGAAGCTTTTACCAGCTTTTATACTAATGAAAGCAAAATCAAGAATAAAATCTATCTAAAAAATATTTTATGTTATGTTTTATGTTAAAAATCTAAATTTCAACCTAAATAAACAAAACTATGTTAAAGTCTGTTACGAAGCTTTTACCAGCTTTTATACTAATGAAAGCAAAATCAAGAATAAAATCGGCCTATTATTTTTCTCTTATAAATATGAGACTTACTATAAACTTTGCTCTTTTCACTTTCAGGCGTTTTAATTTTATTAAGAGTACCTATTTTTATTTTTTTTTTTTCCAAAACAAAGATTGAAAACGCCAACAGAAGATTAATAATTTATTTTTAATTTACCGCTGCGACCAGTTCATAATGGATGTGGCGATCAAATTTAAAAATTAAAAATTTGCTGAATTTATTTTTATTGCAAATGTGTTTTTTAAGTATGTACTTCTCCTTTTTTGACTGTACTTACTTTTAATGAACGGTTTGTGTCTCTGATAATACTTCTAGTGGAAAATTTGGTGTCTGGTAATAATATTTACTAAATTTATTTATATTTTTAATTAACTGTTTGTGGCTCTTGATAATACTTTGAGTCAAAGATTTGTGTCTCTGGTAATAAAATTTTAAATTATTAAATAAATATACAGAAATATCATCATTGCCAGTTTAGTTTACATTCAGTGTGAGTGTTTTATTATAGATAGAAAATACATTTTTTTACATACTGGCAAGGTCTCGCCAACATCTTGTGTATTATATTATAGATAGAGTTACTTTATAATTGACGAAAGTGTTACTTGATTTTTTCAAATTTTCTAACAAATTTCTTCAACAAATATTTTGCATTTGTTTTATTCGATAATTTGAAATTGTTGAGAATATAATGCGTAGTACAACAAAATGTAAATAAATAAACAACATAACGGTTGCTTGAAGAATTTTTATTTATATGATATTGATATATATACATACTTATATAATATCATGTTTATTTACATATCGTATATGTCACTAGTGAATGAATGATAAGAGTATATATGTATATTATATAGCGCCGTATTTACATACATATATGTATTTTATTGTACTTATAAGAAATTATTCTGTCAATGGAATATTTAAATATAATATAATATAATATTTAAAATTATATTTATTATTTTGTACTAAGTAAATTTAATATACATTTAGGTAGGTAGGTAGGTATGGTGGTGACCTTCACGATGCTTCTTGAAGGCCTCAATTAGCACTAGATTGCGCCATTTTGATACCACTGCACTCATGTGACCCGTGTTTTTAGATTGTTTGCGGTTTTATATCCAACCCGAGCGATTTAGATACAAGATCAGTTCTTTGATTTTGTGTTTAGAAAGCTCGCTGAGGTTGTGGAAGAACGGCTTGCCGAGTGAGAGACGTCTGGCTCCAGCTAGGGCCGGACATTTGCAAAGAAAGTGTTCTAGATTCTCACTTTCGTTTGCTTCTGTGCAGCTCCTGCATGAGGTGTTGTGTGGGAGTCCTAATTTGGCCGCATGCGTGCCCACATGCGTTAATATACATTTACCGCTTAGTATTAAATGGTACTATAGAATATTTGAAAAAGTTTTGGATTGATAATCGTTATGTGGAAGGTTAGAATCTGCTTTTGAAGAATGTACATATAAACATATAGTTTGAATATATGTACAACCCATAGTTCTAGAAATTATAAAATTCACCCAAATTATTTTAAAATACTAAAATATTAAAAAAATAATATTGTAAGCAGAGTGACAGGCTGTGAACATACTAACGGTTCGTACGGGTATCTAAGAGTTGACAAAGGCAACTGTATTTTTCCTCGGTTAATATAATTTTGTTTTTGCTAAAGATGTACAATTATAAAGTAAAAATTAGCTGGATTGCACAAACTTAATACAAGTTTAATCAGTTTTTCTTATTTATCTAAAAATGTGTTCTGGTGGAATTATTACGCTTTGTTATGGACCTCGTCATATATACATGTATTTTTTTTTGTTTTTAATTAAAATTTTTTTTAAATTTAAAATAAACTGTAATTTTTTAATAAACTGTAATAAACTGTAAAATTCAAAAATAAACTGTTTGAGCTTTAGTAATTTCATTTCTAATTGATTTTCTTATGAATTTTTGAAATGTTACTAAAACAATTTTTAATGATATTAATGCGCACCCTACAACGATTCAATATATTCTTCGATTTTAACTTAAAAAAAAAATTTGCGTGAAATTTTTCCAACTAAACTTTTAAAAAGCAAAAAAGACACAATATGGCGCGTCAAATGAAAAAATCAAATGCCAAATTTCAAAAATGATAGAGGTCAAATCTCATATAAAGGAAAAGAAATTGCTTTAAGTTGGCCTACGGTGGATCGAACTATGAGAACTATGTGTCGGAAATAATACGAACAAGTTCTAAAGCTATCCAGGATGTAATTAATCAATCTACATCGGAATCTTCAAAAACATCAACGGAAATTTTATTTTCTGCGTTGACAAAATAAATTGTGGAAACTAAATTACCACCAAGAATTGTCAACGATATAGAAAGCACAGTTTCCAAATTAGTTTATGAGAAAATTTCAGATGTTTTAAATTCGCAAATAAGTAATTGAAGTACATAATAATATATGCATATAGTTTTAAATTTTTTTTATATTGATAATGGATTTAATTAAAGTACTTTAAATATATAGTATGTATACATATGTATAGTTTTTATTGTATTATTTTTTAGTAAATATTTTAAGTTTTTATAGATGTAATTTGTTGTTTTTCTTATAATTTTTTTGTCAATAATATTGAATTAAATTAAAATATGGTAAAATTAAAAATAAATTAAGAATTTTTATTTTTCAATTTACAGTTTTATTAATTTTTCTTTTTATCTTACAAAGAATTTTCAAACTAATTTTTTAAAGTATAACGCAAATGAAATGCCTGACTTAAAGAACGATTAGGCCTAGATGTACTTGCATTTTACATAAAACCATTAATTACATTTCTTCAACTTCCATGTATTATATCTGAAAACAAAATCCCGAACGAAAAAATCTCGAATGTTAAAAAGTGCTGAAAACCAAAAATACCGAAATCAACTTGCATTTTACATAAAACTATTAATTGCATTTCTCCAACTTCCAGGTATTATATCTGGGTGCATGACACTTTGCTGAAAACAAAATCCGAACGAAAAAATACCGAAAAAAAATTTCGAATGTTAAAAAGTCCTGAAAACCAAAAATACCGAAATCAAGGAATTTCTGTTCATATGTAATATGTAAAAAAAATATAAAAAACGATTTTAGTATTGAATACAAAACCGGATTATACGCTTTTTCCACAATATATATATATATATATATATATATATATATAATATGTATATGTGAGATTCTGAATTGAGATTTTGAATTAGGAGGGATTTTAAAGTTGGACTCAAAATCAGAGTATGCGCCTTTTACAGAATATTTGTATACATATGAATATGTGACATTCTGAATTAGGGGATTTTAGAGTTGGATTCAAAATCAGGGAGGATTTTCTCTTTTTGCAGAATGTGTATATTTTGAACCTACCATAAGATATATGATAATTAGAATCTGGATTGAGATTCTGAATTAGGAGGGATTTTAAAGGGATAAAGCAGGGATTCGGCAGCCGAATTTGTGGTGATTCCAAAATCAAATAATTTTAATTCAAGATTATGCTTGAAATATTATTTTTATTTTAATCATCTGGTCAATATTTGTTACGTAAAAATAATTTTAATGACATTTCTTTTAAACAAATAATATGCGGATTGCTATCTTATCATTATGTTGCAAACGTGCTACTAATTAATTGTTAGAAAATAAAATGAAGATAAAAGAAATCATAACTAATACAAATAATATTAAACTATTGTTTACACATTTGCAATATATTTATCAACTTGAATATTATTTGAATATTGACATCAGTGATGAAAACAAGAAATTTCTGTTCAAATATGGAAGTATGTACATAATACGTTAAAAATAATTAGGATGGATTTTAGAGTTGGGTACAAAATCAGGGTACTTACTTACTTACATATACATACTTTTCTGATTATATATATATGCATACGCAGGATTCTAATTATCATATATCTTATGGTAGGTTACAAAATATGCACATTCTGGAAAAAGTAGAAATCCTCCTTGATTTTGAATTCAACCCTAAAAACCCTTCTATTTCAAAATCTGGCATTTAGATAAATATATAAAAATATTCTAGGAAAAGGGAATATCCTGATTTCGAATCCAACTCTAAAATCCCCTAATTCAGAATGTCACATATTCATATGTATATAAATATTCTGTAAAAGGCGTATACTCTGATTTTGGGTCCAACTTTAAAATCCGTCCTAATCAAGAATCTCAATTCAGAATCTCACATATACATATTATATATATATATATACATCTTTTGGAGAAAGCGTATAATATGGCTTTGTATCCATAACTTTAAAATCCTTTTTTAAATTTTTTTTACATTTTTACTTATTTGAACTGAAGTTCCTTAATTTCGGTATTTTTGGTTTCCAGGATTTTTTTTTCGGGACTTTTTAACATTCGGGATTTTTTCCACCAAATTTAAAATCGAGATTTTTTTTTCTAGATTTTTTCGTTCGGGATTTTTTTTCAGCAAAGTGTCATTATTACATTTTTTATTTTCATTTAAAGTGTCACAATTAATAGTTTTATATAAAATGCAAATACATTTAGACCTAATCGTCCTTCAAGTGGTGCGGCATTTCATTTACGTGATACTTTAAAAAATTATATTTCAAATCTTTGTTTTGTTTTTTATTTATTTCACTGATTTAATATAATAAATTCTAATTAGATATTTTTAAAAATTAATTTGAAAATCCGCCCGAAAAGATATCTTATAAGAAAATTATCTTTGTTTATTCGCAATATTGGCGGTCTTGAAAAAATAGTTTTGAAGATGTTTTGAGTAAGTTAAATGGAAAATGGTTTGTATTAGCATCCCCGTCCGATTGAAATGAAATGTTTTATAACGGTACTTAGTGATGTCACCAACATTTCATAGAAGACCACTTTGACTGACAAAGTCATTTGGAGGTCAAATTGATTAATAATTGTAGATCATAATACTATCTTTAATACATATCTTGTTTCATCTTAATCGGTGTTACCGTTTTTGAGATATTGCAGTTTCAAGGGGAAATTGTAATTAAAAAAAAAAAAAATTAAAACTTTCAAAAAAACCACTATGCATGTAAAATTTTCAAAGACACCTTATATTTATTACTATACCGTTAGAAAACTCTTTTCAACCTCTTTTCAACAGTATATAACAAGTATAGTATAGGGCGACAAATAACCCCACAGAAGGGTAAAAAACGATATTGTAACAATGATTCAAGCCCTGAATTTAAAAGAAAAAAGTATAATTCTCTATTTTGTAGTTTAAATAAAAATATAATATATTACACATAATATTGGCATAATATATATTAATTATGTTATATATACATTACATATTATAATTATATATATATTTATTATATTATACATGTATATATAAATAAATATATATAAACTCAATATAATACATACGTATGTATATACAAATATAATTAAACATAAACATAAAAAAATTTTATTTTATTATATTACAATAAGTAGTAAGTTTAATAGACTTAAATTTATGATAAATTTTTACAGTAATTTTATCTATTGTTTTTTTTTAATATTTTACATACATATTGCAACAAATAAAAATTTAAAAAAATTTGCTGCCGCCCCCAAACTCCCTGAAAACAAATTATTGAAACCCTGATTTTGAATCCAATTCTAAAACCCATTCTAATTGCGTTTTTTTTACATATTTCAACAAAAAACAAGTAAATGTAACAGTAAGTCGATGCAAGCGACTTATTTATACCCTACACCTAAAAAATTCAAATTAAATTAAAAATCCATAAGTTATTTTAGTTAGGCATTTAATATAAGCTAAAATAATAAATGCTTTTACAACCTTCGCACAAAATTTCAGGTTTCTGTCTTTATTAAATCCGAAAATATGCTTGTTAGATCTTGGGAAGTGTGTGAAGACACCCGGACCACCTCCCCAATTCATCCCAAATTTTAGATACATTATCAGAACAGGGTAGAATACTCTTATATCAAATTTCAAATTTTTATATTTATTAATTTCGAAGATATATTTGTTCGGTCTTGAGAGTTGTGTGGGAGATACCCGAACAACCATTCCAATTCATCTGAAATTTTAGGCAAATCAGGGATTCAGGAAACAGCACCCTCGTATCAAATTTGAAGTTTCTATCTTTATTAATTTCGAATATATGCTTGTTCGGTTTTGGGAATTGTGTGGGAGGTACCCGAACAACCACTCCAATTCATCTCAAATTCTAGGTATCAGGATTCAGGAAAACACATCTTCGTACAAAATTTTAAGTTTCTATCTTTAATAATTTCGGAGATATGCGTATTCGGTTTTGAGAGTTGTATGGGAGGTACCAGAACCCATGGACCGATTTTGCACAGATTCGAACTTAGCCTTCCTTTGGTAATTAGTAACCTACTATATAAATTTCATCAAGATAGCTTCACTAGTTTTTGAGTTATCGTGCGAATGGACGGACGGAGGGACATCGCTAAATCGACTCAGGAGGTGATCCTGATTCAGAATATATATACATGTCTATATCTAACTCGCTTCCGTTTGGTGGTCACAAACACCATACCAAAGTTAATATACCGTATACTTAATGTGAAACAGGTAAAATAACAAACAGGTAAAATAAATGTATGAGAAATCAAGTATGGAAATGTATTTTTTATTAAAATTTTATTTTTTAAAAGTCTTACCATACTTGTTATATACCGTTGAAAAGAGGTTGAAAAGAGCTTTCTAATGGTATAGTAATAAATATAGAATGTCTTTGAAAATTTTACATGACGTACCTATAGTGGTTTTTTTGAAAGTTTTAATTTTTTTTGTTTTTTATCGAAATTTCAACTTGGAACTGCAATATCTCAAAAACGGTAGCACTGATTAAGACGAAACAAGTTGTATATTAAAGATAGCTCTATAATTATGTACAAAATGGTTCCTGTATACTATCGTAGACGAAAAATATAACTGTTAAAGTAAAATACTATAAAATAATAGGAACATTTTCAAATAATCAATTTGAACTTCAATTGACCTTGTCGGTCAAAGTGGTCTTCTATGATATTGGTGATGTTACCAAGTGCCGTTATAATAAATTTCATTACAATCGGACGCGGACGTTAATCCAAACCATACCCGTTAAATGTACCTACCTATTTTTAATTTTTCTAACTTTTGAGAGTTTTAATTTTTTCAATCTTTTAGTTGAATTTGATGAAACAATTTCGACTGCGAAGTCAAAACCGTTTATTTCAAAAAATGTAAGATCGAACTATGGGAACTATGTGTTGGAACTAATACAAACAAGTTCCAAAACTATCCAGGATGTAATTAATTAATCTACACCTGCATCTTTGAAAACATCAACGGAAATTTTATTTTCAAAAAAACTTGTGGAAACTAAATTACCACCAAGGATTCTACGATGTAGAAAGCACAGTTTCCAAATTAGTTTATGAAAAATTTCAGATTTTTTAAATTCGCAAATAAGTAATTGACGTACATAGTTTTAAATTTTTTTTATATTGATAATGGATTTGATTATGGTACTTTAAATATATATGTATGTACATATAAGTACATATTAGTTTTTATAGTTGTAAGAAATTTTTTTTGTGATAACTGAAATTAAACCAAAATGTGAACTAAATATTTTAAGTTTTTATAACTGTAATTTGTTGCTATAAGTGGAAAGTTCTTTTTGTTTTTCTTATAATTTTTTTTTAATAATATTGAATTAAATGAATATATGGTAAAATTAACAATAAGGGCAAGTTCACATGGAATGCATGCATCCGGATGCAAAGATTTGATTGGTTCGAAATATATATCGTATTCATGACATGCTCTCCCTTTCGCTCATTTTAGATGTAAAATTGTTTGCATCCTCTATAAGAAGCATACAAGATGCAAATTTGTTTTAGCGTCAAATACATACTTAAAAGCAAACGTCAAATATTTTAAATGTTAAATATTTTGAAATATTTTGAAGATGGATATAATAAAATGAAAAAAAATTGCAATGGTTGCTATTGGTTTGCTGTTAATATTAAATTTAAATATAAGTTTCTAAATTATATTTAGTTTATATTAATTAAAATTTTTTCTTATATCAAATAACAATTTTCTCCGGTTTACCATTTTGTAAATAAAAAATTTTTTCATCAAATGTCAAAACAATATACACATATTAGCCTACTAGGTACTTTCAAATAAAACTTTCACAGAATAAAATATCGCCGTTTTGCATCTCGTGAACGAGTGGATGCCTATGTGCCGGTGTACACGTTCATGTTTTCTTTCACCTTTTAGATGTTCATGCTTTTGATGTTTCTTTTCTCTCTTTTTTTCTCACAAGAGAAAACGAGACACTAAATTTGAATGAAAAGTTGCGACATGAATAACATTTTCAAGCAATTTTTCATTCATCTCACAATTTTTTGTCAATTTGTTGACATTCGTAATTTTTTTTATGAAAGTTTAGGCAACCTACTGTGAAATAAAAAAAAAAAATTATTGTAAAAATAATAACAAAAATAACATTAAAAATAATATTAAAAGTCATAATAAAAATAATAAACTAACAATGGTGTTTAGTTGGGCAAAATACCATGTAGAGAAATTATTAATTAATTATTAATCGGTTAATCTTAACTGATTTTGAAGAAAGTGAAAAGAACTTTTTTTATTTTTGTTTTTTTTTTCCATTCTTTAATTCAAATTCTTTTATTTTTTTTCTTATACTCTTTCACAAGACTTGCAAATATGGAAGCTGATGTTGCCGCTGTTCTTAAAAGTAAAATTTCATCTTCCAACGAACTCATTTTCTTAAATGTTTAATAATTATTTTCTACAAAACGCTGAACACAACCTTCTTATAAAAGAAACAAATGAAACCAATGAAGAAAAATGATATTAAAAATAAATTGCTTTCAATTGATTTTTTCGTGTACAGAGAGCATATTCGACATTTTCATCTTTTCAGGCGATTTTTCGTTCATGTCCACTAACGTATACATCGGCTCTATTGGATGCAAAATATTCGTTATTACCGAAGAGAACAGGAAATGCAACCGGAATAATTTTTGCTTCTGGATACATGCATCCCATGTGAACTTACGCTAAATTTATTTTTCCATTTACAGTTTTATCAATTTTTATTTTTATTTTACAAACAATTTTAAAAATAATTTTTAAAGTACCTATCACATAAATGAAGTGCCTCACTTGAAGAACGATTAGGCTTAGATGTATTTGCATTTTACATAAAACTATTAATTGCATTTCTCCAACTTCCAGATATTATTTCTGGGTGCATAACACTTTGCTGAAAAAAAAATCCCGAACGACTCAGAATCAGAAAAATTCACAAAAAAATATCTAAAATTTAAATTTGGTGGAAAAAGTTCCGATTGTTAAAAAATCCAGATGATAAGTATTGTATTGAATACAAAACCAGATGATAAGTTTTTTCCAAAATATATATATATATAGATGTATATATATATATATATATATATATATATATATATATATATATATATAATATGTTTAGGTGAGATTCTGAACTGAATTGAGATCAAGTTTAAACTTCAAACCGTATATTGACATTAAGATAAAATTGAACGAAAAACTAGTACAAAAACATATTGAACATACCCATTTTCTGATTTTTGTACTATAGTTTTTCAGTTGCTATTTAAACGTCAAAATTTGAAATACAAAAATCAAAATATTTTCGTTTACTTCTAATCTAACCATCTTCATCTTCAAACTTTACCTTTTTATTAATTTTAACACATTTTTTCATATTCACATTTTTGACGCTGAATTAAGTAGACATTAGCACGTTAAATTTTAAATTCTTTTAAATTCTTTAATTCTTTACCTTTAGTCATAATTTAAGTAAAAGAATAATAAAAAAAATAAAAACAAATAAAAACAAAGCAATAAAAAAAAAAAAAATTTAATTACATCAAAAATAAAAGAATTATAAAAGAACTCATTTTTTTTTTTTTTAAAAAAACTAGAAAACTGTGCAGTGTTTTTGTGTCAAATATAACAAATACAATATTTGCTGATACAATATTTTAAATTTTTATAATTAAAAATAAAATTTTTTACTTTTTTGATTCAATTTAAAAAAAAAAAATAAAATAAACAAACATGAATACAAATAAATGTAACAGCTCTATCTGTACAGTTTTCGATGCAAAAACTGAATTTGTAACATGCAATAGTTTTTGCAAGAAACGCTTCCACGGAATTTGCCTAAATGCTCCTAGAGGGTGGTATTCCACGTTCTTGGCTCAGTATTTTGTTTGTGAATCATGCTTGGATTATCATGCCAGTATGAATATGTTATTGAACGAAGTCAAAACATCTTTCAATAACATTAAAGATGAATACACAGGACTTGCAGCTAAAGGTCATGACACTATAAAATATAACTCAGCATCTTTTAATGAAATGGCAAAAGACTACGAGTCACTGAATATGACACTGAGCAGTACATCTGACAAACAAAAAGATCAACTGAAACAGAATTTGGTTTCTAAACATGAGAAGTTTCTCTCCGCACTAAATAGATTAAATGAATCTTTAAATACGTTGACTAGGAAGTTTATGTCATCTATTAACTTACAGCTACAGAAACTTTTTGATTCAAAGCTAAATAGTCAACCTTCAGATATTGCAGATAAACTGACTGATCAAATAGGTTCACTTAAAAAGGAAACAGTGAATATGGCGGTTAAGTTAGATGCTAGTTTGGATACATGTTTCGATACGTTTAGATACAACCAAATGTATCTGAGTCAAAATTCAAAGGACATTTGGACTCAAACTGATGAACCGTTCAGCTACAGTTAATTTCATAATTCCTTTATGTTTAAGCCTATAACTTCTCAAACGGTGGAATTCACTAATAAAGTGACTAATGATACTTTGGATTCAAAATCAAATACATCATCTAATAACACCAATGACAATTCATTACTTAGTGAAATTCTACAATGTAGTAACAATTTAGCTATCTTACCACCTTCATCCTCAGCTTTAGCATCAACAGAAGAAGTTCAACACAGTTCTACTACTAAGAAAGTTCGGTTTATTCTTCCAAATATTAAAGATATTAATACTGTCATCGATCAGAAATCAACTAAGAAACATCATGAACCTGTAACTATGCTATACTTTTCCAATTTTTCAGCGTCAACAAGTTCTAGTAATCTTAGTAAGTTTTTAAAAAATACTTTTAATTTAAATAGTGTTAAAGAAGTCAATATTACTCCTAAGAATCTTAGATATAAACCAAAATACAAATCTTTCAAAGTTGTTGTACCTATATCCAAAGTTTACGATATAATTAATTGCAAGCGATGGAAAAAAGGTACAATAATAAAAAAATTTGTATGCAATACTAATTTAGAGATTTCATCTACTAACACCTACCCGAAGTTTAACACTGACAAAAATAAACTTTTATTAAATCCTTTTGCTATTCCGTTTTCTAGCACAAATAACAATAAAAAAAACTTACGTACGTTAATGCAGATTATGTCGAAATTAAAAAGAGTTTCAGAAACATTAAAGAGAATTGAAAAATATATTACTGAAAATGAAAAAACTGCAAGAAATTGTAAATGTAAGAAAATTAAAATTGCTAAAACCAGATGTTCAGAAAAATTTCCATTGAAAGACATAGAACATTTGATTGAATTTGAAATTGAAATTCCTGGTGATGGCAGTTTAATTAGTGATTTTGTAAGTTTTAATAAAAAAATTGTGTTATATCAAATTTATTATATAGGTATTTCTTTACAGCAAACTTTTTTATCAAATTAAATTACACGCAGGGATTTGCGAAGCTTTGTTAGAATTGTTGTAAATAAAGTTTATTCCTTGCAGTTACAAGGGCAAATAAATTACACTGGTGCTAAAGGTAAAAAAAAAATAAAGGACCTTTTGTCTACAGAAGTTGTATTACGTAAGAACTAAATTTTATTGTGAATTTGGGTCTGCACTGTTATTTTATACAATTTTTGTTTACAGGAACAATATGTGAATCAGTTCCGGAACTTGTACTAATGCAGGATGAAACAGAAAAGATTGGAAAAGCTGAAGCCGAATTTACATATCAGCTACAACATTTCTATGACAGAAAGAGATCCATGGATCGAAAAGCTTCGAGTGAAAATAATAAAAAAAAACCAAACTCATCTATTTCATGCTAGTAATGTTTATTTTTAAGTTACCTTTTTTCAGTGTTTTGTCTTTTTTTTTTAAATTATAATAATTATTTTTATTAAAATTATGTTGAAGATATTTAAGTTATTATACCCTACACCTAAAGTATAGGATATATTAACTTTGGTATGGTGTTTGTAACCACCAAAAGGAAGCGAGTTAGGTATAGACATGTATATATATTCTGAATCAGGATCACCGCCGGAGTCGATTTAGCGATGTCCGTCCGTCCGTCCGTCCGTCCGTCCGTACGCACGATAACTCAAAAAATAATGATGCTATCTTGATGAAATTTATATAGTAGGTTACTAATTACGAAAGAAAGACTAAGTTCGAATCTGGACAAAATCCGTCCATGGGTTCGGATTCTGGAAGCTTCCGAATGATTCCGGGCTTTTGGAGATAATCTCCGCAAACGAGATTATCTCCAAAAGCAACAAAGATGGAACCTTCAAATTTTGTACAATGATGTTTCTTCCCGTTCGATTTATGTCTCTGAAATTTAAGAGGATTTGGTCCATGGGTTTGGATTTGGAAGCTTCCGAACCAGCACCAGAGCAAATGAGATTATCTCCAAAACCAACAAAGATATAACCTTTAAATTTGGCAGGGTGGTGTTCTTTCATGTTTTATTTAAGTCTCTGAAATGTGAGAAGATTTGGTCCATGGGTTCGGGTTTTGGAATCTTCCGAACGAGCCCCAGAGCAAACGAGATTATCTCCAAAGCCAATAAAGATAGAACCTTTAAATTTTTTATAATGATGTTTCTTCCAGTTTGATTTATGTCTCTAAAATTTAAGAGGATGTGGTCCATGGGTTTGGATTTTGGAAGCTTCCGAACGAGCCCCAGAGCAAATGAGATTATCTCCAAAAACAACAAATATATATAACCTTTAAATTTGGCCGAACGGAGTTTTTTCATGTTTGATTTAAGTCTCTGAAATTTGAGAGGATTTGGCCATGGGTTTAAATTTGAAAGAATTTGAAGCGTGGATTCGAATTTTGGAAGCTTCCGAATGAGCCGCAGAGCAAATGAGATTATATCCAATACGAACAAAGGTAGAGCCTTTGAATTTGGTACAATGGTGTTCTTTCGTGTTTGATTTATGTCTCTGAAATTTAAGAGGATTTGGTCCATGGGTTTGGTTTTGGAAGCTTCCGAACGAGCACCAGAGCAAATGAGATTATCTCCAAAACCAACAAAGATATAACCTTTAAATTTGGCAGGGTGGTGTTCTTTCATGTTTTATTTAAGTCTCTGAAATGTGAGAAGATTTGGTCCATGGGTTCGGGTTTTGGAAACTTCCGAACGAGCCCCAGAGCAAACGAGATTATCTCCAAAACCAATAAATATAGAACCTTTAAATTTTTTATAATGATGTTTCTTCCAGTTTGATTTATGTCTCTAAAATTTAAGAGGATGTGGTCCATGGGTTTGGATTTTGGAAGCTTCTCTATCTCCAAAAACAACAAATATATAACCTTTACTTTTGGCATAATGGTGTTCTTTCATGTATGATTTAGGCCTCTGAAATTTGAGAGGATTTGGTCCTTGGGTTCGGATTTTGAAAGCTTCTGAATGAGCCTCAGAGCAAATGATATTATCTTCAAATGCAACAAAGATATAACCTTTAAATTAGGCAGAATGGTGTTCCTTCATGTTTGATTTATGTTTCTCAAATTTGTGAGGATTTGGTCCATGGGTTCAAATCTTGGAAGCTTCCGGACGAGCCCCAGAGCAAACGAGTATATTTCCACAACCAACAAAGATAGAACTTTTATTTTTAGTACAAAGGTGTTCTGTTATGTTTCCTTTTCTGTAAAATTGGAAACTGACATTTGAAAGAATTTGAACCATGGGTTCGTATTTTGGAAACTTCCGGACGAGCACAAGAGCAACGAGCATATCTCCAAAACCAACAAAAGTAGAACCTTTAAATTTAATAGAATGGTGTTCTGGCAAGTTTTCTTAATGTTCCTGAGATGGATTCGATGAATTGGAGTGGCAATTCGGGTAGCTGACACAAACATCCCAAGGACTACCAATCTTCGAAAATAATTAAGATAGAAACTTAAAATTTTATACAAGGGTGTCAAGCATATCCCAAGCGGATGCCTCTTTTACGTTCTTGAAATTCGAGTTGAATAAGACAGAAAAGGGAAGCAGTTCAAGCAACTGCCAAAAACACTTATGGATTGTTAATTTAATTCGAATTATTCAGGTGTAGGGTATTAATAAGTCGGTTGCATCGACTTACTGTTACATTTACTTGTTTTTATTAAAATTATGTTCAAGATATTTAAGTTATTTTTATTAAAATTATGTTGAAGATATTTAAGTTGAACCAGTTATAATTAAATTATCATTTGTGCAAAAAAAAATTTAAATTAAAATCAAAACTATTATTTTGAAACAAATTTTTTTTATTTTCTCTATTTTTAATAAGGTTTATGAACATACAATTTTGTAAATGTAATGGAATAATTTTAGAAATTGGAGAAATTCTCAATTCTAATTATATCTAGAAGTTATGTGTATTTTAAATATATTTTTTGGCAGGCTCTGGTTTTTGTTAATTTTATATCAAAGTATATAATAGAAATATTTAAGCTATTTTAAGAACAGGTACGAATAGTAGGGCAAAGAAAGTATTTTGCTCCGTTTATATTATATGGTAAGCAACACATTTTAAGTATGATTTGGTTTGTAAAATGAATGTAAGTTTGGGATGCAAAGTCACCAGTCAATAAATGAAAAGTTAACATGCAATTATCACCGTTCAAGGGTTTTACATGAACTAATTTTTTACCTATCATGTAATTTGGATTTCCATTTTCATCTTTAAAAAAATGATGAATCCTAAGAACTGTTTTGTCTCTAAGCATAACACAATTATCACCTTTCTTATCTGTTCGGATGATGAATGATGAAATTCGTGCTTTATAATATTTGTTGTCCTCTGATGAATCTAAAAATTCGATACCTGATAGCTTATTAATATTTTCATAAGATTTTCTAAAGTTGAATTGAATGTTTTCTTTAAGCCTATTAGCAAATTGCTGAAGAGGTAAGTTATGGGAACGAACCATTCTTTTCACATTTTTTATATGTGTTTCAAAAATATAACAACTGTAACTATCCAACGGTTCATGACTTTTTGCATCTTCTGACAAATGTAGCAAACCATGTACATTGTAAGTCATGTGGTGATTTCCATAAATCTTAGGAAATAACTTAACTACATAAAAAAATAATTTTTTGGCATATTCATTATATTCCATATAGTAAACAGGTGATGATAATATTCTAATTGCAAGACTGAACGTTAGAAAATGGTTATGTGTTGACTGCGGTACAATATCTTTTAATACAGTTGGGGCAGTATACAATAAAAAATTTCATTTTTGTTAAAACTAATGCTATTTTGTTATTATATAACCAATTAACTTTAATTTACCTGAACTCTTTTGCTTTCATCTGCAATACATATTTTAAACTTCTGGGTCTTCTTTGAAATTCAAGAGGCATTAAGCTTCTGCAATTTTCTAGACGTTGATTAATTTTTTGAGTTTTCTTTGGCGGTAATTTTTGCCTGTTAACTTTCATAGTCAAAAGCACAAGAATTTTTTTTACAACCCCTTCATCAACAAGGTGCATTTTATCTAGGGGAAAATCATTGATCATATCTATCGGTAATTTTACTAATATTGTCTGTTCTGTAGAAACATAGTGATCATCGTCTTTAGTAGTAGCTGTTTTTTGGCGAAAATGTTCATTAGTACGCAGTGGAGCATCTAATTGAGTATAAATAACTGAGGTACTAATTTTTGAAAATATACCTCTAACTTCACATTTAGTGCAAGCCGAATAGCCACCATGGGATTTAACATATTTAAAAGAAGCTAGTGTCGGAGCGTCAGCAACAATACTTTTTATTTGAACATTATATGTCTTCCCATTTTCGGGGGTGTAACCATTCTGAATCAAAAAGCATAATTCTTGCACAGTTTCTGATAAAAAGTTATTGAAAGAAGTTGGTTTCCCTAGTCCCATATACAAAGCAATGTCAAAAACATAACGCGTACTGCAATCAACATGCAAGCATCCGAAAACTATCCACAATAAATTGTTTCGACTTAATGACAAGGAAGTTCCATCTGAACTTATTGACACATATATTGTATCACTGTCAATTATTTTAAATGTAAAGAAATAGTGCAAGAAGTACTTAATTCCCAAATTTAAATTATTTAAATTAAATTTTTGTACTCAAAAGGAGTGAAAAAATAATTTTGTGCTATATATGCACATGTTTATGTGAAATATCTTAGATCTTGTAATTGAAATCTTAAATTTTTTTTTTTTTTTACATCTTACATGAAAAATAAAAATTGACTTAAAAAAAAATTGTTAATTTCTTATAATAACTAAAATTTTATTTTTATATTCGGTAGCAAGTTTCTTACTATAACTAGACTAGACTTATATTTACATTTACTTAATTTATATTTACGAGTATAATTCAATGTTTCTGAATTTCATTAGTAGAAAAAATATATATATTTTTTTTTTTATTTTTATTCTTTTGGAAATAATTTGAGATTATTATTGTGGATTTTTTTTTCTTTGTCTTTTATTTTTATTACAGAATTAGTACCATTTGTTTTTATTATTTTGTACGGTCCTTTGTATGGACTGTCTAATTTATTTTTCTTTTCATTCTTTATAAATACTAGATCATTAATTTTAAATTTTATAGGTTTTACATTTTTATCATGTTTTTTCTATCTCTCTTAGCTATATTTAACATCTCAATAGCTTTTTGGGCAGCGAAATTTAATCTTTTTTTTAATTTTAACGCGTAATCATTAATATCTAAAATAGGTATATTAGAGTTTATATTAAATTTGGTATGTAGACTTGATATCTTTCCGAAAATCAATTTAAAAGGCGAGGAATTTGTATCTAAATGGGGTGTCGTGTTGTAACAAAATGTGAAGTATGGGATCCATTCGTCCCATTGGTAATCTTGCGTAAATGATAATAGATATTGATTCAGTACTCTATGACTTCATTCTACTGAGCCTAGTGTTTCATGGTGGTAAGGCGTCGATTCCAAGTGTTCTATGTTTTTTTTTCTTTATTTTAAAATAATTTAAACTAATACTAAAAAATAACAATAAAATTTAAGCTTATATTTAATTCGGACTTATTACTAAAATTCATGAAATTGTTAACTAATTACTATTATAACTAAAATTAAGCTTAAGTTTATATGTATAGAAAAAATAATAATAAAATGAAAATAAATATTAGAAGATTGTTTATTATAAGGCCTTGGTATTAACCATATGGCCGAACAGTGATTTGAAATTGTTTAAATTTTACGTTAATTCATATATAATTCAATTATATTCTTTTGCTTTAAATTATTCAGATATTATTATATTCGTATACATTTCATTTCATCTTCACACATTCCACATCGTTTAGCACGCACTCATGAAATATTAATTACAATTTAAAAACATTAAATCTATAAGGGTAAAAAAAAAAATTAAATTAAAAATAAAAAAATCTTTTTTTTTTTCTTTGTATTTTTATTTTTTTTTCTTTTCTTTTACGTTTTTACTTACAAATGTTACCATGAAAAGATATATTCTTTGATTTTCTTTTTGAAAAAAATATAGGTTCAATTCATTCGGTAAGTCGTTAAAAACTTTTAAGCAATTAAACAAACAATTCTTTTTTTGATTATCTGTTCTAAACAGCGTGAAATAGAAATTTGATTTGATTCTTGTGTTAAGGTTATGAATGTCAATAGATCTATTAAGGATAAAGTTATGTTTGATATGATTATTAATAATTTTGAAGGCAAGAATATAAAGTTCACCTCTTCATATATTTTCAAGACTAAGATAACGGAAGGAATAAATTAGATTTGTTGGGTACATTACTGGACGAAAGTTAATTATTTTTATTGCTTTTTTGTTTATTATATCCAATTTATTTAAGTGATACTTTGAGGAGCTACTCCATATTGGATTCAGATAGGTTTTATTTGATAATATATACGAGGAAAATAAAATATACAGAATATCTTTGCTAAGCACTTTTCGTAATCTGTACATGATAAAAATATAGGGTGAGATCTTTTTAATGATATGTTCAATGTGATTGTTCCAGTTTAATTTATTTTCAATTAAGAGATATCGATAGCCCTTTTAAGATTCGGCCCAGTTGATTCAGCGTATTTAATAACAGTATCGTCGGCATATAATTGAATGTTTCCAGAAAGATTTAGTTTCACTATGTCATCAATGTCGATTTTGATTAAGTCTCAGCCTAGAATAGATCTTTGTGGAACACCACTAATAATAGTTCTTCATCACTAAAAGATTCACCTATTTTTACTTGTTGTTTTCTATTGAAAAAATATGATTGAAAAAATGAAATTTGGTTGGAAAAGAACTTTAGTTGTTTTAGTTTGAGTAACAAGATATCATGGTCAACACAATCAAAAGCTTTCTGAAGATCAAGAAAAACACAGGCAACATATTTTTTTCATCAATTTTTTTAGTAACAAAATCATTAAGACAAAGACAAACAGCTGTGGTATTGGACATTTTTTAAAAACCAAATTGTTCATCGCTTAGTATTTTATTTAGAGACATAAACAAGTGTAGACGATTTTTAATTACGAGTTCGAATATTTTGGAAAAAACATTTAAAATAAAGAGAGGTCTATAATTTGATTCACTTGAAGAACTACCATTTTTAAAAATGGGAGTTGTGATTGCTTTTTTTAGTGAATTAGGAAAACTGTATGATTCAAAAGATTTCTTTATAAGCTTAATTATTACAGGAGTTAAGCGTTGTGAAACCTTTTTTATAAATTTGAAATCCTATCATAGCCTGTAGTTGCTCCTGCTTTTAATTCTATGATTCTATAATTCTATGACATTTTTGACTTCCCTATCAGTAGAAGATAGTTGAAAGTTAGAAAAAACTTTTGTTTGAAAGTTGTTTATATAAATTTCGTTAATTGGACTGTTATTAATGTTTATTTCCTTAGTTATATTAATAAAGTATTCATTCATAACTTTGTGCTATCTCAAAACTTGAGGTAATTGTGTTATTGTTATGTTGCAGTACTTTAATGTGGTCTTCTTCGTCTTCTGATCAATAATTCATTTTTTATTTGCTCCAATTCTTGTTGCGAATTCATCTGAAATTTCATTGTATATAATGTAGCCGTTTGAGAGAAGCAGGTTAATATAACTTTTAACATCCATATTGCGACTTTCCAACAAATCTAAATTAAAGTCACTAATTATGATAGTTTTTTTATATGAATTTGTAAGATCCAATTTATTTAGGAATTCATCAATCTGAGTATTAAGTATCTGTAGACGGACATTACGATAAATTCTTCCTTTAATAACTTTATGATTAAAAAGTGTGAATTTTGAAATTCTTCTTCGACAAAATGTTAAATGTCTTACAGATATTTGTGAAATTTTCGTTCACAAATTCTGTGCCAAGATCTGTCTTTATTGTTTTGAAATTACCGTATCTTAGTATAATATTAATTATACTAAGCTACGGTTGCTGCTTCTTGGTTAGTTAGTTAGGATAATTGGTTTCAAGTGAGATGGCTTCAACGTATTTGGTTAACTTACATTGAACTGTTAGGATGTACCTATGATTGTTACATATCTTTAGTGCTCCTACTGTGTCCATACTTATTTGCCCAAATGTTTCAGTGGGAGTTTTTGTTATGATAAATTTTTTATATTTTATTATTTTATTCTGCGCACATTTTTTACATTTATTAATGTATGTTTTAACCATATAATTTAATTTCTTCCATACGTATCGTTGTTTTATTTTGTTGATTGCTTTCTTGATACCAGTATGGCCTCCTTCTGTGTATCATGATATTCTTTAATAATTTCTTCTTTAATTTTATCATCTTTTATATTTATTAGCTGGGGTATATATCAAAATTTTTAAATCATATTTATTTTTATTTATCATATCGTTATATAACGTTTTTTTAATTTATTTATATTAATTTTATAAAATATTTCATCGTAATCACTTGGCGCTATTTTATTTATATTTTTGTTCTTAATATATGGGATAAGTTTCTGCAGTTATTAATACATGGCGTATGATCATTTTTCACATCACAGCCTTTTATTATTTCAAATTTAATTTTGTTTATATTTCTAGTTTCTGATATCGAGGTACGTTGGAAAATGTGAAGTTCATAACTCTTCTGTCTCAATGATCTCTCATCATTACTTTTATTGTTTGGTGTTATGCTAGCTTTGCTTCTCGTAATTACGGAATTTATTTCTATTCTAGATAGTTCATCAGCATTTGTGTTCATTTTGCCTTGTTTGTATATTATCGTAAAATTATAGTCCGCTAGATTCAATCTAATGCTTCTCAGTTTTGATGATGGGTTACTATGTGAAAATAAACTAACTAATGGTCTATGGTCAGTTACTATCGTGAACTTTCTACCATATATAAGGTCTGAAATACGTTATTGCCCAATGAATTCCTAATAATTTTTTTTCGACAACAGGTTTGTTGAGTTCGTGTTTATTTAAGAACTGGCGTACGCAAAGTTGTTTATATAAATTTCGTTAATTGGACTGTTATTAATGTTTATTTCCTTAGTTATATTAATAAAGTATTCATTCATAACTTTGTGCTATCTCAAAACTTGAGGTAATTGTGTTATTGTTATGTTGCAGTACTTTAATGTGGTCTTCTTCGTCTTCTGATCAATAATTCATTTTTTATTTGCTCCAATTCTTGTTGCGAATTCATCTGAAATTTCATTGTATATAATGTAGCCGTTTGAGAGAAGCAGGTTAATATAACTTTTAACATCCATATTGCGACTTTCCAACAAATCTAAATTAAAGTCACTAATTATGATAGTTTTTTTATATGAATTTGTAAGATCCAATTTATTTAGGAATTCATCAATCTGAGTATTAAGTATCTGTAGACGGACATTACGATAAATTCTTCCTTTAATAACTTTATGATTAAAAAGTGTGAATTTTGAAATTCTTCTTCGACAAAATGTTAAATGTCTTACAGATATTTGTGAAATTTTCGTTCACAAATTCTGTGCCAAGATCTGTCTTTATTGTTTTGAAATTACCGTATCTTAGTATAATATTAATTATACTAAGCTACGGTTGCTGCTTCTTGGTTAGTTAGTTAGGATAATTGGTTTCAAGTGAGATGGCTTCAACGTATTTGGTTAACTTACATTGAACTGTTAGGATGTACCTATGATTGTTACATATCTTTAGTGCTCCTACTGTGTCCATACTTATTTGCCCAAATGTTTCAGTGGGAGTTTTTGTTATGATAAATTTTTTATATTTTATTATTTTATTCTGCGCACATTTTTTACATTTATTAATGTATGTTTTAACCATATAATTTAATTTCTTCCATACGTATCGTTGTTTTATTTTGTTGATTGCTTTCTTGATACCAGTATGGCCTCCTTCTGTGTATCATGATATTCTTTAATAATTTCTTCTTTAATTTTATCATCTTTTATATTTATTAGCTGGGGTATATATCAAAATTTTTAAATCATATTTATTTTTATTTATCATATCGTTATATAACGTTTTTTTAATTTATTTATATTAATTTTATAAAATATTTCATCGTAATCACTTGGCGCTATTTTATTTATATTTTTGTTCTTAATATATGGGATAAGTTTCTGCAGTTATTAATACATGGCGTATGATCATTTTTCACATCACAGCCTTTTATTATTTCAAATTTAATTTTGTTTATATTTCTAGTTTCTGATATCGAGGTACGTTGGAAAATGTGAAGTTCATAACTCTTCTGTCTCAATGATCTCTCATCATTACTTTTATTGTTTGGTGTTATGCTAGCTTTGCTTCTCGTAATTACGGAATTTATTTCTATTCTAGATAGTTCATCAGCATTTGTGTTCATTTTGCCTTGTTTGTATATTATCGTAAAATTATAGTCCGCTAGATTCAATCTAATGCTTCTCAGTTTTGATGATGGGTTACTATGTGAAAATAAACTAACTAATGGTCTATGGTCAGTTACTATCGTGAACTTTCTACCATATATAAGGTCTGAAATACGTTATTGCCCAATGAATTCCTAATAATTTTTTTTCGACAACAGGTTTGTTGAGTTCGTGTTTATTTAAGAACTGGCGTACGCAATTGGTAAATTATTGCCCATGTCACCTTGTGATAATACAGCTCCTAGTACATACTTTGAAGCGTCTGTAGTTATTACGAACTCTTTCTGGGAATTTTAAATCTGGGAATTTAAGTATAGGTGGGTTCTTCAGTTCGTTCTTTAAAGTAGTAAATTAATTTTCACATTCGGTCGTCCACTCAAAAATTGGGTTTTTTTTGATAAATTATTTAATGGTTTGGCAATTTCTGAAAAATTCTTTATGAATCTACGGTAATAATTTGCAAAGGCTACAAATCGTCTTGTTTGGTCTGTATTCGTGGGTGTTGGATAATTAACTATTGTATCGTATTTAGATGGGCCAGGTTTTATCCCATTTTGTGTTATATGTGACTTCAGTTTGCAAAAAGTAACATTTCGATGGATTACATTTCAAATTAGATAGTCTCAATCTTGAAAAAACTTTTGTCAGATTGTCGTTGTGATGTTTTCGACTATATCCGAATATTATTATATCGTCCACATATATAAATGCTTCTGAATCTAAACCTCAGAAACTATTGGAGGATATTTTCAATCCAAAGAGTAATCTTGTGAATTGATAATGTCCTTTATTAGTTGAAAAGGCAGTAAGAGGTTTTGATTCGTTGTCAAGTTTTATTTGATGGAAAGCATTACTCAAATCTAAGGTTGAAAAATAGTTAGCTCTTCCTAGGTTGTCTAAAATATCGTCTAATCGGGTTAGCGGAAATTTGTTGTCAGTTATTTTTTTATTTAACTGTCGGTACTAATTTCCATTTTTTTTATCGTTAGCTGATTTTTTAAGTACTATTAATAGTGAAGAATTGTAGCGGCTAGTTGAAGGTTCTACTAGTTTATCTTTGATTAATTCTTTTACTTCTTTTTGTATTTCTTCGATCTGAGTTTGTGGGAGTCTATAATTTTTTATATATACGGATGTTTTGTCTTCTAAACTTATATGTTGTTGGTAAAAGTTATTATATGTTAATTTGTCATTTTTTAAATGAAATATATCTGAAAAATCTTTGCATTTTTGAGTTACTGTGTTTTTAGCTTGTGTATGTAAATTATTTATGTTCAATTCTTCTAAAAGTTGTTTTGGCTTATTGTTATTATTTTATAGTTTTTTAAAGGTTCTATACTTGGTTTTAAATTAGTTATTGTTGCTTGTTTGTTAGAAGTGTTTAAAATTTTAACATGTGGGATACCTTTTGCCGGTATTATAGTATTTGCTAGAAATATTCATTTGCCTAGGTCTTTGCTAAAAACAATACTATCTTCTTTTATATTGATATTAATTGGATGTACTGGATGTATCTGTTCTAGCCGGCATAATTATGTTATGGTAATCGGGTATGTGCGTTTTTATGGGTAATATTATTTCATTGTCTTGTATTTTTAAAGTGATCGTAAAAGTCTCAAAGTCTATTCAGCTGTTATGGTTATGTATAAAGTCCGTCCGAATTATGCCATCTGTTGGTATCGGGAAATCTAAAGTTACGACATTAAATCTCTGTTCTAAATTAAAGTTTTCTATTTTAAGATTTGAAATTATACTTCCTAGTGATGATACAATATGTACATTGACGCCAGTGATTTTACAGATGTAATCGGAATTAATGAAATCTGGTTCATCAATTAAATGCTCTTTAAGAATCGATATTTCTGCTCCAGTACCGAATAGAAATGTTAACGGTTTCTTTGTTAAATCTGTTAGTATGGTTATATAATTTATTTTTCTGTTGTTAATGTAGAATATATTTTGTTCATTGTGGATTTGTGTGTTTCCTCGGCATGATGTTAAACTTCGAGACCCACAGTTATGTCACCTTGTAACAGAACAATATTTTAAATATTTTTTTCTACACTCGCAAACTTACTTTTGCGCGAGTCATCATATTATTGTAACATGATCTTATCTCAAAAATAACTTCAAATTAAATTAATTGTTCTTTAACTAAAAAATGGAATTAACTGTACATTCCAGACTTGAATAATAATTTTTTCAGCACGTTGCATTGCAACGTGACTGTATAAAAGCATAATTACTAAAGAGATAATTTTAATTGATTCTGTTGCTGGACGTTCTCAGACAAGGTTGTCTGCTTGTAAAGTTTTAACTGAAAATAGTAATAATTTAAATATAGTGAATAAAAATATAAATCCATTATAATAAGAAAGAAAGTTGAACTTTTTTATTGTATTTTTATTTTATTATATTCAACATATAACTGGCGCAGTCGGTAGGATTGCAAATTAAATGCAATCTAGATCGAACCATTAAATAAAATTAATAAAAAATTAAAAAATAATTTTTGATCTTAAAAGTGAAAAAAAAAAAATATAAAATAAAATAAAATAAACTTTTATATGATTGAAAAAAAAAACTTTTTAAAATATAATTTAAATTTAATTAATAAACAAACCAACAAATAAATATTCAACATTCAAAGCAACTATACAAAAAAAAAAAAAGAATAATAACTACATGTACAACAACATAGATCTTTACAAGTAAACATACATCTTTATAAATAAGAAGTACAATTTTTTTTAAAACTATTAGTTAATAAAGAAAATATATTATATATATATATCAATATTTAGTTATTTTGCTTAATAAAATTTTATAAGAAGCAAAAATGGCTTAAATAAAAAAAAAAAAATTTTATGAAAATCTAAATGAAAGTAATACAAACCTAAAACTACAAATTTTTTTTTTGCTGAATATTAAATTTCCTAACCTAGAACTGTATTAATGTAAATTATAAAAAAAAAAAAGAAAAGAACCCACAAAAGCAATTTAATGTCCAAAATATTGAAAATTAAATAACTCAGTTTAACGTTTTAAAGGAAAATGGGTAATTAAAATGTATTTTTTTTAAATATAATTCATCATTATATTATTGATCAATTTATATGTTGTCCATATTACGTATGGAAAAAAAACTGTTTTTTAATAGGTAATAAATGAAAAAAAAAATATTAATAAATAAATACATTATATAAAAATAGAAAAAAAAGAAAGGAAAAAAAGAGGAGGAAATAAAGAAATTAATAGTATACATTTTAATAATTTTTTTTTCTATTAAATAATATTCTTCTATATATCTACATTTTAATAATTATTTTTTTTATATTTACTAAATAATTCCTCCGTTATTGTAAAAGAAAAAAAATTCAAGTTAATAAAACAAAAAGAGAAAATAGTAAAATATCTATATTTTAAATTTAAACTATGAGTAAAAGGTAAACAATAATTAAAATTTGAATTAATTGATAGAAAAAAAAAAATAAATAAATATTTACATTTCAGCAATAGTTATAAAAATAAAAATAAATTTCGTATAAATCAAATTTCCTTTTCGTATTACCAAACCTTCATGTTCTCGTTTATGTCACAACATTTTGCAAATAACGAAGTTGTTAATATATTGACAAAAGGATTATCAAACCAAAATCTAAATAAATATAGAAAGTAGAATAATGTCGACAGAACCAAAAAGTCTTACAATTGATCCTCTTAAATATAGTATATCTAAAACGTATACCTGAATTTAATGGGAAATTTGGTACCTTACAAACTTTTATCAATTTAGTAGATCGGATCACATCTTTACTACTGCAATATGACGAATTCTCAAGAGGAATCTTCTCCGACATAATAAAACCAAAATTAACTGGAAGCGCCAGAGAAGTTATCGAAATCAATCATCAAGCTTCTACTTGGGACGTAATTAAGAAAGTACTCAACAACAATTTTGGCGACAGGCTATCTGCTGGCCAACTTTTTGACGAGCTCAGAAGCCAAACTATTATAACGAACGCTGTCGAATTTTACAACAATGTGAAAGCTATACTTAGAAGACTAAATACAAAAACGCAATTGGTATACTAAAATAATAACAACGAACTAAAACGGTACTTAAAAGCTAACGTTAAAAGTGCCTTGGACACTTTCAAAAATAAAGTACCGGAACCTTTGAAATCAATCTTATCTTCTAGAGATCCTAAGACGCTCGAAGACGCAATGAAAATTTCGGGTTTTTGTACGAATCGGGTTACGCTTTCTCAAATATTAATGGTAATTATAGCAATATACTTATAATAATTACAAAAGTAATCGTAATCGTCAAAATAACAATAATCGTTATACTAGTAATAATACATCTCAAAATCGTCGAAATAACATTCAAAATAATTCAAATCGTAATAATAACCGGAATTTTACTCGAAACCCCTCTAATAATAATAATAATGGTAATCGTTCAACAAGATATTTCAACAATAATACATATCCAAATACAACGTACCAGAATAGTACTTCTAACCCCAACATCTTTCACAATAATAATAGAAGCCAACCAGGCGTTCACAAAAATCTAAATAACCAATAACCATCCTATAATATTTGGCAACCAAACCAGAGCAGAAGTTTTTACCCCAACTTCAACTCGCAAAATAATAACAACTTACAAATAGAACCTATGGATGTTAATAATCAGCAAACCATCAATATAGGAAATTTTCGGGAAACGGGGCTAACCGACTCACCTACATAAAAATAAAGAAGTACAAGGTTTTAGTCGACAGTAGTGCCTCAAGCTCTTTAATCCGACACCCTTAAAGAAATACCTAGAACACAACTAAAAAATGTAAAAATTTTGAGAGAATTGAAAAAGGATGTTCTAATAAATCAAGCAATAACTATTTTTATAATAATTTTTGAGCAATTCCAAGCAAACTATAATGGGAAATTTGTATTTTTTATTCATGATTTTCATGAAACGTTCCATGGCCTTCTAGGTAACGACATATTAATGCAATGTAACGCTGTTATCGACTACAAGAATAGAGTTTTCATAATAAACGATACTCCAATAAAATCATATTTTAGTCACCAACCAGAAAATATAATATACCAAATCGACCCTGGGGAATATTATTATAAAATCCCCGTTAAAAAACAGGCGACGTAATGATAGAAGAAACTAATTTAAATGCCAACGTTAGAATTCTGGAAGGTATGTATGAAGTAAACGACTTTCAAGCAAGAGCCAAAATACTCAACGTATGTGGCCAACCTAAAATATTCAATTTTAACGAACCATTCCCATCTATTGAAATAGACGAAATCCTAGACTTTAATAATTATGAAATAAACGAATAATTAACATACAAAGACACGAAAATTATTCCGGAAAAAATAAAAACCGATCACTTAAACGTATAAGAAAAGGTTCAGTTAAATCATCTTATATCTAAGCTCAAACTTAAAATTTATATCCACAAAATAAAAGTAAAATTTACAGATACCCATATACATACAAAATCAAATTCAAGAAATGTTGGAAAATGGAATTATACAACATAGCAATAGTTCGTACAACAGCCCAGTTTGGGCTGTTCCCAAAAAATTAGATTCCTCCGGCGAGCGGAAATACCGCCTCGTCATAGACTACCGGAAACTTAACAATTGGTCAAAGGACAATTGACGACTCTTATCCGATTCCCAATATAGACGAAATATTGGATAAATTAGGAAAACGTACGTATTTTTCGGTAATAGACTTAAAATCCGATTTCCATCAAATTGAAATGGAACGAAAAGACATACAAAAGACTGCATTCTCTGTGGACAATGGGCACTACGAATTTCGTAGAATGCCTTTTGGGCTGAAAAATGCCCCTAGTACTTTTCAACGCCTGATGGACAATATATTGACGGAAAATATAGGCAAAGAATGCTTAACGTACGTGGACGATATTGTAGTTTTCTCAAAGGTTTAGAAGAACAATATATCAAAAATATAAGAAGAATTTTCGTAAAATTAAAATCACAAATCGACTTCGAGTACAATTAGATAAAAGCGATTTTCTAAGAAAAGTAGTCGAATTTTTAGGGCATGTTATCAATGAATAGGGAATACATCCCAACCAAAAGAAAATAGAGGTAATTAAAAATTACCAAATTCCAAAAACTCCAAAAAAGATAAAAAGGTTCCTAGATATCGCGGGATACTATAGGAAATTCATAAAGAAGTTCACTGAAATAGCAAAACACATGACCTTATTCTTAAAAAAATCTATACAACTTAAAATTCTAAAGTAGAAATAAATAACCATAAATATATCCAAAGTTTCAACGATCTAAAAAATAAATTAATATCAGCACCAATTCTCATATACCCTGATTTTGAAAAAAAATTCGAAATAAGCACAGATTATTACGAAATAACCACACGCGAGCCTTTATGCCATAGGTGGCGTATTATCCCAAGAAGGCAAACCAATCTCATACGTTTCTCGTACGCTAAACAAACACGAAATTGACTATTCTACAATTGAGAAAGAGCTTCTCAGCATTGTATGGTCGCTTAAACAATTTAGACCATATGTTTTCGGTAGCAAAATTAAACTCTTCACAGATCACAAGCCCTTAGTTTGGTTAGACAGTCTTAAAGAGCCAAACAACAAATTGCAAAGATGGAAGTTGCAAATACAAGCGCAATAGCGAAATATATTAGCACATACGGTAACATAACGAAAATAGTAACCGACAACGAAGTAGGGATGAAATCAAATTTTTGGAAGAAAAAAATATCACATTTCACTACACCTCCAATTCAAATTACAACAGTAACGCAGACATAAAACGCCTGCAACACCATCAAGAAACACCTAAGATTATTAAAACATATAAAGAAGAACCTGCCAATAGAGGAGCAAATGATTTTAATAAACGGATATTATAACAATACGATACACTCCTCAACAAACAGGAAACCAATAGACTTCATTGAAGGTAAAATCACAGGAAGCGAATATGAACAAATCTAATATAAAATTTTAGAAAAGAAAAACCTCGTTATCGAAAAAGCAAACGAAAACAAAGTCGACATATCCCTAGAACCAGGGATCAATTACATCAAAGAAATAAGGGAGGGAAAAACCATTTAAAATTCCGAAAAATAGATACTGAATTAACCGATGAAGAACACGTAGTCGACAAAGACTCCGGGCATAAATACTATAAAACCCACGTTAGGAAACGAAAAAGGTTCCAAGAGAAATTTAACAAAACACAGAAGTAAAATGAAAAGTCTGATCTCAGGTCACCCAAAACAAAACAACAATTTATAAAATTTCATAGAAATAACTGTAAATCACTATTTACTATCATTTCTTTTCTTTAAAAAATCTCTTTTTAGGACTATTACACCATGGAAAAGTACAACATATTAATTTTCTACATTCTCTTTCAATCGGTCAACTTATCAACATCTCAGATAATAGATATTCAAGACCTGAACAATAATAACAAGGTAGAATGTAAACCAACGGTTTTTAAAAGCACACTTAATACAAACTGTTTAGAAGTATGACTTGCACAAAAATATGAAAATTTCATGTAATAAGAAAAATGTGAAAATAGGACATTTTTGAAATTTTGAGGGACCATAAGTCCGGAATCCTATATAACTAAAAAAAGCCGATAACACACGTAAAAATATATTATTGAACCTTTAATTTTCATGTCTTGCCGAAGAAAAATTTTTACAGGTGCCTAAGTTACAATTGTCTAAAAATAACAAATTTTCAATTTTTGAGGCGTAATAACTCTTAAAGAGGGGGCGCTATCAAAAAATTTTCTGAGGAAACTTATACTAATTCTAAAAGTTCTTTCTTGTCTCAAAATTTCAGGTTCCTATCTAAAGGCGTGCCGGAGTTATGAAAAAGAAATTTCATGCAAAATGTGGTTTTCACATAACGATAAATTTAAATAGTAAATTTGTTTGTAATTTATTACATAATTTTGATACTGTTTTATATAGATAATAAAATTTTCAATCTTCTGGCGGTTTTAGATTCCAAAACTATTACGCAGAGCCTGAGATATATACATCTGAAAATGGGGCTTTTTCGCAATTTTGAAGAGTTGCAACTGTGGAACCCTCTACAACTAAAATAAACCTTTAACACACGTAAAAATATATTACTGTAGCTTTAATGCAGAAGTAAAATGTGTACAGGTTCCTAAGTTACAGGTGTTTAAAAATAGCAAATTTTCAATTTTTAAGCCCTAATAGCTCATAAACAGGGGGTGGTCCAAAAAAATTTTCTGAGCAAACTTATACTAATTCTAAAAGTTCTTTCTTGCCGAAAAATTTCATGCCTCTATCTAGAAGCGTCCCGGAGTTATGAAAGTAGAAAAATCATGCAAAATTTGGTTTTCACATAACGGTAAATTTAAATACTAAATTTAAAAAAATTGTATAATTTTGATATTAATTTATAAAGTTAAAAAAAATACCTGTTGTAAAATACGTTTTCAGAATGAAAAAATCTTAAGCAGAACATAAGATATATGCATTTAAAAATAGGACTTTTTCAAAGTTTGAGGGGCTGTTGCTCTGTAATGGGTGGGGCTACATGAAAAAGTTTTTCCACAATATTATTTTTTTTATGAGACCTATCCATGGTTAAAATTTTTTTTCTCTATTTTTAACGGTGTAGAAGTTTTGTAAACAGACGGACTGACGGACGAACAGAGTGAAACTAATAAGCACATTTTTTCAAAATTTTTTTGCAAATGTGCTAAAAACGGACATATTAATTTAAAACTAGGAGAAATAAAACTTATGGAGTGCATGTACCATATTAACTATGACATTACTCTACTCAGAAATCACATCGACGATATTGAACAGGCAATACTAATGAGCAGATTGGGAATACTATCAAAAAATATATTAACAGACAAAGAATTTGACATGATACAAGTCTTAGACACTTTGACATATATCACAATTAATATAATAAGATTCGGAAATGAAATAGATATAATTTTACTTATATCAAATTTTACAAATAAACTCCACTCTAAAATCTTAATCGAACCTCTACCTACTAAAGATAACAAAATCTTATATAGAAGAAAAGAAAATTCTGATTGACGAAAATAAAAATGTTTACCACTCAAATGTAATTCAAAATCTAAAGAAAAACGTAAAAAGTATAAATGATAACTGTACATATAGTATTTTAAATAATAATGAAGCTAATTGTGTATTTAAAAATTTTTTCGAGCAATGTATTAAAGTAATTAAAAATGGTCTTATAATTGTAAAAAATATTAAAAGAACACAAATTTTTCATAACTGTAATAATTTTGAAACCTTCATTGAAGGAACTAGTTTAATAAGATTCGAAAAATGTCGAATTAAAATTAATAACTTAACATATAAAAATTTTGAAATTGAAATGAAAGACCATATAATTTTACCTAATTTAAATGTAATTAGTGAATAAAAATATAAATCAATTATAATAAGAAAGAAAGTTTAACGTTTTTTATTGTGTTTTTATTTTATTATATTCAACACATAACTGCTCACTTCGTTTCCCTGCGTTATTGCATGATGCTTTATATTTCTGGTATTATTATATCTATAATTTTTGTATCTATTATTGTTATAATTATATGTTAACGATTATTATTGTTGTTATATTGGCGGTTATTATTATAGTTGTTATATTGGTGGTTGTTATTATTGTTTCGGTTACTGTTAATGTAAAAAAAAATTTTTATATTTATCATTAATTTTATATATGAGAAGGTCCATAACAAAACGCAATAATTCCACTTTTGGATTTCTTTTTTTAAATATTGGATACCGTTTAAAAACATGAAATCTACTTATATCTAATGAAAAACCATACTAAAACCAAATATTTTCCATATTATTGACCATTAAAAATAAAGGTCCACTACAAAACGCAACATTTCCTAGTGATTATTTATTTCAAAATTTGCAATATTTGATATGGAAAAGAAGATGCATATGTTCATATATATACAAATCTATATAATATATATATATATATAAAACATATGTAAAATTTGTATAAACGATATAATATATATATGATAATTGACATATATGATATAAGTATATACACATATAATAAATATTACACGAAAAGTCGTTAAAAAATTTTAAATTTAAAAGAAATATTTAAAAAAAAAGCTGAGTTTGCCATGCTAAATTATTTTAAAATATTACAACTGTTACACGGAAGAAGAACGTTAAAGATTTTAAAGCAAAATATTAAAAAATCTTAGTTTGCCATGCTAAAATATTTTACTAAAGGGTGTTCAAAATTGAGGTATCATTTTAATTTTAATAAAAAAAGACTTTTTTTTTGAAATATTAAATATATTTTTATTTTAATTTATTACAAATAGGTTCCGAATAATAAAAAAAAATTATGAAAAATTATGTAGGCCAAGTGGCCCCCTCTACTACTTCGGCAGGCTTCCAATCTTTTACCAAAATTCTGAATCACGTTGTTCAATAAACTGTTCTCAATGGTTGAAATCTGCTCGATAATGTTGTTTTTAAGCTCTTGAATTGTTGTGGGATTATTGCTGTACACTTTCGATTTCACAAAACCCCACAAAAAAAAATCCAACGGTGTCAAATCGCACGATCTTGGTGGCCACATCACTCCTCCTCTACGAGAAATAATGCAATCTTGGAACTTTTCCTTCAAAAGATCCATTGTTTCTCTTGCTGTGTGGCAAGTGGCACCGTCCTGTTGAAACCACATATTCTCTACGTCCAAATCACCAATTTCCGGCCACAAAAAGCTTCGGATCATCTCCCTGTAGCGATTTCCATTGACCGTAATCACATTTCCATTTGCGTTTTCAAAAAAATATGGTCCGATGATTCCTCCTGACCACAAACCACACCAAACTGTAACTTGTTGTGGATGTACTGGTTGCTCTAAGATAACCCTTGGATTCTCTTCACCCCAAATGCGGCAATTCTGTTTATTGACGTAGCAATTGAGCTGGAAATGAGCTTCGTCGGTGAAGATTATTTTGTTAAAAAAATTCTCATTTTCTTCTTGTTTTTCGATTGCCCAAGAAACGAATTGCCGACGTAATGCATGGTCAGTTGGTTTTAATTCTTGCGTCTGCTGGATGTTATAAGCCTTTAAATGGAAATCACGATGCAAAATGTTGAATAATGTTTGTTGTTTAATTGCTGCGAACGATGACGAATGGAAGTTTTTGGATCTTCTTCAACACTTCTGCTCACAGCTGCTACATTCTCGGTTGAACGGCCACTACGTTGATAAATGTTGCCTCTGTTATCAAGAACAGATCCAGTTTCTAGAAATTTATCAACCATCAGCTTGATGGCACGATTTGTTGGAGCATTTTCTCTACCAAATTTTGTTCGAAATTTCCTAATTACATCTTGAAAACTTTTACCATTTTCAAAAAATGTTGTAATAACAAAAACACGTTGTTCGTTCGTGTAACGTTCCATATTAACTAACCGAAATGTATTTAGAATATACCTAAAGAAACTTCGTATAAAAATTCCAGGTAGAAAAAAAATGGCGGCAAAATCAAAATGATACCTCAATTTTGGACACCCTTTATATAAACAAGTGCATTTTGCGATTTCTTAATATATATAGATAAGTTAAATAATTAAGTTGGTGTTTTAATAATTTCGTTAGGTTAAATTAATAGTGGTTTCAAATGTTAGAAGCAACTGTTGGAAATTTAAACGTGGGTAAAAGAAGAAGCAAACCAATACAGAGAAGCAATAATAAACGCATATACACATATAAAACGTCACGAAAAGTAAATTATTTATTGTACATTGTTATATTATTAAAATCCAAACATCAATGGGGTATTTTTTTAGATATTTCGATAACAATCCATTGGTGGTAAACGTTTCCAGATCATGTAATCACAAAGAAAGCAGTTCTTTCAAATGTGGAAAATTTACAATTGATTGTACATAATCGAAATCTGTTATATAAAAATAAGGGTAAAATATGTAAAAATTTTTTTTAAAAGCGTTGTCTCTCAAAAGTCGAAGAGTAACTACAATTGCGAAAATTGTACATAAGGGGGATATTCCAAAAGAGAACCGAGGAGGAGATCGTATATCAGTAAAGTGCAAAGATAAGAATAAATTTGTCCTTGAATTTCTTAAAAGGTTACCGGCAACAGAAAGTCACTTTAATAGGAATAAATCCCAGAGATGCTACCTATCGTCTGAGTTAAATGTCAAGAAATTAAGAGAGCTCTATAATAATTCAGTAGATTCTTCACTAAAAGTAAAAAAAACATTTTTTTTGGAATATATTCAATACGCTGAACATAGAGTTTTCACCTCCAGCGACTAATGTTCGTGGTCAGTGCATTTTATACAAACATAAAATAAAGTTGCAAAAAAATTAAAGTGTAAAGCAGCAGGTAATAACTCAGCAAAGAGTTCATAAGTTGAGAGCGAATTGCTTTTGCTCCATTTTAAAAAATGGGCCTCCTAAAACAATTAGCATATGTTTTGACCTTCAACAAGTGCAACCACTTTCTCGAACCCCAATACAGGAAGCATTATATGCAAGGCAAATAGATTATTATGCAATGTGTATAGTTAATTTAAAGTCAACAAATCCTATATTTTACACATGGACAGAAGATCAAGCAGGTAGAGGGTCTGTGTGCATTGGATCAGCTCTTCTTGATTATTTAAATAAGTTAAATTTAAAAGAAAATGAAAGACTACGTTTATTTTGCGATGGATGCGGTGGGCAAAATAAAAACATGCATATAACGCATGCTTTAATGCACTGGATGTTAAATAAAGCTCTGTCAACCTTAAAACAAATCGAGCTATATTTTCCTGTCAGGGGTCATAGTTTTATGCCAGCAGAATGTCTTTTTGGGCGAGTCGAGAGCGATTTAAGAAAAAAACAATTCATTTTACTCAAAGAAAATTATCATGATTTGTACTCCATGCATGGAGAAGTGTTGATTTTAGAAAAAGATTAGCATCTTAAAGATATCAAAAAGTTAGCTGATCATTATCGTCCTATAAATGGCATACGGAATATGAAAAGAATTTTCTTCAAAATTTCTACAAGCCGTTTAAAACTATGTTACATTAAAACATTCGAAAATTATAGATTTGAAGGACCAGAAAAATATGGTAGCTATTTAAAAAAAGGCAAAGGACCTGCACACATACTTGATAACGTACCACTCGGTAATATAATAAGTGAGGAGAAAAAAAAGGATCTTACAAAATTGCTTGAAAAAAATATGGCGAGGAGTGGTATGCTATTTCGGATTTACAATATTACAAAAATATTATTTTCAATCAGCCGGAAAATCATGAAGATTGTTTAAGGGAAGATTTTGGCTTATGTGATTGTGCAGAACCTGATATAGGGTTAAAACTAATTAACTTGTTTTTGATGAAAAAAATTAAATTTTTTAAAAATAATGAAATACATCTTTTTATTTTATTCTACAACTAGTAAAAAAGCCCGTCATACGACGGGTATAAGTAGAAAAATATAGCTTTTGTGAAAGTTTCCTCAGTTTTATGAACAATTTAATTTTAGTAAATTTATTCAAATACTTATATGTATTATATTTAGATATTGATAAATGTAAAATTTATTGCTAAAGTGTTTTAAATAATGAAAAACCTCAATGATGCTGTGAAGTAGTTTCTTTCAAAAATGTAATAAAAATGATTATTTAATAAATCTCATCTCTTGTAAATTTCTTTGTCAAGCTTTGGATTAAAAAACCAAAGGTTGGATTAAAAACCAATGGTAAATAAATTTTTGCCAATAGTAACAAAAATTTTCGCTTCGAAAAAAATACAGTATCAAACTTTATAATTTTGAAACTAAACTACACTGATCTGATGCATTTACCTAATTATAATATATAGTACACTTGTTATATTTTTCTATGGTTGCCATAGCAAATGTTTCAAAACTTTCTTTGTTATATTTTTCAAACAAATTTTTACTCTATCCGTAATAATATTCTGTCTCTTTATCTATCGCTTTCTCTACAAAATCTTCACACCGTAAGTTTTACGCACCTTTTATGTAAAACAATAAAAATTGGCTGTGCATATAATGTTGAAGTTTTAGAAAATAAAAATCATAAAAGAAGCATAAAATTAAGAAAATGTTACACATTCAAAATTTAATTGAAAATTGTGATTCTATAATTTAAATTGCGCTCCTTTAAAAGCTTTGGTTTTACGCACCGCTTTATTTTTTTATAATTTCTACTTAAAAATGCAACTCTTTAAAAACTTTGATTTATGCACTGCCTTGTTTTTTCATTCTTTTTATAGCATAACATTTTAATTCTTTTTTTCTATCTGTTATGTACGTAAATATCAGATGTACGTTTCTTTCTTTTCATAGCATAACATTTTTTTTTTTCCTTTTTCTATCTGTTATGTAGGTACGTAAATATCAGACGTATGTTTTTTTCTTTTAAAATCATAACATTTTAATAGTTCTTTTTTTCTTTAAAAATATTTAAAAACAATCAAAGTATCATTTTTGTTCTCTTTTTTTTCTATTCGTTTTTATTTTTCTTCGCAGTATTACATTTTACTTTTTTTTTTTTGTTTTCTGTTATTTTTTTTAAATATTAAATTTATACATCAGTCTATTTAAAAAATATAAATTATAACCTATAGAACATTTTGAATTTTTTTTTGTTCGTTTATGTTTACCGTCCATTCATTCATATAAATAACTGTTGCCTATATAAAAATTAATAAATCTATAATAAATCTAATATATGTATACCCATATTTTTATTCATATATCTCTATATAATGGGCTAAACTTCTGATTCTAAAATTGTACTATATTATGGCAAAATTTTTAAAAAATTAAGAAAATGTTACTTAGCAAAATTTAAATAAAAATATTATTGCAATTTTATAATGTTCTACTTAAAAATACGACCCTCTAAAAACTTTGATTTATACACTGCCTTGTTTTTTCTTTCTTTTAATAGCATAACATTTTGATATTTCTTTTTTTCTATCTGTTATGTACCTCAATATCAGATGGACTTTTTATTCTTTTCATAGCATAACATTTTTTTTTTTCCTTTTTCTCTCTGTTATGTAGGTACGTAAATATCAGACGTATGTTTTTTTCTTTTAAAATCATAACATTTTAATAGTTCTTTTTTTCTTTAAAAATATTTAAAAACAATCAAAGTAACATTTTTGTTCTCTTTTTTTTCTATTCGTTTTTATTTTTCTTCGCAGTATTACATTTTACTTTTTTTTTTTTGTTTTCTGTTATTTTTTTTAAATATTAAATTTATACATCAGTCTATTTAAAAAATATAAATTATAACCTATAGAACATTTTGAATTTTTTTTTGTTCGTTTATGTTTACCGTCCATTCATTCATATAAATAACTGTTGCCTATATAAAAAATAATAAATCTATAATAAATCTAATATATGTATACCCCTATTTTTATTCATATATCTATATTATGGGCTAAACTTCTGATTCTAAAATTGTACTATATTATGCCAAAATTTTTAAAAAATTAAGAAAATGTTACTTAGCAAAATTTAAATAAAAATATTATTGCAATTTTATAATATTCTACTTAAAAATCCGAGCCTTTAAAAACTTTGATTTATACACTGCCTTGTTTTTTCTTTCTTTTAATAGCATAACATTTTGATATTTCTTTTTTTCTATCTGTTATGTACCTCAATATCTGTTATGTACCTCAATATCAGATGGACTTTTCGTTCTTTTCATAGCATAACATTTTTTCTTTCCTTTTTCTATCTGTTATGTAGGTACGTAAATATCAGATGTATGTTTTTTTCTTTTAAAATCATAACATTTTAATAGTTCTTTTTTTCATTAAAAATATTTAAAAACAATCAAAGTAACATTTTTGTTCTCTTTTTTTTCTATTCGTTTTTATTTTTCTTCGCAGTATTACATTTTACTTTTTTTTTTTTGTTTTCTGTTATTTTTTTTAAGTATTAAATTTATACATCAGTCTATTTAAAAAATATAAATTATAACCTATAGAACATTCTGAATTTTTTTTTTGTTCGTTTATGTTTACCGTCCATTCATTCATATAAATAACTGTTGCCTATATAAAAAATAATAAATCTATAATAAATCTAATATATGTATACCCATATTTTTATTCATATATCTATATTATGGGCTAAACTTCTGATTCTAAAATTGTACTATATTATGGCAAAATTTTTAAAAAATTAAGAAAATGTTACTTAGCAAAATTTAAATAAAAATATTATTGCAATTTTATAATGTTCTACTTAAAAATACGACCCTCTAAAAACTTTGATTTATACACTGCCTTGTTTTTTCTTTCATTTCATAGCATAACATTATAATATTTATTGTTTTCTATCTGTTATATGGGTAAATGTCAGATGTACGTTTCTTTCTTTTCATAGTATAACATTTGTTAAATTAACATTTAACATAACAGTAGGGCACGCTAATCAGCAGCAGCAACTTGTCTTTTATTATATTTAGATAGTACACTTGTTATATTTTTCTATGGTTGCCATAGCAAATGTTTCAAAACTTTCTTTGTTATATTTTTCAAACAAATTTTTACTCTATCCGTAATAATATTCTGTCTCTTTATCTATCGCTTTCTCTACAAAATCTTCACACCGTAAGTTTTACGCACCTTTTATGTAAAACAATAAAAATTGGCTGTGCATATAATGTTGAAGTTTTAGAAAATAAAAATCATAAAAGAAGCATAAAATTAAGAAAATGTTACACATTCAAAATTTAATTGAAAATTGTGATTCTATAATTTAAATTGCGCTCCTTTAAAAGCTTTGGTTTTACGCACCGCTTTATTTTTTTATAATTTCTACTTAAAAATGCAACTCTTTAAAAACTTTGATTTATGCACTGCCTTGTTTTTTCATTCTTTTTATAGCATAACATTTTAATTCTTTTTTTCTATCTGTTATGTACGTAAATATCAGATGTACGTTTCTTTCTTTTCATAGCATAACATTTTTTTTTTTCCTTTTTCTATCTGTTATGTAGGTACGTAAATATCAGACGTATGTTTTTTTCTTTTAAAATCATAACATTTTAATAGTTCTTTTTTTCTTTAAAAATATTTAAAAACAATCAAAGTATCATTTTTGTTCTCTTTTTTTTCTATTCGTTTTTATTTTTCTTCGCAGTATTACATTTTACTTTTTTTTTTTTGTTTTCTGTTATTTTTTTTAAATATTAAATTTATACATCAGTCTATTTAAAAAATATAAATTATAACCTATAGAACATTTTGAATTTTTTTTTGTTCGTTTATGTTTACCGTCCATTCATTCATATAAATAACTGTTGCCTATATAAAAATTAATAAATCTATAATAAATCTAATATATGTATACCCATATTTTTATTCATATATCTCTATATAATGGGCTAAACTTCTGATTCTAAAATTGTACTATATTATGGCAAAATTTTTAAAAAATTAAGAAAATGTTACTTAGCAAAATTTAAATAAAAATATTATTGCAATTTTATAATGTTCTACTTAAAAATACGACCCTCTAAAAACTTTGATTTATACACTGCCTTGTTTTTTCTTTCTTTTAATAGCATAACATTTTGATATTTCTTTTTTTCTATCTGTTATGTACCTCAATATCAGATGGACTTTTTATTCTTTTCATAGCATAACATTTTTTTTTTTCCTTTTTCTATCTGTTATGTAGGTACGTAAATATCAGACGTATGTTTTTTTCTTTTAAAATCATAACATTTTAATAGTTCTTTTTTTCTTTAAAAATATTTAAAAACAATCAAAGTAACATTTTTGTTCTCTTTTTTTTCTATTCGTTTTTATTTTTCTTCGCAGTATTACATTTTACTTTTTTTTTTTTGTTTTCTGTTATTTTTTTTAAATATTAAATTTATACATCAGTCTATTTAAAAAATATAAATTATAACCTATAGAACATTTTGAATTTTTTTTTGTTCGTTTATGTTTACCGTCCATTCATTCATATAAATAACTGTTGCCTATATAAAAAATAATAAATCTATAATAAATCTAATATATGTATACCCCTATTTTTATTCATATATCTATATTATGGGCTAAACTTCTGATTCTAAAATTGTACTATATTATGCCAAAATTTTTAAAAAATTAAGAAAATGTTACTTAGCAAAATTTAAATAAAAATATTATTGCAATTTTATAATATTCTACTTAAAAATCCGAGCCTTTAAAAACTTTGATTTATACACTGCCTTGTTTTTTCTTTCTTTTAATAGCATAACATTTTGATATTTCTTTTTTTCTATCTGTTATGTACCTCAATATCTGTTATGTACCTCAATATCAGATGGACTTTTCGTTCTTTTCATAGCATAACATTTTTTCTTTCCTTTTTCTATCTGTTATGTAGGTACGTAAATATCAGATGTATGTTTTTTTCTTTTAAAATCATAACATTTTAATAGTTCTTTTTTTCATTAAAAATATTTAAAAACAATCAAAGTAACATTTTTGTTCTCTTTTTTTTCTATTCGTTTTTATTTTTCTTCGCAGTATTACATTTTACTTTTTTTTTTTTGTTTTCTGTTATTTTTTTTAAATATTAAATTTATACATCAGTCTATTTAAAAAATATAAATTATAACCTATAGAACATTCTGAATTTTTTTTTTGTTCGTTTATGTTTACCGTCCATTCATTCATATAAATAACTGTTGCCTATATAAAAAATAATAAATCTATAATAAATCTAATATATGTATACCCATATTTTTATTCATATATCTATATTATGGGCTAAACTTCTGATTCTAAAATTGTACTATATTATGGCAAAATTTTTAAAAAATTAAGAAAATGTTACTTAGCAAAATTTAAATAAAAATATTATTGCAATTTTATAATGTTCTACTTAAAAATACGACCCTCTAAAAACTTTGATTTATACACTGCCTTGTTTTTTCTTTCATTTCATAGCATAACATTATAATATTTATTGTTTTCTATCTGTTATATGGGTAAATGTCAGATGTACGTTTCTTTCTTTTCATAGTATAACATTTGTTAAATTAACATTTAACATAACAGTAGGGCACGCTACTCAGCAGCAGCAACTTGTCTTTTATTATATTTAGATAGTACACTTGTTATATTTTTCTATGGTTGCCATAGCAAATGTTTCAAAACTTTCTTTGTTATATTTTTCAAACAAATTTTTACTCTATCCGTAATAATATTCTGTCTCTTTATCTATCGCTTTCTCTACAAAATCTTCACACCGTAAGTTTTACGCACCTTTTATGTAAAACAATAAAAATTGGCTGTGCATATAATGTTGAAGTTTTAGAAAATAAAAATCATAAAAGAAGCATAAAATTAAGAAAATGTTACACATTCAAAATTTAATTGAAAATTGTGATTCTATAATTTAAATTGCGCTCCTTTAAAAGCTTTGGTTTTACGCACCGCTTTATTTTTTTATAATTTCTACTTAAAAATGCAACTCTTTAAAAACTTTGATTTATGCACTGCCTTGTTTTTTCATTCTTTTTATAGCATAACATTTTAATTCTTTTTTTCTATCTGTTATGTACGTAAATATCAGATGTACGTTTCTTTCTTTTCATAGCATAACATTTTTTTTTTTCCTTTTTCTATCTGTTATGTAGGTACGTAAATATCAGACGTATGTTTTTTTCTTTTAAAATCATAACATTTTAATAGTTCTTTTTTTCTTTAAAAATATTTAAAAACAATCAAAGTATCATTTTTGTTCTCTTTTTTTTCTATTCGTTTTTATTTTTCTTCGCAGTATTACATTTTACTTTTTTTTTTTTGTTTTCTGTTATTTTTTTTAAATATTAAATTTATACATCAGTCTATTTAAAAAATATAAATTATAACCTATAGAACATTTTGAATTTTTTTTTGTTCGTTTATGTTTACCGTCCATTCATTCATATAAATAACTGTTGCCTATATAAAAATTAATAAATCTATAATAAATCTAATATATGTATACCCATATTTTTATTCATATATCTCTATATAATGGGCTAAACTTCTGATTCTAAAATTGTACTATATTATGGCAAAATTTTTAAAAAATTAAGAAAATGTTACTTAGCAAAATTTAAATAAAAATATTATTGCAATTTTATAATGTTCTACTTAAAAATACGACCCTCTAAAAACTTTGATTTATACACTGCCTTGTTTTTTCTTTCTTTTAATAGCATAACATTTTGATATTTCTTTTTTTCTATCTGTTATGTACCTCAATATCAGATGGACTTTTTATTCTTTTCATAGCATAACATTTTTTTTTTTCCTTTTTCTATCTGTTATGTAGGTACGTAAATATCAGACGTATGTTTTTTTCTTTTAAAATCATAACATTTTAATAGTTCTTTTTTTCTTTAAAAATATTTAAAAACAATCAAAGTAACATTTTTGTTCTCTTTTTTTTCTATTCGTTTTTATTTTTCTTCGCAGTATTACATTTTACTTTTTTTTTTTTGTTTTCTGTTATTTTTTTTAAATATTAAATTTATACATCAGTCTATTTAAAAAATATAAATTATAACCTATAGAACATTTTGAATTTTTTTTTGTTCGTTTATGTTTACCGTCCATTCATTCATATAAATAACTGTTGCCTATATAAAAAATAATAAATCTATAATAAATCTAATATATGTATACCCCTATTTTTATTCATATATCTATATTATGGGCTAAACTTCTGATTCTAAAATTGTACTATATTATGCCAAAATTTTTAAAAAATTAAGAAAATGTTACTTAGCAAAATTTAAATAAAAATATTATTGCAATTTTATAATATTCTACTTAAAAATCCGAGCCTTTAAAAACTTTGATTTATACACTGCCTTGTTTTTTCTTTCTTTTAATAGCATAACATTTTGATATTTCTTTTTTTCTATCTGTTATGTACCTCAATATCTGTTATGTACCTCAATATCAGATGGACTTTTCGTTCTTTTCATAGCATAACATTTTTTCTTTCCTTTTTCTATCTGTTATGTAGGTACGTAAATATCAGATGTATGTTTTTTTCTTTTAAAATCATAACATTTTAATAGTTCTTTTTTTCATTAAAAATATTTAAAAACAATCAAAGTAACATTTTTGTTCTCTTTTTTTTCTATTCGTTTTTATTTTTCTTCGCAGTATTACATTTTACTTTTTTTTTTTTGTTTTCTGTTATTTTTTTTAAGTATTAAATTTATACATCAGTCTATTTAAAAAATATAAATTATAACCTATAGAACATTCTGAATTTTTTTTTTGTTCGTTTATGTTTACCGTCCATTCATTCATATAAATAACTGTTGCCTATATAAAAAATAATAAATCTATAATAAATCTAATATATGTATACCCATATTTTTATTCATATATCTATATTATGGGCTAAACTTCTGATTCTAAAATTGTACTATATTATGGCAAAATTTTTAAAAAATTAAGAAAATGTTACTTAGCAAAATTTAAATAAAAATATTATTGCAATTTTATAATGTTCTACTTAAAAATACGACCCTCTAAAAACTTTGATTTATACACTGCCTTGTTTTTTCTTTCATTTCATAGCATAACATTATAATATTTATTGTTTTCTATCTGTTATATGGGTAAATGTCAGATGTACGTTTCTTTCTTTTCATAGTATAACATTTGTTAAATTAACATTTAACATAACAGTAGGGCACGCTACTCAGCAGCAGCAACTTGTCTTTTATTATATTTAGATTTTCTCTCCGCCATGAAATAATTAATTTATTAAATAAATTAAACAAAGATTTGAAATTTGCAAATTAGTACAAACAAAAAAGTCATAATTTCAAACATAGTTCAGACCAAAACGCGATATTTCCTAAAGAATTCAAAGCAAAACGCAACAAAAATATATCGTCACACCAAAATGAAATATTTCGAAATTCTTTGTTTATATATTTAAGTTTTAAATTAAACTCATGTTTCTTTTATTTAATTTTTTTTATTGTAGCAACAGTACTTATCGCTTAGAAGACAAACTATAGAATGAAATATTAATGTTCTTATTTCTAATGAATGTTTACTCAATCACGCGGATTGCAACATGATCGTATAAACATGCATTTATACATCTTACCTTTAATACTGTACCTAAACGATCAATTCAGGTGATAAAAGTGCTGTGTATGCGCTTTTTGTCAGCCAGACAGTTTTTTTCTTATGTTACATCCTTTAAGAGTTTGCAGTCTCTACAAATGGATCGAGATCTTTTGAAACTTTCTTAATTTCTTTTAATTGCAATTTTGATAGATTGTTTAGTTCAATATTAGTCGTAATAAGTTTATTTTTTTCTTTTTTAGCATCTTGACTAAAATTTATGATAGCAAAAGTAGTTACAATACTTATAACTAGAGTTGTATACGTTACAGTTTTATGCTTATATTCTATAAATTCTATTTGCTCTCTATTTTCTATTGTATTTAAATGTAATTTTTCTAAAGTTAAATTGTTTATAGTTTTTTGTGAAATTATGGTAATATATTGGAATTATGTTACTTTGTTTAAATTTTTCTATTTTGTTACTAAAGGAATAATTACCAATCTTAATTTCACAATCTTTAAATTTTATTACGTTATTATGTTCTATAGCTAATTCTTGAATGATACAATTTTGTTTTAATTTGGTTAAAGCTAAATTTTTTGTTATTATTAAATTATCAAATATTTTCTCAATTGAGGTTACATTATTGTATTTAATTGAACAAACGTTATTTTTATTAAATAAATTTTTAATGCAATGATTGCCATAAGACTGTAATTTTCTTTGCTTATGCTACGGTATGCTTAAAAACGTTATTACCTTCTATAATAATTTGAATGTTATCCGAGTCTAATTGCTCGAATTTTCTGTTAGGGAATGAATTACTAGTGCCTTGTGATATTTTTGTGTCATAAATTGAGGCAAACTAATAATGAAGATTAAGAACTCTTCATTAAACATTATGCTACTTTGGATACATGGAAGTATATTGACTGCTATGTTGTACTTTTCTATTTCTTCTTCGGTAAGAATGTCGTGTGCAAGAACGTTAAGTTTACTAACCTAGATTATATCTGTTATTTTTTTTATTTGATTATTTAATGTGGAGATGCTTGCGTATAATTCTAAAACGTAATATGTTTTGTTAAAAAATCTTAGTATTTTATTATTTTGTATGGTTATGTTCGCTAGATAGGTGTTTAGTTCTCTCTGTTGTGCGTTAAGATGTTTATTTATTTCTGTATGCTTAATTAAATTGTTATTGATTGTTACTTGTTTATTTAGTTGTTTAACAGTATTTTTAACGTTTGAAATCTAGAGTACGTAAGTGGTCAAAAATTTCTTTAGCGTCTTCATCGTTCATATTACCTGTTAAAAGGTTTAATCTCCGTCCAAATATGTTTATTAAGCCTCATTTTGCTCTATTTTTCTAATAGGCAGAGGGGATTATTGCTGTCCGAAGTTTCTAATTTAGTTTACATTTGATTCGATTATGTTTATCAAATCTTGGTATTCTGTTAGATTTACTAGAGGCAATATTTTTCTAAAGGAATTTACAACTAATATTTCCTCTAATTTAAAAAGTGCATACCCATTTTCCGTATTGATTGGGAATACTTCCATAGTTTGCATACTTGCTAAATGAATAAGCATTAGAATCTGTGTAATATGCAGCATTCTAAAATAGAAAACTTAATTTTGATATTTATATTTACGTTTCATTTGTGTATTTGTGTATTTAGTATTTCTCTTATTACTACTATCTATAGTATAATTATTATCTATTCTAAATTTATTTAATTTTTTAAATTTTGGTTTAATTTTTTCGATTTGCCTATTTTTAACTAAATTTGGTGTTAACTGATAATTAACAGTTTTATCTTTATTTAATTTATTAATTCTATTTATTTTTTCTATTCTATATTTGTTCACTAGTGTTTTGATGTCAATCCTATCATAGTTCTTTATCAAAAAATCAAGTGGACGTAGTCCAATTGTATAATAAATTGTATTATTATTTTACGTTATTATTAAATTACGTACGTTATTATTATGTTATGTACTTTACAGTCTAAGTTTTCGTCTATTTTTTTTAAATTCGCTTCTAGTAAACGCAGGTGTAGCATACATCTTTCATTGTCGTATACCAGCTTTTTCATTTTACCTAAAAATCTGATTCTCTCTTTCAAAGCGGTTAAAATTGAAACCCATGTTCTGTCGTTTAAATTGTGTTGCATATTTTATAAATTTATCAACAGTTGACAGATAGATATATTGCGACATGGAAACCATATGTCCATGTGAACTATGTCGTTAAAATTATTAGGAGTTTCAGTAATTTTAAGAGGAATTTTAGCTGGTTGACGATCAAATTTAGCTAACTGACAAATTTCACAGTTGTTAATGAATACGGTTATCAATTTTAACATATTTGGATGGTAACACTTTTGTTTTTATTCAGAAAATACTTCGTTTATACCCCCCCTATGGTTGTGTTTAAATGTTCTTCTTTAATTATCGTGATAATTTCGTAATAATCTATTATATTAGTTAATTTGATATTAGATTTATACAGTATTAAATTTTTATTTTTGCTAAAATGTTTTATGTAAAGATTTTGGAATTTTATAAATAATTCGTTGTTTTCACAATAGAGACACATTAATCCTTTATCGATTAAGACCCTCATCATTATTTCGAACAAATTCGAATTCTCATGAACTGTAATGAGATTTTGACATTTTTTTAGTATAATTTTGGTTACGACCTTTTCTTTATTACCATAATTTAGATAAATTTGGTTTTTGTAAATATTAATACATTTATCTGTTATTCTTATGCAGTCCAAGCCGTCTTCGCTTGCACTGTGAACTGTTCCTGTAGTCGACATAATTTCATTAACATTGCTATTATTATTCATATTAGTATCATCTACAGACATGATTTCAACATCCAAACTGCCAATGTCACTATAATTGTCTAATTCGTTATTTAAAATTTCATTTTCTTCATTTAACGGTGCTGTTTCATGATCACACGATTTTTGTTCGCCTTTGTTTATGTATCGACTTAGTTCATCCGCCACATTATTTTCTTTGCCTTTTAAGTAGTTTACTTCAAAATCGTACTCATTTAACATTAACTTCCATCTTTCAAGTTTCATGTTTGGCTCTTTTATGTTATTTAACCATACAAGTGGTCTATGGTCAGTACGTACAATAAATTTTCTTCCGTAAAGATAAGTTCTAAAGTATTTTACTGACCATACGATTGCCAATAGTTCTTTCTCAATCGTTGAGCACCTGATTTCATAGTTGTTTAAGGTGCGTGACGCGTAACAAATTGGGTGATTGTTCTGACTTAAGACGGCTCCCAAAGCATATTGAGAGGCATCGGTTGTTAAAGTGAAAGGCTTATTAAAATCGGCACGTTTTAAAATAGGGTCGTTCATTAATAATATCTTTAATTTATTGAAAGCACTAATATACTCTTTATCTCCAATATTTACTTTTACATATTTTTTCAAATACTTGATTAGGGGGTAGGCTACTCTAGAGTAATCCTTGGTAAATTTTCTGTAGTACCCTGTGATCCCCAAGAATTGCTTTATCTCTTTTATATTCTTTGGTAATTTCATTAGTTTAATCGTTTCTACTTTACTTTCATCAGAAATGCCATTAAAAATTTTTTTTATTCATTAGCAAAGTGGCATTTGTCAATTTGTATTTTTAGAATAAATTCTTTTAATTTTTGAAAAATTTTACGAATTGATACTAAATGTTCACTAAAACTTGTGGAAAATATAAGAATGTCGTCTAAATACACGACACAAGTCTTATTTATGTATTCTTTAAGGACATAATTAATTAATCTTTGAAAAGTCGCCGGAGAGTTTTTGTGAATTCATAATGACCATTCTTGTGAATTTACAATGTCGAAAATGCTGTCTTCATTCTATATCTGATGGAAGCCTTTTACTAAATCCAACGTGGTGAAGTAGTTACATTTTCCCAATTTGTACAATAAGTCTTCCATATTCGGAATTAGGAATTTGTCGTCTATCATTTGATCATTTAGTCTTCGATAGTCGACAACTATACGCCATTTTTGTTGTCCACTGTTATCTACTTTCTTTGGCACCACCCATATAGAAGAATTATATGGGCTGTTGCTTGGAACAATTATTTTTTGTTCTAGCTTTTCCTCGATCTGTTTTTCCACTTCATCGTGGAAGATTTCGGGGTATATATACAATTTGTTATAAATAGGAAAGTCATTCTTGGTTATTATTCTATATTCTATATAAAAGCGATTTTAATTTGGCCATGTCATCATCGTTTAAGTGGCTCGCAAAAATTTTTTCCGACATTTGTTGTCGATTTATTTCACTATTAAAAATTTCTAAAAATTTAACATTATAACATTGATTCGCATAATTGTCCTCGTTTCTATTTAGAAATATTGGAATACTAGCTTTATTTGTAATTAATAATCTATTCTTATAGTTAATAATAGCATTCAATTTTACCAACAAGTTATTTCCTAATATACCATCGTCTTCATTATGAAAGTTATATTCTAAAAAGTTGCAATAATGGTTTGGTTCGTTAAATTCTTTAAATAATGGGACTTTGTTTGAACCTTCCGGTTTAGTACCTTAAGCGTGTAAGAAGGACATGTTATTTTCCATTTTGGGCTACAAATATTAGGATTTATTATGCTGAATTCAGCACCAGAATCTATAATAAATTTAAGTTTCCTTACGGGTGTATTTATTATTAAATAGAGTAGTTGTTTTGTCCCTCTATACGAAAGTTTTGTAATTCGGTATTTTCATTTGTGGCAATGTCCATGACATGGTCATGGTGGTTGTTATTATTATTTGACCGGTAGTTTTGACTATTATTGGACCGGTAGTTTTGACTATTTCTGTAACTGTGTTGTCTACTTTGGGTATTTACCATTAGATTTGATAGCAATCTCCTTTGTATAGTATTGTTAGTAGCAATGTCCATAGGTTCTGGGTTTCTCTGATTGTTATTATTGTTAAAATTACGATTATTATTGAACCGATAATTTTTACTACTATTAGCGTGGGTATTATTATTATTATTATTAAAGCTTGTTCTATGGTTGTTAGTGTTATTATAAGAAAAAGACCTATATTAAATAATAAATAATATATTAAATAATGTGTTTCGGTTAATGTTGCAGGGTTTCTACTAACAAGAACACTTTTGACCGGCTCTGGTATACCGTGCTTAAATGAGTGTAGAGTTATTCTCGAATTACTTGTGATAAGCTAATTTTAATTAATTTTTGTGTTTCAATTTATTTTTGCTGTTAACGATTTAATAAAATTTAATGTAACTTAACAAGGATAAAAAAAAAATGTTTTTTTTTGTTTATTTTTTTTCTTTCTTTTATTACTTTAAGATAATTTTAATTTATTTTTATTTTCTAATTTATTTTTGCTATTAACAATTAAATAAAATTTAATTTAACTTAATTTAATCCACTTAATTTAATTTAGCTTATTATTATTCTTATAAAATGTAGTATTTGCGTTAATGTTGTTCCTTAGATGAATTGGCAGATATACCGATGTACAGGTTTAACGTTGCTCGTCTTGCTGACACTAGAAATTGATTTATGAAGTTCTTTTATGGTTGAAATTTATTTAAAACAGTGAAAATTTGTTTTTGTTTTTGTTATAGAATTTTATTTATTTTATTCAATACAGTTTTACTTTATCTATACTTGTTTTTTTTTTTTTTTTTGTAAAACAGTTCAAATTTATTTTAATTTTTATTTTAGTTTTTCTACTTTTAATTTTTATTTTAGTTTTATTTATTTTTAATTTTTATTTTAGTTTTAAAATAAAATTATTTTTAATTCTAGTTTATTTATTTAATTTTTTTTTGTTGTTGTTTTATAGTTAATGAATTTGATTTAATTGATTATTAGTAAATTTTAACTGTAAAAGTTGTTTGTTACACTGTAACTGTGAAATAAAAATTTTAATACACTGTTAACTGTATTATAAAAAATTTAATACACTGTAACTGTATTATAAAAAATTTAATACACTGTAACTGTATTATTGGTTGTTTACCGACTGCGCCATTTAAGTTTTAAATTAAACTCATGTTTCTTTTATTTAATTTTATTTTATTGTAGCAGTAGTACTTGTCGCTTAGAAGACAAACTATCTATAGAATGAAATATTAATGTTCTTATTTCTAATGCATGTTTATTCAATCACGCGGATTGCAACGTGATCATATAAACATGCATTTATACATCTTACCTTTAATACTGTACCTAAACGATCAATTCAGATGATAAAAGTGCATACACAGCACTTTTTACCAGCCAGACAGTTTTTTCTCTTCTTACAATATAGTTCCTAGAATTATGGCTGAAATTTTATTTTTGAATATAATTTTGTTTTTGCTAAAGATGTACAATTATAAAGTAAAAATTAGCTGGATTGCACAAACTTAATACAAGTTTAATCAGTTTTTCTTATTTATCTAAATAGGTGTTCTGGTGTAATTATTACGTTTCGTTATGGACCTCCTCATATATACATGTATTTGTTTTTTGTTTTTAAATAAATTTTTTTTTTTTTATATTATTTAAACTGTTTGCGCTTTATTAATTTCATTTCTAATTGATTTTCTTATGAATTTTTGAAATGTTACTAAAAAAATTTTTAATGATATTAATGCGCACCCTACAACGATTCAATATATTCTTCGATTTTAACTTAAAAAAAAATTTGCGTGTAATTTTTCCAACTAAACTTTTAAAAAGCAAAATATGGCGCGTCAAATGAAAAAATCAAATGTCAAATTTCAAAAATGATAGAGGTCGAATCTCATATAAAGGAAAAGAAATTGCTTTAAGTTGGCCTAACTTTTTTTTTTTTTTTTTACGAGGGCCGGTGGAAAACATCAAAAGTCACCCAAAGGAACTGCACGAGGTTCCTCTGAGTAGTGTTGGACTTTAACCAACCAAAACCACCCCCTTTAAAAACAAACTATAGGATTGGTCCTTTAATACATAATAATATAATGTACAGTTTGGTTTTGGGGAAAAGGATGGGGGAAGGAATACTTGGGTGTTTGAATATAGGAAAATTGGGATTATGGAGGATGAAGGGAAAAATTTGTATAGTTATTTTGAAGAAAGATGTTAGTGTTCTTCTTGAATTTCGATATATCGTACACAAATGAATTACCAACTTTTGGGAACACATGTGCGGGCATAAGGTTCCATAAAGGCGACGTGCGCATGACAAATGAACTCCCGAATGCTGTATTGCGCCATCATGACAGTTCGACAGTGTATGGGTGGGCATCTGTTGCACTCCTCGTTTCACTTTGGAAAACTTTGAGTGGAGGCATCAATTGTTTTATTTCTTTAGAACAGGTGTTCACCCCTACAAGGTATCTATAAAAGAGGGTCAATGACCCAACAGTACGGCGATGGCAAAGTGGAGTGAGCGTTGAGGTGCGAATAGCTCTGTTTTGCACTTTGTCGAGAAAACCCAGCGCTGTTTGGGGCGGTCCAGCCCAAATATGTGCATTATACTCCATTTTAGGCCTAATGTACATTTTATAGATGTTGAGAAGATAGGAAGGAGAGAAGTAAGCTTTACAGCGGTACAAGAAACCTAGACATTTAGCAGCATCTTTAGCTATACCAAAAATATGATTTGACCAGGTCAATTTCTGATTTAACTCGATGCCCAGAATGTTTAAATCTGTTGAGTGCTGCAAAGCCTCACCCTGAAAAGTCAGGTTGGGTGTAGTAGTAGCTACTTTACGCGAGATTAAACAGCATTGCGTTTTTTTCGTGTTGAAATCAACTCTGTTGCTTTCACCCCATTTTTGGATTTTCGCTAAATCATTATTTAGCTCACTGATAGTGAAGTTTCTTGCTGTTCTATTAGTTTGGTGATTAATACCGGCTATGAAATTCATAGGAAGCTACAAGGGTGCTGTCATCTGCGAAACTATGGATTGGATTGGAGGTAATTGAAAGTAGGTTATTGATAAATATTAAGAAGAGAGTGGGGGACACCAGCATTAATTATAAAATTGTCAGATGAATAACCATCGACAAGTACCCGAATCATGCGATTCGAAAGGAAATCTCCAATCCATTTTAGAAATACCCTACCTAGTCCTAATGCTTTGCATTTTGCTAATAAAGCATCATGCCAGACTCGGTCGAACGCTTTAGAAATATTCAGAGCCACTACATCAGATTCACCAGAATGGATCAACTTTTCGCAAAGGTAAGTCATGAGATCACCGGTTGAACGACGGGCTCTGAACCCATATTGTCGATCATGAAGCAAACCTCTACGATCCAGATATTTCAAAAGCTTCTGGTTTATTATTTTTTCCATTACTTTGGAAAGAACAGAGGTTATAGCATTAGGACGGTAGTTAGAGGAATCGCTTTTATTACCTTTTTTGGAATTGGGAAAACATGCGCAACCTTCCATTGGGTAGGGTGAATACCCGAAGTAAAGGAAAGATAGAAAAGGCTGCGTAGAGGTTTTGAAATACTTGAATAGGTATTTTTAAGAACCATGGTAGTAATACCATCTGGACCGGCTGATTTTTTTGCATCAAGATTTTTCAAGATTTTCATCACTGCTCTTGTTCTAAAGTATATTTTACCGAAGGAGTAGTCAACTTCAGGAACAGTTGGTGGCTTTAAAGTTGACTGAGGTAGTGTCGAGTTGCAGTTCTCTTTCGACTGCCAAACAAGTTCGCTTTCTCTTTGGAATCTGACACAATCATGTTATTAATATCAACAAGCGGAGGAAAAGAAGACCCGCTAGCGTCCTCTTTTAAACTTTTTGCAAATGACCAAAAGGATTTGCTATTCTTAGGCATGTGGATAAGTTTGCGTTTCAACTTTAGGTTGAATAAGAATTTTTGCCTGTTGATAACTCTCTTGCACCTGTTTCGAACCACTATATAGTTTGCCCTGAGAGCCTCCGACCTATTGCTTTGATACAGTTTAAAAGCCTCCTCCTTTTTAAGAATGGCTTCACTGCAAATGCGATTGAACCAAGATTTGAATTTCCGTTTAATAGATAGTTCTCATGGAGTGAGGAATAAATAACCTCATTCCAAGTAAAATTGTTTCACAAATCGCATTTGCAGCAAAGTCGACATTCCGATCGGGGAAGCACAATGACCAATCAAAGGATCAGAAAAAACTGTTAAGACCCTCCCAGTTCGCATGGCTGTATCGCCATACTAATTTTCTGGAAGGAGTCTTTTGATTGGTAATTGGGCCTACCCGGAAACTTGTTTAAACCAAACAATGGTCGGAGCCACCCAGAGGGCAACCAACTGAAACCACATATTTTTCAGGGTGTGTGGTCAGGAACAGATCCAAGAGGTAGCTTTCTTGATCAGCACGATCTGGGATCCTAGTGGGATTTTGGACAAGTTGAGAAAGGTGGAAAAGAGATGAGAATAGTTCAACTTGTTTCCCAATTGAGTTTTGACTCAGAGAAGTGTTACTAGAAAAGTGAAGCCAGTCTCTATTATGAATATTGAAATCACCCGCCAGAACAATTTCAGTTCCTGGATATGAATCCAAAATTTCACTGATCTGGTTTGAGAGATTTTCAATTTCCACAACAGTTTCCTCTTCACTTGAGTTAGGTGATCTGTATAAGAAACAGAAATGTATGACTTGCTTTCTAACGAGGATTTTTACCCAAACATAGTGGAAAGTTGGGCTAGAACATTTGAATTTATTAAGAGTGTTGAAAGCTATGTCATTTTTAAAATAGATGGCGATACCTCTTTTAGACACGAAATGTGAAACGAGTGTGTAGCCAGTAATATTAAAATTATCATTCTGGCCGTTAACTTGAGTTTCACATAGGGCAAGAATTGCTGGTTTGCTAGAATTTAAATGGCAAGTGACGGCATCGAAATTCGTCTGTAAACCGCGTATATTGCAGAAATTTACATTAAAATCGGTAATTTTGTAAAATTTTAAGAATCAATAAAAATCAAGTAAAAATCAGCAAATTAAAATTTATAATTAGATAAAAAAGTGAAATATCAAATTAAAATTTAAATTGATAAAGAAACAATAAAAATTATATGTGTATGATAATGTGTATGATATGAAAACCGCGAGCTTGACAACACAATTTATTTGTTAATTAAATTTAAAATTAAATTAAATGTTTGCCTTGAATGTGCAAATGATTTATAAAACGTTCAACAGTTTTTAGCAAACACTGTGAAGTGATCTTATTGAACGCAGTTACAACCAAAAACACACCCAAAGCAAACCTTACGTGCAATACAAAAAAGAAAAAAAGAGCACGTTATAGCAAATAAAAGTTATTGATTATTAAATTGATTTTTACACACACTATTATAAATAATAGTAAAATTTACAATAATATTAGACTCTTCTCAAGATCTTTTATGATAAAGTAAAAGTAAATTACAATAAGTAAATACCACCAGAAATTACAAATTAAAATTACTGTTTAAGTTATGGTGGTATTGATTATTGAGAAGAGAAGAATTAGAACACTGACATCTATCAAAGGCATGGAGTGAGAAGGATATTGTTTTTGCTTTGTTTACAACTAGAAGATGTTAGAAAGAAAAGAACAGAAAAAAAAATAAAATCAAAATTAATTAATTGTAAACAAAGAAACCGCGCGCGTTGAATTAAAAAATTTTTTTTTTTTAAAATAAAATAAAATAAATTAGTCAATATACTAAATATTTAATAAATATATAAAACAAAAAAAAAAGTGGAATTAAATAACAAAAGATAAAAAAATGTGATATTAGAAAGATAAATAAATGTGATATTAAAAAAAAAAAGAAACCTAACTATGGGCCTAACTATGTGTCGGAAATAATACGAACAAGTTCCAAAGCTATCCAGGATGTAATTAATCAATCTACATCGGAATCTTCAAAAAAATCAACGGAAATTTTATTTTCTGCGTTGACAAAATAAATTGTGGACACTAAATTACCACCAAGAATTGTCAACGATATAGAAAGCAGAGTTTCCAAATTAGTTTATGAGAAAATTTCAGATTTTTTAAATTCGCAAATAAGTAATTGAAGTACATAATAATATATGCATATAGTTTTAAATTTTTTTTATATTGATAATGGATTTGATTAAGGTACTTTAAATATATAGTATGTATACATATGTATAGTTTTTATTGTATTATTTTTTAGTAATTATTTTAAGTTTTTATAGATGTAATTTGTTGTTTTTCTTATAATTTTTTTGTTAATAATATTGAATTAAATTAAAATATGGCAAAATTAAAAATAAATTAAGAATTTTTATTTTTCCATTTTTTCCAGTTTTATTAATTTTTCTTTTTATCTTATAAAGAATTTTAAAAATAATTTTTTAAAGTATAAAGCAAATGCAATGCCTGACTTGAAGAACGATTAGGCCCAGATGTACTTGCATTTTACATAAAACCATTAATTGCATTTCTCCAACTTCCATGTATTATATCTGAAAACAAAATCCCAAACGAAAAATTCTCGAAAACAAAAATCTCGAATGTTAAAAAGTCCTGAAAACCATAAATACCGAAATCAACTTGCATTTCACATAAAACTATTAATTGCATTTCTCCAACTTCCAGGTATTATATATGGGAGCATGACACTTTGCTGAAAACAAAATCCGAACGAAAAAATCCCGAAAAAAAATTTCGAATGTTAAAAAGTCCTGAAAACCAAAAATACCGAAATCAAGGAATTTCTGTTCAAATAAGTACATATGTAAAAAAAATATAAAAAACGATTTTAGAGTATTGAATACAAAACCAGATTATATGCTTTTTCCACAATATATATATATATTTAATATGTATATGTGAGATTCTGAATTGAGATTTTGTATTAGGAGGGATTTTAAAGTTGGACTCAAAATCAGAGTATGCGCCTTTTACAGAATATTTATATACATATGAATATGTGACATTCTGAATTAGGGGATTTTAGAGTTGGATTCAAAATCAGGGAGGATTTCCTCTTTTTCCAGAATGTGTATATTTTGAACCTACCATAAGATAAATGATAATTATAATCTGAATTAGGAGGGATTTTAAAGGGATAAAGCAGGGATTCGGCAGCCGAATTTGTGGTGATTCCAAAATCAAATAATTTTAATTCAATTATTGCTTGAAATATTATTTTTATTTTAATCATCTGGTCAATATTTTTTACGTTAAAAATAATTTTAATGACATTTCTTTTAAACAAATAATATGCGGATTGCTATCTTATCATTATGTTTCAAACGTGCTACTAATTAATTGTTAGAAAATAAAATGAAGATAAAAGAAATCATAACTAATACAAATAATATTAAACTATTGTTTACATATTTGCAATATATTTATCAACTTGAATATTATTTGGATATTGACGTCAGTGATGAACCAAAGAAATTTCTGTTCAAATATGTAAGTATGTACATAATACGTTAAAAATAATTAGGATGGATTTTAGAGTTGGGTACAAAATCAGGGTACTTACTTACTTACATATACATACTTTTCTGATTATATATATATGCATACGCAGGATTCTAATTATCATATATCTTACGGTAGGTTACAAAATATGCACATTCTGGAAAAAGACGAAATCCTCCCTGATTTTGAATTCAACTCTAAAAACCCTTCTATTTCAGAATCTGGCATTTAGATAAATATATAAAAATATTCTGGGAAACGGGAATATTCTGATTTCAAATCCAACTCTAAAATCCCCTAATTCAGAATGTCACATATTCATATGTATATAAATATTCTGTAAAAGGCGTATACTCTAATTTTGAGTCCAACTTTAAAATCCCTCCTAATCAAGAATCTCAATTCAGAATCTCACATATACATATTATATATATATATACATATATATGTTGGAGAAAGCGTATAATATGGCTTTGTATCCAATACTCTAAAATCCTTTTTTAAATTTTTTTACATTTTTACTTATTTAAATTGAAGTTCCTTAATTTCGGTATTTTTGGTTTTCAGGATTTTTTTTTTCGGGACTTTTTAACATTCGAGATTTTTTCCACCAAATTTAAAATCGAGATTTTTTTTTCTAGATTTTTTCGTTCGGGATTTTTTTTTCAGTAGTGTCTTTATTACATTTTTATTTTCATTTAAAGTGTCACAATTAATAGTTTTATATAAAATGCAAATACATTTAGAACTAATCGTCCTTCAAGTGAGGCATTTCATTTACATGATACTTTAAAAAATTATATATCAAATCTTTGTTTTGTTTTTTATTTATTTCACTAATTTAATATAAATTCTAATTAGATATTTTTAAAAATTAATTTGAAAATCCGCCCAAAAAAATTTCTTATAAGAAAATTATCTTTGTTTATTCGCAATATTGGCGGCCTTGAAAAAACAGTTTTGAAGATGTTTTGAGTAAGTAAAATGGGAAATGGTTTGTATTAGCATCCGCGTCAGATTGAAATGAAATTTTTTATAACGGTACCTAGTGGTGTCACCAACATTTCATAGACGACCACTTTGACTGACAAAGTCATTTGAAGGTCAAATTGATTAATAATTGTAGATCATAATACTATCTTTAATACATATCTGGTTCTATCTTAATCGGTGTTACCGTTTTTGAGATATGGCAGTTTGAAGTGGAAATTTTAATTAAAAAAAAATAAAATTAAAACTTTCAAAAAAACCACTATGCATGTAAAATATTCAAAGACACCCTATATTTATTACTATACCGTTAGAAAACTCTTTTCAACCTCTTTTCAACGGTATATAACAAGTATAGTATAGGGCGATAAATAGCCCCACAGAAGGGTAAAAAACGATATTGAAACAATGATTCAAGCCCTGAATTTAAAAAAAAAAAATGTAATTCTCTATTTTGTAGCTTAAATAAAAATATAATATATTACACATAATATTGGCATAATATATATTATTAATTATGTTATATATATATTACATATTATATTTATATATATATATATATATATATATATATAAACTCAATTTAATACATACGTATGTATATACAAATACAATTAAACATAAACAATTTAAATTTTATTATATTACAATAAGTAGTAAGTTTAATAGACTTAAATTTATGATAAATTTTTATAGTAATTTTTTCTATTGTTTATTTTTAATTTTTTACATGCATATTGCAATATTATTTTTTACATGCATTACGCCCCGGTGGGTAGGGGATAAGAAATACCCTCAGTAATGTATGCTTGTGGTACAAGTCCACTAAAATCCAATGAAAAATCCAGGAGCGACTGTTTCAGAATGGACGGCTACCTGGTCTGCGTCTGATCCCAGAGGGGCGGCAGTAAGAAACCCTGGCTGTAGGTATAAAAAGCATATTAAAATAAAAAATAATATAATGTCTTATAATAGTAAAAATTCGGTAGGGATATCTACCAAAGTGTCGGCAGGGACCACGGCTGCCGGCGAGGGTTTGGCTGAATGTTTAAGACGTTCAGATGAGTCGCCAGTGGTTTATAATAATAATAATATTAATAACATGTATAATTATGATAAATTAATAAACCCTTTTGTGAAGGGCTCGAAGATTCAAAGAAGTCCACCTAAAAAAGGTGACGAAAATAAGAAAACCGAAGAGGGTAATAAGAAAAAATAATGTTCCATGAAGGCAATATAAGGAAAACCCACGAGGGTAATAATAAAAATCAAAGTACGTTACTGCAAGACAGTAATATTGAAGTCAACTCCGGAATAATTAAGTTGGAAATCTTGTGTAAAGATTTACAAAGAGAAATCTCTCAACTTAAGGCAGAAAATTTAAAATTAAAAAAGGAAAAAAATAGTGTGCCAAATGTATCCACTGATACTACAGTTGGGACATACGAAACGGATGAAGAAGAACTAATCAGAGAAACTGATTGGATTCTGAATACGAAAAGAAATCCGAAGAAACGAAAAGCGGGTAAGTCTCCAGATGTTAACAAATCTTTGGAACCGCAAAGTAAACCTCAAGAGGAAAAATTTAAAGAAAACAATAAGGTCACTAAAAAATATAAACCTCCTCCGGTAATTTTGAGTAATATAAAAAACTATTCTCATATTATAAAAATAATAAAAGAAGAAAATATAAATGTTAAAGTCAACATGATGAATAATGATCAACTAAAAATTAATGTTGACAACGAAAAAGATTATAGAGTTTTAACAAAATCTATAAATAAAGCGAAGTTGGAATTGCATACGTATGAAAACAAACTGACTAAATCAATTAAAGTTATGGTAAGAAATCTTCACCCATCATGTGAGCCAGAAGATATTAAAAAAGAACTTCTTAATAGAGGTTTTATATGTCTAGATGTGACAAATAAAATTAAAAAAACTAAAGATAAAAATATAAAGATTGTAACAAAGCTTCCACTATATATGCTATCTTTTGACCATTCGGAGGAAATAAATAAAATATACAAAATAGAATATTTACAGCACATGAGAGTGGGGCTCTCAGAAGTAGTAAGTCCATTGCTCAATGCAAAAGATGCCAGAGTTTTGGACATACACAAAAATTCTGCCAAAGACAGGCTAAATGTGTAAAATGTGCTGAAAATCATATGACAATAGAATGTAGTAAAAAAGAAAATTTCCAAGCCATATATGTAAACTGCAACGAGGCACACCCTGCTAGTTATCGTGGTTGTTTGGTAGCAAAAGAATTACAAAAAAGAAGATTGAATATGCGCAAACCGAAACATTCAAATGTAATAACAACACCGAAAAAAACTACACCGTTTATATCTAATAAAGTTGTGAATGGAGTTTTATACTCCCAAGCCTTAAAATGTAAAACAGAAGAAAATATTCTTACAGAGAAACAATCTAAGGTTATGAAACCTAAAAGTAATGACAAGGATGTGATGCACATGATGTAAAACTTATTGCTAAAAATTGATGAAATCTCCATAAGATTAAATAAAATAGAAAAGAAATACATTAATGTATCTCTTGAAACCCCTAAAAGAATTGTAAAAAATGTATCTAGATAAAATACGTATTGCAACTTAGAATTCGAATGGTGTTCTAAATAAAAACATGAACTAGAATTTTTTTTAAGGTCTAAAAATATTGCTATATGTCTGATATCAGAGACTCATTTGACAATAAACTCAAACTTTAAGATACTAGGTTATGAATGCTATAAGGCAGTTCATCCTAGTAATCAGCCGAGAGGAGGTAGTGCAATTCTAATAAAAGGCACTATAAAACATAATGAAGAATTCAAAATTGAGTCTGAAGAAACACAGCTTTCTATGATCAAAATTTCATCTACTAAACAAGACCTTAATACTGCACTAACGAGTATATTATCCACCAAGATGCAATATAAAGAAAAATATTTTTAAAGAACTCCTAAATGTCCACGGACATAAATTTTTGCTAGGAGGTGATTATAATGCCAAACATACCGATTGGGGTTCTAGAACAACCTCAACTAGAGGTAGAGAGCTAAAGAAAGCTATTCAAGAGTTAGGTTGTTACCATCATTCGATTGGCAAACCAACTTATTGGCCCACAGACACCAACAAGGTTCCAGATCTAATTGACTTCTTCATATCCAAAAGAATTTCAGGCAACTATATAAATCTAGAAGTTAACCATGATCTAGATTCTGATCACTCTGCTGTTATACTAGATTTGAATGAAAAAATAACTAGAAAACTAAATAAGCCCACACTGACAAATAATACAACAGATTGGTTAAGCTTTAAATATGAAATCGTAAACAACATTAATTTAGAAATAAATTTACAATCAAAAGAACAATTAGATCTGGAACTTGAAGGCTTTATTAATATAATTCAAAAAGCTGCTTGGATAACACAAAAATAATTGAATATAGGTCAGCAGCAAATATTTATCCCAGAGAGATAACTGATTTAATAAAACGAAAAAGAAGGGCTAGATGTAGATGGCAACAATCTCGTCACCCTGATGATAAGAAGATTTTGAGCAGATTATCACAATCTCTTAAAAGAAAAATCAAGATTCTAAAATCAGTATCATATGAAAATTATATAAAAGGTTTATCGGCAACAAAAGAATCAAATTACTCGTTGTGGAAAGCAACGAAGAGTGTAAAACAGCCGATTTAGCATGCCCCGCCGCTCATGAAGCCAGACGGAACTTGGGCAAAGGATAATAAAGATAAAGTCGAATTATTTGCAGATCATTTAGAAAATATATTCAAACCAAACGATATAAATTCTAATCTTTGTTTATTAGACGATGTTATAATAGAAAAAAACACTATTAATCCATTTACACAAGAAAAAATTAGTGAAATAATAAAAACTCTAAAGTTGAAAAAAGCCCCAGGTTTTGATATTATTACAGCTCAGATTATAAAAGAGCTTCCACAAAAAGCCCTAAGATTTTAGAGAAAAATCATAAATGCGGCAGTAAAATTGAAGTACGTTCCGAGCGCTTGGAAAGTGGCAGAAGTTATTATGATAGCAAAACCAGCGAAGCCATTAAATGAGGCGAAATCTTATAGGCCAATATCTCTGCTACCCATTATGTCAAAACTTTATGAAAAACTGTTGTTAAAAAGGCTGAAGCCAATTATAGAAAATAAAAATTTAATTCCTAACCATCAATTTGGTTTTAGATCCAAGCATGCAACAATTGACCAAGTTCATAGAATAACAAATGTTATAGAAAAAGCATTCGAAGAAAAACAAATATGCTCCACAATATTTCTAGACGTAGCACAAGCGTTTAACAAAGTTTGGCACGAAGGTTTAATATTTAGATTAAGAATATTGATACCCTTACAATATGTAGAGATACTTGTCTGACAGATTATTTAGAATTAAACAAGATGAAGAGTACTCTGCACTAAGAGAAATAAAAGCAAGTGTGTCTCAAGGCAGTATTCTAGGTCCTATATTGTACTTGCTTTATACAAGTGATCTACCAGAAGTAGAAAATGTAACTGTAGCAACATTTGGTGACGATACTGCAATATTGGCAGTAGGATCGATATTGACGAAGCTACAAAAAAATTACAAAAAGCAAGTAAAAAAAATGTTACTGGACTATCAAATGGAAAATAAAACTAAGTGAATCTAAATCTGTGCATGTTAATTTTTCTTGTAGAAATATAAAGAATCCACCTAAAATAAATTTAAACGGTGTATTTGTATCAATCGAAAATTCTGCAAAATACCTAGGAATGACACTGTATGTCAAGCTAAGGTGGAATGAACACGTTAAAAAGAAAAAACTAGAACTTGAAAATAAATATAGAGAAAATTACTGGCTCCTAGGGCGTAAGCCTAAACTACCAATATATAATAAAGTGTTAATTTACAACCAAGTAATTAAACCTATATGGCATTCAACTTTGGGGTTGTGCCAAGAAAACGCATATTGCAAAAATATAATCTTTTAAGAATAAAGTCCTACGTAACATAGTAAGTGCTCCCTGGTATGTACATAATAGTGACATTCACAGAGCTTTACAAATTCCCAAAGTTATAGATGAAATAAGTAGATATGCCATAAAGCATAAAGCTCGTTTAGAAGCACATATAAATCTTCAAGCTGCTCAACTAATAAATAATAAAATTACTATAGGAAGGCTTAAAAGAAAAAGACCTTCAGATATAGTACGAAGTACAGATTTCCTTAGGGAAAGTACATAAAACCTATATTCAAAACAAGATAGCAAAAAATTAATGGTTAGTCAGTTTGACTAGTTTTAATAAGGGAAGGTTGTGGTTTAGTCGATAAGAATCCGGCATACATTTCTGCTACGGGGCAGTCTGTATCTTTCGAAGATTCCACACCAATCCACGTAAAAAAAAAAAATTTATTGCAACAAATAAAAATTTAAAAATAGTGGGGGCTTCCGCCCCAGAACTCCCGGTAAACAAATTATTGAAACCCTCATTTTGAATCCAACTCTAACACCCATCCTAATTGCATTTTTTTTACATATTTCAAAAAAAAACAAGTAAATGTAACAGTAAGTCGATGCAACCGACTTATTTATATCCTAAACCTAAAAAATTCAAATTAAATTAAAAATCCATAAGTTAAAATAAATGCTTTTACAACCTTTGTTTCTATGAGTATTCAATTTCTATAGGTTTCTTTATTTATTAAATTCGAAGATATGTTTGGGAAGTGTGTGAAGGCACCCGGACCACCTCCCCAATTCATCCCAAATCTTAGAGACATTATCAGAACAGGGTAGAATACTCTTATATAAAATTTCAAATTTTATATTTATTAATTTCGAAGATATACTTGTTCGGTGTTGGAAGTTGTGTGGGAGATACCCGAACAATCATTCCAATTCATTTGAAATTTTAGGCAAATCAGGGATTCATGAAACAACACACTCGCATAAAATTTGCAGTTTCTATCTTTATTAATTTCGAAGATATGCTTGTTCGGTTTTGGAAGCTGTATGCGAGGTAGCCGACCAACCACTCCAATTCTTAACTTTCCTTTCGTAATTAATAAATTACTACATAAATTTCATCAAGATAGCTTCACTAGTTTTTGAGTTATCATGCGAACGGACGGACATCGCTAAACCGACTCAGGAGGTGATCCTGATTCAAAATATATATACATGTCCATATCTAACTCGCTTCCTTTTGGTGGTTACAAACACCATACCAAAGTTAATATACCCTGTACTTAATGTGTAGGGTATAAAAAACCAAAAAAAAAAAAAAACAGAACTGAACTGAACTGAATCGAACTTGCAAAAACAAAAAGCACCTAATAAGAACCGCACACTCTACCACTGCACTAATCGCTAAACTGTATTTTTCACGTTTATATTCAGTTATATTGTGAAATTCCTACTCCTACTATACAACCTATATTTTAAAATTTTTAATCGAAGAAAAAAATCAAAAATTTCCTGGAATAAAAGAGCGTCTTATTTGAATATCTACATTATAGGAATAGATTATACATATTATACTAGAAAATCCCCTGTGCAATTGCACAATTTCTATAGATTCAAAAACATTTACGTTATCATACTGACTCCCTTACTATCTGTAATAAGGGAGGGATTATTACATGTATTTTTTTAGCTTAGGTATATTAAGTACCTAACTAAAATAACTTATGGATTTTTAATTTAATTTAAATTTTTTAGGTGTAGGGTATAAATAAGTCGGTTGCATCGACTTACTGTTACTTTTACTTGTTTTCGTTTTGCTTGAAAAAAATTTGCTGAATTTATTTTATTTAAATGTACTTTGGAAGAGGTCTTTGGTATATTTAATAAAAGATTCATGTCCCTGATAATGAAATTTCATAAATTTTCGGGGGCTTTTTTTGTGACGGTCGTTTTCGACAGCTTTTTAATTTAATGGTCTAATAATAAATTAGTACAAAATTATGAATCTTTTGTAAGAGACGGCTTCTAAAATGTTTTCTATGTTATTTTTTTTTTTTTTTTAAGAAAAATATCCATTTCTATAATATTTGGTAAGTTCCAGACTTCTGTTATGAAATATAATTATTTAAGTCTGCCGAATTTATATTAATAAAAAAATTTCGAATATTTTATGTTATGTTTTATGTTAAAAATCTAAATTTCAACCTAAATAAACAAAACTATTTTAAAGTCTGCTACGAAGCTTTTACCAGCTTTTATACTAATGAAAACAAAATCAAGAATAAAATCGGCCTATTATTTTTTTCTTATAAATATGAGACTTACTATAAACTTTGCTCTTTTCACTTTCAGGCGTTTTAATTTTATTAAGAGTACCTATTTTTATTTTTTTTTTCCAAAACAAAGATTGAAAACGCCAACAGAAGATTAATAATTTATTTTTAATTTACCGCTGCGACCAGTTCATAATGGATGTGGCGATCAAATTTAAAAATTAAAAATTTGCTGAATTTATTTTTATTGAAAATGTGTGTTTTTTAAGTATGGACTTTTCCTTTTTTGACTGTACTCACTTTCAATGAACGGTTTGTGTCTCTGATAATACTTCTAGTGAAAAATTTGGTCTCTGGTAATAATATTTACTAAATTTATTTATATTTTTAATGAACGGTTTGTGTCTCTTGATAATACTTTGAGTGAAAGATTTGTGTCTCTGGTAATAAAATTTTAACTTATTAATAAACATACAGAAATATCATCATTGCCAGTTCAGTTTACATTCAGTGTGAGTGTTTTATTATAGATATAAAATATATTTTTTTACATGTTGGCAAGGTCTCACCAACATCTTGTGTATTATATTATAGATAATACATATGTGTGTATATTCTTTACATAGGTTTTTTATAAAAATGGAAAATTATTAATGAAAATCAGAAAATTTTCGAAAAATATTGATCTTGTAAGATGGCAGTACTGAATATTTATCATTTAAAACAACCAAAACAAAAGAAAAAAAATAGAATCGAATCGAACTTGCATACTAAAGAGTTCTAAGTTCAAGAATCGGCCACTCTACCACAGCACCAAACCCCCAACTGAAGTTTGTATGTTTATATGCAGTTATATTATAAAATTCCTATTTCCTATCATGCAAACTATATTTTAAAATTTTATTTATGTATTTAGAAAAAAAACAAAAAGCTATATTTAAAATTCAATGTAATAAAATAGCGTCGTTTTTGAATATGTATATTATAGATATAGATTATACATACTATATGATACATATGTATATTCTTTACATGTGTTTTTTATAAAAATGGGAAATTAATAATGAAAATTAGAAAATTTTGGAAAAATATTGATATTGTAAGATGGCTGTACTGAATATTTATCTTTTAAAAAAAAATAATGAAACTTGGTTGGTAAATCATTGAGTAAAAGGGTTTTAAATGTCTATCATTTACAGATTAAATAATATGATTTTATGAACAAACCCTTTGAAGTTTTATGAACAAACCTGTTGAATTATATGACATTGACTTATTTTTAAATTACAATATTACATTATACAATAGATATTATGTATACTGTCAAATTTTTTAACATTAATTTTTGAAATTTAAGTAACGAACTGTTAATAGGTTTGCATTATTAAAATCATATTAAATTAATTTTGAAAAACACGCAAATAAGCAGATATTTGTTTGAAATCACGCAAATAAGCACATATTTGCTTTTATCAATGGTTGTTCTAAACGCACAAATTTGTGACTATTATCCGGAGTTCGGATTAATGCAAAATTCGGATATGAACATCAAATGGCTGTGCTTTTAGTATGTGCAATTAAACGGGTCCGACTGTAATAACATTAAACCTAAACAGCTATAAAGAAACTATACCTTAATATTATTTATTATATTTTCGCAAAATTAAATGTAATAAGGACTATGATTTAAACTTGAAAACAAAAAAAAAAAGTAAAACCTAAAAATATTTTTTGATAGTGCCAATACATAGGGTACACATGGTTGGTAAACATATTGTTCACCCTTGACTTTTATGGTTTAATTTTGAATGATTTTAATCTCGATATTGTATTTTAAATTTTTATGCATAATGAATTTATAAAAAAAAAAAAAGAAAACAAAAAAAAACTTTACTTTAACAAACTACTTTGAAAACCATATTTTTTTTTTGTTTTTTTTTTCTTTATAATTAAGAACATGCAATAATATTATTATTAACATTTTAAATTTTTTTTTTAATCTTAAAACTAATAAAATGCTACAAATTTCTTTTGATTAATTTAGACTCCAACCATTTTTTATCACAATAAATATTTTTTAATACTGGAAAAAAAAAATATATTTTCTATTTAAAAAAAATAAATTTTTTTTTTTGTTCTCGCGGTTTTTTATTCTCACTATTATTTTAATATTTTGTTTAACAATAAAAATGGTGGTTATAAGACCACTATCGCAGAATTCATAAATAATATTAATAATAACATTAAAAATAAAAAATAAATACACAAAAAAAAAATTTGTTTTCTTCAATTAAATCATAATTTAATTTTGATCAAAAAATTAATTTAATCAAAAAATGTAAGATCGAACTATGGGAACTCTGTGTCGGAACTAATACAAACAAGTTCCAAAACTATCCAGGATGTAATTAATCAATCTACACCTGCATCTTTGAAAACATCAACGGAAATTTTATTTTCAAAAAAACTTGTGGAAACTAAATTACCACCAAGAATTCTACGATGTAGAAAGCACAGTTTCCAAATTAGTTTATGAAAAATTTCAGATTTTTTAAATTCGCAAATAAGTAATTGACGCACATAGTTTTACATTTTTTTTATATTGATAATGGATTTGATTATGGTACTTATATGTATGTACATATAAATATAGTTTTTATAGTTGTAAGAATTTTTTTTTGTGATAACTGAAATTAAACCAAAATGTGAACTAAATATTTTAAGTTTTTATAGCTGTAATTTGTTGCTATAAGTGGAAAGTTCTTTTTGTTTTTCTTATAATTTTTTTTTAATAATATTGAATTAAATGAATATATGGTAAAATTAACAATAAGGGCAAGTTCACATGGAATGCATGCATCCGGATGCAAAGATTTGATTGGTTCGAAATATATATCGTATTCATGACATGCTCTCCCTTTCGCTCATTTTAGATGTAAAATTGTTTGCATCCTCTATAAGAAGCATACAAGGTGCAAATTTGTTTTAACGTCAAATACATACTTAAAAGCAAACGTCAAATATTTTAAATGTTAAATATTTTGAAATATTTTGAAGATGGATATAATAAAATGCAATGGTTGCTATTGGTTTGCTGTTAATATTAAATTTAAATATAAGTTTCTAAATTATATTTAGTTTATATTAATTAAAATTTTTTCTTATATCAATTAACAATTTTCTCCGGTTTACCATTTTGTAAATAAAAAATTTTTTCATCAAATGTCAAAACAATATACACATATTAGCCTACTAGGTACTTTCAAATAAAACTTTCACAGAATAAAATATCGCCGTTTTGCATCTCGTGAACGAGTGGATGCCTATGTGCCGGTGTACACGTTCATGTTTTCTTTCACCTTTTAGATGTTCATGCTTTTGATGTTTCTTTTCTCTCTTTTTTTCTCACAAGAGAAAACGAGACACTAAATTTGAATGAAAAGTTGCGACATGAATAACATTTTCAAGCAATTTTTCATTCATCTCACAATTTTTTGTCAATTTGTTGACATTCGTAATTTTTTTTATGAAAGTTTAGGCAACCTACTGTGAAATAAAAAAAAAAATAATAGTAAAAATAATAACAAAAATAACATTAAAAATAATATTAAAAGTCATAATAAAAATAATAAACTAACAATGGTGTTTAGTTGGGCAAAATACCATGTAGAGAAATTATTAATTAATTATTAATCGGTTAATCTTAACTGATTTTGAAGAAAGTGAAAAGAACTTTTTTTATTTTTGTTTTTTTTTCCATTCTTTAATTCAAATTCTTTTATTTTTTTTCTTATTCTCTTTCACAAGACTTGCAAATATGGAAGCTGATGTTGCCGCTGTTCTTAAAAGTAAAATTTCATCTTCCAACGAACTCATTTTCTTAAATGTTTAATAATTATTTTCTACAAAACGCTGAACACAACCTTCTTATAAAAGAAACAAATGAAACCAATGAAGAAAAATGATATTAAAAATAAATTGCTTTCAATTGATTTTTTCGTGTACAGAGAGCATATTCGACATTTTCATCTTTTCAGGCGATTTTTCGTTCATGTCTACTAACGTATACATCGGCTCTATTGGATGCAAAATATTCGTTATTACCGAAGAGAACAGGAAATGTAACCGGAACTTACGCTAAATTTTATTTTTCCATTTACAGTTTTATCAATTTTTATTTTTATTTTACAAACAATTTTAAAAATAATTTTTAAAGTACCTATCACATAAATGAAGTGCCTCACTTGAAGAACGATTAGGCTTAGATGTATTTGCATTTTACATAAAACTATTTATTGCATTTCTCCAACTTCCAGATATTATTTCTGGGGGCATGACACTTTGCTGAAAAAAAAATCCCGAACGACTCATAATCAGAAATATCCAGAAAAAAAAATTTAAAATTTAAATTTGGTGGAAAAAGTTCCGATTGTTAAAAAATCCTGAAAACGAAAAATACTGAAATCAAGAAATTTCTGTTTACATAAGTACTTATGTAAAAAATATATAAAAAAGGATTTTAGAGTATTGAATACAAAACCAGATGATACGTTTTTTCCAAAATATATATATAATATATATAATATATAATATGTTTATGTGAGATCCTGAACTGAATTGAGATTAAGTTTAAACTTCAAACCGTATATTGACATTAAGATAAAATTGAATGAAAAACTAGTACAAAAACATATTAAATATACCCATTTTCTGATTTTTGTACTATAGTTTTTCAGTTGCTATTTAAACGTCAAAATTTGAAATACAAACATCAAAATATTTTCGTTTACTTCTAATCTAACCATCTTCATCTTCAAACTTTACCTTTTTATTAATTTTAACACATTTTTTCACATTTACATTTCTGACGCTGAATTAAGTAGACGTGCTAATGTTAAATTTTAAATTCTTTCAAATTCTTTAATTCTTTACCTTTAGTCATAACTTAAGTAAAAGAATAATAAAAAAAATTAAAAAAAAATTAAAAAGCAAAAAAAAAAAATTTAATTACATCAAAAATAAAAGAATTATAAAAGAACTCATTTTTTTTTTCTTTAAAAAAAAACTAGAAAACTGTGCTGTGTTTTTGTGTCAAATATAACAAATACAATATTTGCTGATACAATATTTTAAATTTTTATAATTAAAAATAAAATTTTTTATTTTTTTGAATCAATTTAAAAAAAAAAATAAAATAAACAAACATGAATACAAATAAATGTAACAGCTCTATCTGTACAGTTTTCGATGCAAAAACTGAATTTGTAACATGCAATAGTTTTTGCAAGAAACGCTTCCACGGAATTTGCCTAAATGCTACTAGAGGGTGGTATTCCACGTTCTTGGCCCAGTATTTTGTTTGTGAATCATGCTTGGATTATCATGCCAGTATTAATATATTATTGAACGAAGTCAAAACATCTTTCAATAACATTAAAGATGAATACACAGGACTTGCAGCTAAAGGTCATGACACTGTAAAATATAACTCAGCATCTTTTAATGAAGTGGCAAAAAACTACGAGTCACTGAATATGACACTGAGCAGTACATCTGACAAACAAAAAGATCAACTGAAACAGAATTTGGTTTCTAAACATGATAAGTTTCTTTCCGCACTAAATAGATTAAATGAATCTTTAAATACGTTGACTAGTGAGTTAATGTCATCTATTAACTTACAGCTACAGAAACTTTTTGATTCGAAGCTAAATAGTCAACCTTCAGATATTGCAGATAAACTGACTGATAAAATAGGTTCACTTAAAAAGGAAATAGTGAATATGGCGGTTAAGTTAGATGCTAGTTTGGATACATGTTTCGATACGTTTAGATACAACCAAATGTATCTGAGTCAAAATTCAAAGGACATTTGGACTCAAAAGATGAACCGTTCAGCTACAGTTAATTTCATAATTCCTTTATGTTTAAGCCTATAACCTCTCCAACGGTGGAATTCACTAATAAAGTGACTAATGATGCTTTGGATTCAAAATCAAATACATCATCTAATAACACCAATGACAATTCATTACTTAGTGAAATTCTACAATGTAGTAACAATTTAGCTATCTTACCACCTTCATCCTCAGCTTTAGCATCAACAGAAGAAGTTCAACACAGTTCTACTACTAAGAAAGTTCGGTTTATTCTTCCAAATATTAAAGATATTAATACTGTCATCGATCAGATATCAACTAAGAAACATCATGAACCTGTAACTATGCTATACTTTTCCAATTTTGCAGGGTCAACAAGTTCTAGTTATCTTAGTAAGTTTTTAAAAAATACTTTTAATTTAAATAGTCTTAAAGTAGTCAATATTACTCCTAAGAATCTTAGATATAAACCAAAATACAAATCTTTCAAAGTTGTTGTACCTATATCCAAAGTTTGTGATATAATTAATTACAAGCGATGAAAAAAAGGTACAATAATAAAAAAAATTGTATGCAATACTAATTTAGAGATTTCATCTACTAACACCTACACGAAGCTTAACACTGACGAAAATTGAAATTATATTAATTATAATAGCATTAACAATAATAATAAAAATAATAAATATAGAAATGAAATAAGTAATAATAATTATCATAATAATAATAATAATAAAAGTAATAAAACAAATACTACTAATAAGATTAACAATAATAATAACAATAAAAAAAGCAATAACAAAAGTAAAAAAAAAAATTTCTAATAAGAATATTAATAAGAATAATAATAATAATAGTAATAATAATAACAATAACAATAGTAAAAGTAATAATAATAATAACAATAATAAAAATAATATTAATAATAATAATAACAACAATAACAATAATAATGATATTAATAATAACAATAACAATAATAATGATATTAATAATGATAATCTTGATAATAACAACATTGATAATAACATTGATAACAACTATAACAATAATAGTAGTAATGATAATAATAATAATAACAATAATAATAACAACAGTAATAATAGTAATTATATCATTAATAACAATAACAACAATTATAATAATAATAATATTAATAACAATGATAATAATGAAATTAATATAAATGATTCATTATCAATAAATCCGCTAATACCCCCTACTGTTAGAATGACAAAAAAATCAATAACAGAGGACTGCCAATACGCTTTATCAAGATTTAGAAATGAGAAAATTTTTCATAGTAAGACTTTTCCTTGCTTATTTACATAACGATTCATATAATCGTTTTATAGAGGGTAAAACAAGAATTCATTTATCTGTTCTTTACCATTTGTAAATGTATTGTGTTGATATTGTGCTTAGGTATTGAAGGTTTTATAAATATGATTGATATCGTTCCTCGACAATATTTTGTATATTTTGCTGGAATGATTTTTCCGTAAGAAAATGGTGCTATCTTTGACCCAGAGAAATTGAAATTTATGTTTGATTTTAATATTTTTAGCTTCATAATAAAGATTAGACTGCAGTGCTGTAAGATGGTGACGTAGAAATATTTCTTTGTTGCCATCATTATTCATATCTAATTCAACAGTAAAAAGATGCTTATATTGTCGTTTTTTTTCCAATAATTCTTTTTTTGAGATATCAGAATTAAACTTAACAATATATAATTTTTTCTGGGGACCAGCTTCATTAGTTTTTTTTTGATTAATTGTTGTAACATTTGATATATCATTTTTATCAATACTAGCATTAATTTTTTTTGCGATCGCCAAAACAGTTTCTGTTGGGTTTATGAGATTCGAAGGTAGACCGGCTAGTACAAGATTATTTTTTAACAAATTCTGCTCCGTTTTATCATGTAAGTACTCCAAACTGTTAACTCTATTTTCCAAAATGCTGATGTGATTTGCAGAACTATTCACACGATCATGTAATTTAGAATTTTCTTTCAATAATTCAGCATTTTTGATTAAAACTTCTTCAAACTGGAGTGCTAAATGTTTTTGATTTTTGTGAATTTCGAGCAAAACACCACCTAGATTTTTAAAAATTGTGCTAATTCTTCTGGTGTATAATTAGTACAATTGAAAGATTCTAATTCATCTTCTAGGCTTAATTGAGCATTATTATTAAGAGAATTGCAAAAACTTACGTCATTACTTATCTTATGATTGTTGTTATAAATTATCACAGATTCAACTGATGTTTTAGGAGTTTTGCTATTTTCATCAACCTCGTTAGTATCAACTAACACCATAGACTCATTTGATGTTGTTGGACAATTAACACATTTCCAATAAGAGTTACCTGACATGATGGCATAAATCAGTTCATCAGATATATTGACACACCTTGCATGAAAACTCAAGGCACACGTGCCACACTGAATTCCTTTATTTTTGGTTTTACCAGCAATTTGTTTTTTGCAAATATTACACTGATTCACCATTGTTTTTTAGAAATAGTTTTAAAAATTTTTATAGTTATTTTTTTTTTTCTTTATATTATCTTTTTATTTTTTTTTTATTTTTTCTTTTACACTTTTTTTTTTAATGTATTTCAGTGCGCCAAAAAATAATTTCGTAAAAGGAAGATCTCTTTTTTTATAATATAATGAAATAATTTACGTGATAAGTTAAAAATATTATTTAAATTGAAAAGAATAGTTTATAAAGTTTTAAGCAATATGTGTTAAGAATTATTTCGCAAATAAAACAAATTATTTAAAATATTTTTCAAAGAGACTTAAAATTTTGTGTACAAGATGTTAAAACGTCAAACGATTACTGCTTTTATTAGCTTTAAAAGTATATATACAATTAATATATAGTTGTGGCATACGGTGTCTTAATTTACTGTTATGCGAAACTAAAATTTTGCAAAATTCTTTAATCCTTCTATCTTCTAAACGGTTTAAGTTGGAAACTTGAAATTTTGATAGAAGTTAGATCTTTGAAAATAAGTAATGAGTCATTTCAGAAATTTTTTTTGTATCACCCCCCGTTTAGGAGCTGTAAGGGTTCAAAAACTGAAAATTTCCTATTTTTAAACACCTGTAACTTGAACACCTGTTAAAATTTTTTTGAAGTAATACACAAAAATTAAAGCTTCAACATTATACTCTTATTTCTGTTAACAACTTTTTTTAATAATATAGGGTTACTTTATAATTGACGAAAGTGTTACTTGATTTTTTCAAATTTTCTAACAAATTTCTTCAACAAATTTTTTGCATTTGTTTTACTCGATAATTTGAAATTGTTGAGGATATAATGCGTAGTACAAAAAAATGTAAATAAATAAACAACATAACGGTTGCTTGAAGAATTTTTATTTATATGATATTGATATATATACATACTTATATAATATCATGTTTATTTACATATCGTATATGTCACTGATGAATGAATGATAAGAGTATATAGATGTATGTATATAGCGCCGTATTTACATACATATATGTATTTTATTGTACTTATAAGAAATTTATTCTATGAATGGAAATATTTTTAAAGAAATATTGCAATGTATGGCGATATACTTATAACAATATAAATATACTATGTACGCATTAATATAATATAATATTTAAAATTATATTTACGATTTTGTACTTAGTAAATTTAATATACATTTACCGCTTAGTATTTAATGGTACTATAGAATATTTGAAAAAGTTTTGGATTGATTATCTTTATGTGGAAGGTTAAAATCTGCTTTTGAAGAATGTATAAACATATAGTTTGAATATATGTACAACCCATAGTTCTAGAAATTATAAAATTCACCCAAATTATTTTAAAATACTAAAATATTAAAAAAATTTAATTATGTAAACTTTAATTTGTCTAATTATGTGAAATACCTAAATTAAAATATAAAATAGTAAATTGAACTTTGAATTATGTAAAATTGAACTATAAAAAAAGAGAAAACTGTTTTTGTTTTTGATTTTTTATTTCATTCTATTTTAGTTTATTCTTTTTTATGATTAAGTTGAATTGCAATAATTATACTGAGAAAACAATGTGACCAAACAGCTATTAATTAATTTTTTAAATTAGGATTATGAATTAGGTGATTTTTTTTTATTTTCAATTAGATTTTATGTTACGTTACTTTTGTTTTCTTGTTTTTATGTTTTGTAATTGTTATGTCAAATTATATGTTATGTTAAATATGACAAAAGAAATTTTAATTATTATTAGTTAAAATTAAAAATACTTGTATTTGTTTCCAATAATTTGGTTATAATAACTTTCGCGTTCAAATTTTGAACAGAAAAATATATAAATATTACATTTTTGTATAAAATGTAATGTATTCCGTTTTGGTGTACAAAAAAACTCAGTTTTAAATTCTGCTGTACTACTTTTGAAAATTTTAAAACGACAGCGCTGACTGCTGGTGGTTATATACAGGCAATCGTGTAGAGAGAATTTAAAATATAAGATCCAAATTTTGGCAATTTAGTATGAAAAAACATAATTTTTCAACTTAAATTTGAAGAATCTTATTGTTCTGCAGTAGAAAATAATAAATGATATTATTTTTATAAAATTTGGAATATTTTTTATTAACTGTAAAAATCATTTTAAAAAATTTAATCATTTGCATGCTCAAAATTGAGTTTTAAAAAAACTCTACTGAAATCATATTTTTAATTTTTATACGAACTGCAACTGAATAAGAACAAAAGAAAAAGAATGCTAGAAAATAGAGAAATATTATTTTACGAACATTATTATCAGGTGTACTTGTATATTTAAAATTTTTTTTATCTGTTGGTATTTATTATATAGATACTTATGCTGCCCATACACGGCGGACTAGGTTGAAAACTTAGTACGTGGACTAGATAAGTTGTATCGTGTATGGGCAAGTTGTAAAACTATTTTGTTGGTTGAAAAATTTTGATTTTTGTGGGCGGAGAGGTTTGTATTTCAGTTGTATCGTGTATGGGCAAGTTGAACAACTTAAATGTCATTTTAACATTGAGATTTTTTGATTTGAGAAAATAATAAAAATATGAAGTACATAATTAAAACCGGCTCCCGTTTTACGTTAAAACCTAGTAACTCGAGGTTTTAAATTAAATTACATTTTTGAAATCGGCTAGATTTTCTCCTAATACCTTTTCCCGTTTTTTTCTATCATTTCTCTAAGTGCTCTCAAAATAACAAAGAAAAAATTAGTAACTCAAGATTTCAAAAAATAGTGAATTTTTTTTTAAATTAAAACCTAGTAACTTTTAAAATTTTATCGTTTTTTAACCGTTAGTCTCTATTATTCTATAATGAAACTATAACATGGTGGAATTTCAGTTTGCTGAAGCATTTCAATATGTAAGGGAGATATTTAATTCTTCTAGTAAAAAAATTCATAAAAACACAAAGTGCATGAACCGGAGTAAGCTTATGGTGGGATTAGTAGAGAAAAGGTAAGTAAAAGTTAAATTATAACATAGTAACTTAACTTACTACTTTATAATGTGTTACAATGCTATTAATTGAGCAGAGTGAACACGTTTGATGTTTTGTATAAATATTTAAATTAAAAACAAGTAACTTAAGTTACTACATTTTCAAACCACTGTTGGACAGATTCAGTAAATTTTAAATTTTTCATAATTTCTAGAATAAATACTAATATTTCCTATGAGATTAATGCGAAATTCAATAAAGTAGATTCCATGGCAATATCTACTACAAGTCATAGGTAAATATTTTACTACTTTGAGCTAAAAAAAGTAGTTCTTAATTTATGAATTTCCTGCAGTGATGACGTGTATTGTTCGGATTTAAATGATAATACCATGAATATGGAAAATGTAGATGTGGCTTCTGTCATAAATGTATCGAATACAGATATGGAAATAATAAATATGGCTCAAATTGAGGTGGCTATAATAATAGATGTATCGGAAGTCGAAATTGTCCAACTTGAACCCTATACTGTGTATAGTTCTAGTGGAACTATTAATGAATGCAACGTGCAACATACTTTTATACAGGATTCAACAAAAAATATATCAAAACTAAATAAATCTAAATTTAAAAAAAAATACCAAAAGTATTGCTACCTCCTTGCGGATCATCTTGTAGAAAAAAATGTTTCAATAGGTTTTTATCAGAACAACGTATGAGTATATTTGAAACATTTAATAAATCAACGTTCGCTGAAAAGAGACTTTTATTGGACTCATATGTAACTTTTAAAAAAACTGCATAAACCTGTTCTACTAATTCAAAACGTAAAATCAACTTATATTTATACACTTCCACTATGTCCGAGTAGTCCCCACGTAGTGTTCAAGGAGATGTTTTTACACACATTAGGACTAAAAACAGATGGAATGATAACTGCCCATTTTGCAGAAAAAAAGGAAACCAGGGAATTGTACAAACGAAAGATGGGAGATAGATTGCAGCAAGAATGAAAAAAATGTGTAATAAGGAGGAAATAGTAAAACAAATAAGTCATCACATCCTGACATTTCACCCTCAAATATCCCATTATAAAGTTGAACATGCCCCAAAACAGACGATATTTGTCATCTGAAATAACCGTTCGCAGTATGTGGCAAGATTTTCAAAACAAAATTACAAAAATTTCTTATTCTAAATACTACAACCAGTTCAAAAAAGAAAATATTGGTTTTGATTCACCTTCTCAAGATGTTTGTAAACTTTGTACAAAATTTAATTTCATAAAACTGAATATAAAAATACTACTTCAAGTTCTGATTCTGATTTAGTTCATGTACCAATCGAGTGTGACATATGTACAATTTATTTTGAACATAAAAATCATTACACAGCCATAAGAAAATGTTATCAATATGACAAAAAAAATCATGAGATATTTGGTTTTTAAAGAAAAATAAAAAAGATTCAAAAATTTTCAACTTTGAACTGCAATATATCCAGAACGGCAACACCTGTCGTCACCAAATAACTGTTAAAATATTTTTCAGATTACTATCTTATAAGATAAAAAAACTGAATACATATATATATCTTACAGATTATCAGATATAGCGGTTTTTATATAAAAACACTAAAACAACAAGGATGCTTTCAAATGTCCTTTTCGTCCTTAAGCGATAAAATGCGGTTATATATTAAGGATATATATTTTTGGAAAGGTGGTAACACCAAGTATCTTTCAGACACAGTCATTTGGTCCTACGCGGGTACTACATTTACCATAGTATCTCCTTTATTTCTAATTAACTAAATTTTAGATACCTAATTACTACCACTATACACCAATTAAAAATTGTTACACAAAAACTAAAAATTGAACATCGCAAGTGCAAATGCAAACTGTCTCACAAGTTTTCAATATTTTATTATACTTTAATGACTACATACATTTGATCTTACTTCGAAAATGTCAAGTTAAGATCAAAACATAACGTTTTATATTGCTTGAAAAAAACAATAAATATATCAAAACCGACCCTTAATTCAACTTCTAACATATCAAGATTGGATCAAAGATATCAGGAACATTAGCTTGTTAAAATTAAAATTATAATGACTGTTTACATATGCATGACTACAGCATTTGTAATGAGGTTTAACGACCGCATTGTAGATATTAATTGCACTTTTTACTGACAATTTTTTTCTTATTCTTCTTAAAAAATCAATTTTCTTACTAATTTTTTTTGCAAACGTATTTTACGGGTTTAATTTTAGGTTAAGACTGAATTTAAGTTCATTATCTACTACCACTAGTAGGTATATTACTTCTTCATTATTTGTCTCCGATTTTTAGCGTCACCTCATTATTATAGTTTATTGTTATAAACTTTGATTTTTTCACATTGAGTTTAACTTTATTTATTTCAAACCAACTGTTCAACTAGGTCATTCTCCATATTTATCTTACATTCATTTAGATTGTCACCCATAACAAAAATCAGCGCGTCATCTGCAAATAAATTAATTTCGCCAAATTTTAACTCCTCTCCAATATCATTAATATTAATAATGAACAGTAGTGGACCTAGTATGGATTCTTGCGGATCTCTCAGATTAATAAATTTTTTTTGTTGAGAGGTTATCGTTGATTCTTGTTCTTTGACTCCTACCATATTGGTATGAGCAAATCATTTGAGTTCTTTTCCCTTGATACCATATTTGTACATCTTTCTAAGTAGAATGAATGGTCAACAGTCTCAAATGCTCTCTTGATTGGCCTAAAGTCTTATTTTTTTATTTATTGGCCTAAAGTCTTCTTTTTTAACGCTATTTTTCACTTTTTCAATAGGTATCACTAAGGACTCTCTCCCGTTTTTTAAAAATGTGCCAGTTTGCCATTTCATAATTTTCTCCAACAAGATTAGTACTCATCTTTCGACCTTGCATTTCATCCTTGTTTACCTTGCATTTCGATTACTTTTATGCATTTCACCTCTCGTTCACTTAAAAATTCATTCTGTCCTTTTATTTTTAAGATCAAATCCTCTTTTTCTATTTCTCTTTTACACCAGTCACCATATTTTTTGTTTTGTTTGTCTCCAATATCTTAATCTCGTATTTATCCTTTAACTTACTATTTTCCACCGCTTGCTTAATTTTGTTTATTTCTTCTTTATTCACACTTTTTTCTGCAAAATTCTCATTCTTACTTGTATTCAAATCTAAAATTTTCAGCTTACCTGAGTCAATCTCCTCAGTTAAATCTCTTCTTGTCACATCAATTTTCTGTGTTTTTTTTGGAAGAAGTGTAGGTTCACATGCGATTACGGAAATAAAAGTAGGTTACTTTCTCTTATCAATTTAGAGCTGGTCGAGGGAATTTAATTTTCCAATTATTTTTTTCAATAATAACCTTTTTTTTTTTTTTATTAAAATTTTAAATTATATAATGTTACAAACAACAATTATATTTAGCAAAAGTGGTATTGTTTAAGGCCTTAGCTTGCATTTCATCCTTATTTACCTTGCATTTCGATTACTTTTATGCATTTCACCTCTCGTCTCACCTCTGTGGAGCTGTATGGCCATTATATTTTACTATGTATGTTGCTTTATTGCTATACTATAAAAAATTCCAGGTTCTTTATTTTTACTTATATATTTAATTTTATTATACTTTACTTAATTTCATTTAATTTTGTTTAATTTCAATATTAATTAACTTACATCTATTTATTTACTTATTTTGATTTACATTTATTTAATTTAATTTTACTTTACTTCATTTTATTAATGTCATTATTGATTGACTTACATTTGCTATTAAACTTATACTTATTTTGAGTTCATTTTACTAATTTAATTCATTTTTTTGATTTATTTAAATGCTTAGTTTTTACTTATATTAATTTAATTTCATTATATTTTACTTTCATAACTTCATTTAATTTTATAATCAATTGACTTTATAATAATATGAATGTTGATTTTATTATCAATAATTTAACCTTCAAAAAAAATTTTTTTTTTTAATTGACTGCTAGTAACATGCATTTAATCTTATATTTAAGTTCTAAAACTTTATCAATAGCCTTAAAAATTTCCGGGAGTTCTTTATACGCCTTTAAGGAATGAAATAAGCAATAATTAATTTGATTATTGGTTCTAAAAAGTGATAAAAAAAAGTTTCTTCTATTCAGAATAAAATTATGTTTTATTTGATTATTTATTATTTTATAAGCAAGAAGCTAGAGTTCAAGTTTACCTATATTCTTCAGACTAAGATACTGACTAGTATATAACATGCTCGTTGGATGCCGAATTGGAAGTTGCCGAATAAGTTTAATGCACTTTTTATGTAATGTCTCTAACTTGATCATATAAACTTGGGAAGCTCTATTTCAAATGGCATTAAGGTAGCAGATATGCGATTTGATGTAAGATGAGTAAATAGTATATAAAGCTTCAAACGACAGATAGTTTCTCAGTCGTTTCAATTATCACAAAATGAAGATATAAGGTGCTATGTTTTGGCTATATGTTCTATATAGTTATTCCAGCTGAATTTGATATCAAGTATCAATTTTAAATAATTGAAATTATGTACATCTTCAATAATTACATTTCTGTATAGAAAATTTGGTCTGGCCATTGAGTTTTAAACGAGTCATATCATCTATGTAAATTTTGAAAAGGTCTGGACCCAATATAGAGCATTGGAGAACGTCTTTGACAATTAATTTCTCCGTGCTACAAATGTCTGCTATGCGACCTGCCTTCGATTTCGTAGATATGATTTATTATTCCAACCGAATGTTTGAAAAACTAAGTTTTGAAAGCTTGTATAGTAAAGTATCATAATCAACACAATCAAAAGCCTTTTGCAAGTCTAAAAAGATAGAACTTACGTATTTTCCTATATCTCTATTTTTTGAAATAAAGTTAGTTAAACTTAGGAAGGCAACGGTTGTATTAAATCTTTTTTTAAATCCGTATTGCTCTTCGCTTAATATAGTATTATTATCCATGAAAGTGTTTAATCTGTTTTTAATAATAATTTCAAAGATTTTCGAGAAGGCTGGTAAAATAGAAATAGGTCGATAATTTGAGCAACTGGTTTTATTACCATTTTTAAAAATTGGAGTTACAATGGCAGTTTTAAGATTTTTTGGGAAAATACCTGAAATGATTTGTTGATAAATTCTACTAATATGGGACACAATTGTTCAGAAAATTTCTTAATGAATGAATTGTATCAGATGTTATCATATTCTGTAGCTGCCGTCAAATTTAGGGAATTGATTGTTAATCTGACTTCCTCAATGTTCGTTGGTTCTAAATGAAAATTGGAAAAGATGTTGCGACTGGATTGATTCATATAAGAATAGTCAATGTTATTATCCGGTAGGTATATTAATTTCTTTAGTTATGTAAACAAAGAAGTTATTAAAAGCCTCGGAAATATCTTTTTCATAATTCTGACATATGACTCTGATATGATTTTTCGAATCATACATCATACAGACATTTCGGATCTTGAAGGGCAATTCACGTCACCGAATCTGGAAATAACACGGTCTGGAAACTTTTTTTTTTTTTTTTCTTTATTTATTTTCAAATTTATATCTTACTTACTGCTTACATTTTAATTCAAATCTACATAATTTAATTATAACTATTTCAAGTAATTTAATTTTATAGTAAAACATTTTTAAATATAAAGTAAATATAAACAGTTCCTATTTTTTTTTTTACCCAAGCCGAAGCCGTTGGGTTTTAAATGGTTAAAAATATTTCAAAAGTAATTTACAAGTTTTTAATTTTAATTTTCGCTCAATATTTATATATGTATTAAAATTTTTATTTTCGCACTCAATATTACTATATTATATAAATCTGCATTGTTTTCATCATGAAAGAGTATATTATTTTATTACAAATTATCATAGAATGGTGTAACAAAATTTCTGAATTGAATTAAGAAACCACAGTAACATACAATTTAGGCGGAATATATGATTTCAACAATTTTTTTTTATACAAGGATATGTTTTCAATTGATTTGATAACGTTCGGTAAATCATTAAATATTTTTAAACAATTAAAGAGACAATTTGTCTTTTGTTTATCAGTTTTAAATAATGATAAGTAAAAATTGCATTTATTGCGGGTGTTGTAGTTATGAATATATATATATTTTTGTAGTATAAAATTATGTTTGATTTTGTTATTTATTATTTTGAAAGCCATATAAGTTTCGCGTTTATAAAGCCATAAGCAATATAAGTTTCGCGTTTACAGATATTTTCAAAACTGAGGTATTTTTGACAATAGATCATACTACAGGGATACAATATGGGTTACTTATGAATTATATTTAATTTTATTATACTTTACTTAATTTCATTTAATTTTGTTTAATTTCAATATTAATTAACTTACATCTATTTATTTACTTATTTTGATTTACATTTATTTAATTTAATTTTACTTTACTTCATTTTATTAATGTCATTATTGATTGACTTACATTTGCTATTAAACTTATACTTATTTTGAGTTCATTTTACTAATTTAATTCATTTTTTTGATTTATTTAAATGCTTAGTTTTTACTTATATTAATTTAATTTCATTATATTTTACTTTCATAACTTCATTTAATTTTATAATCAATTGACTTTATAATAATATGAATGTTGATTTTATTATCAATAATTTAACCTTCAAAAAAAATTTTTTTTTTTAATTGACTGCTAGTAACATGCATTTAATCTTATATTTAAGTTCTAAAACTTTATCAATAGCCTTAAAAATTTCCGGGAGTTCTTTATACGCCTTTAAGGAATGAAATAAGCAATAATTAATTTGATTATTGGTTCTAAAAAGTGATAAAAAAAAGTTTCTTCTATTCAGAATAAAATTATGTTTTATTTGATTATTTATTATTTTATAAGCAAGAAGCTAGAGTTCAAGTTTACCTATATTCTTCAGACTAAGATACTGACTAGTATATAACATGCTCGTTGGATGCCGAATTGGAAGTTGCCGAATAAGTTTAATGCACTTTTTATGTAATGTCTCTAACTTGATCATATAAACTTGGGAAGCTCTATTTCAAATGGCATTAAGGTAGCAGATATGCGATTTGATGTAAGATGAGTAAATAGTATATAAAGCTTCAAACGACAGATAGTTTCTCAGTCGTTTCAATTATCACAAAATGAAGATATAAGGTGCTATGTTTTGGCTATATGTTCTATATAGTTATTCCAGCTGAATTTGATATCAAGTATCAATTTTAAATAATTGAAATTATGTACATCTTCAATAATTACATTTCTGTATAGAAAATTTGGTCTGGCCATTGAGTTTTAAACGAGTCATATCATCTATGTAAATTTTGAAAAGGTCTGGACCCAATATAGAGCATTGGAGAACGTCTTTGACAATTAATTTCTCCGTGCTACAAATGTCTGCTATGCGACCTGCCTTCGATTTCGTAGATATGATTTATTATTCCAACCGAATGTTTGAAAAACTAAGTTTTGAAAGCTTGTATAGTAAAGTATCATAATCAACACAATCAAAAGCCTTTTGCAAGTCTAAAAAGATAGAACTTACGTATTTTCCTATATCTCTATTTTTTGAAATAAAGTTAGTTAAACTTAGGAAGGCAACGGTTGTATTAAATCTTTTTTTAAATCCGTATTGCTCTTCGCTTAATATAGTATTATTATCCATGAAAGTGTTTAATCTGTTTTTAATAATAATTTCAAAGATTTTCGAGAAGGCTGGTAAAATAGAAATAGGTCGATAATTTGAGCAACTGGTTTTATTACTATTTTTAAAAATTGGAGTTACAATGGCAGTTTTAAGATTTTTTGGGAAAATACCTGAAATGATTTGTTGATAAATTCTACTAATATGGGACACAATTGTTCAGAAAATTTCTTAATGAATGAATTGTATCAGATGTTATCATATTCTGTAGCTGCCGTCAAATTTAGGGAATTGATTGTTAATCTGACTTCCTCAATGTTCGTTGGTTCTAAATGAAAATTGGAAAAGATGTTGCGACTGGATTGATTCATATAAGAATAGTCAATGTTATTATCCGGTAGGTATATTAATTTCTTTAGTTATGTAAACAAAGAAGTTATTAAAAGCCTCGGAAATATCTTTTTCATAATTCTGACATATGACTCTGATATGATTTTTCGAATCATACATCATACAGACATTTCGGATCTTGAAGGGCAATTCACGTCACCGAATCTGGAAATAACACGGTCTGGAAACTTTTTTTTTTTTTTTTCTTTATTTATTTTCAAATTTATATCTTACTTACTGCTTACATTTTAATTCAAATCTACATAATTTAATTATAACTATTTCAAGTAATTTAATTTTATAGTAAAACATTTTTAAATATAAAGTAAATATAAACAGTTCCTATTTTTTTTTTTACCCAAGCCGAAGCCGTTGGGTTTTAAATGGTTAAAAATATTTCAAAAGTAATTTACAAGTTTTTAATTTTAATTTTCGCTCAATATTTATATATGTATTAAAATTTTTATTTTCGCACTCAATATTACTATATTATATAAATCTGCATTGTTTTCATCATGAAAGAGTATATTATTTTATTACAAATTATCATAGAATGGTGTAACAAAATTTCTGAATTGAATTAAGAAACCACAGTAACATACAATTTAGGCGGAATATATGATTTCAACAATTTTTTTTTATACAAGGATAGGTTTTCAATTGATTTGATAACGTTCGGTAAATCATTAAATATTTTTAAACAATTAAAGAGACAATTTGTCTTTTGTTTATCAGTTTTAAATAATGATAAGTAAAAATTGCATTTATTGCGGGTGTTGTAGTTATGAATATATATATATTTTTGTAGTATAAAATTATGTTTGATTTTGTTATTTATTATTTTGAAAGCCATATAAGTTTCGCGTTTATAAAGCCATAAGCAATATAAGTTTCGCGTTTACAGATATTTTCAAAACTGAGGTATTTTTGACAATAGATCATACTACAGGGATACAATATGGGTTACTTATGAATTATTTTGATCGATTTTTTTATTAGAATTTCAATTCTTTTCAGGTGAATTTGTGATGCGCCACTCCAAATTGGATTAACATAAACTACATTAGACAAAATATACGAAGAATATATTACAAAAAGTGTTTTCTTATCAAAAAAATAACTTAACCTTCTTAAGATAAATACATATGGTGAAATTTTTTTACAAACATAATTAATATGCTCTTCCCATTTGATTCTGAAGTCAACAACAAGACCTAAATAATTATGACTCCTCACTACATCTATTTTTAAATTTCTATATTGGAAAATAAGTTCATGAAATATTTTGTTCTCATTTTGTTCTCAATTTTGTTTTTTTACATTAAGTAATAATTTATTCTTATGGAGAAATTCTTCGATTACTGCGAGATCTTCTAATATTGAATTTTTCAACTCAGATTCATTGCTTTTTGAATATTTAATGACTGCGTTATCCGCAAAGAGTAATGGAATTACATTTAAGTTAAGATGTGCAAGGTCATCAATGTACAATTTAAAAAAAACAGGACCTAATATTGAACCTGTGGCACGCCTTTCTTTATTGTTTCAATTTGACTTATGGAATTACCAATGCGGACACATTGCGATCTTTTTTTTAGATATGATTCAAAGAATTTTAGTTGTTCAGGAGAAAAGTTCAGGCAAGACAATTTATGTAGTAAAATGTCATGATCGACACAATTGAATGCCTTTTGCATATCAATAAAGGTACAAGCAGTGAATTTATCATTATCCGTGCTCTTAGTAATAAATTCATTCAGAGATAGACAAGCGAATGCTTGAGTTCTTTTCAAATCCGTATTGCTCCGGGTGCAATATATTATTGAGATGTATAAAGGATGTTAATCTGTTTACCGTAATTTTTTCAAAAATTTTTGAAAGTGAACTTAACACCGATATTGGCCTATAATTCAAAGTATGGTGGCGTCACCAGCTTTATAAATATGTGTAACAATTGCTTTTTTAAGGCAATGAGGAAAGTTACATATTTTAAAACTTTGGTTAATAAATTTCACCAAAATAGGTGCCAATGTCCCTGCAAACACCTTAATAAATTTTGTCGAAATGCCATCGTACCCCGTTGCAGCAGACGATTTTAAGGAATAAATGGTCGTATTAACTTCATCTATATTTGTTGAACTAAGATCAAAATTAGCATGCAGGTTACGAAGAAACAAATTTAAGTAATGATAATCAATGTTACCAATTGGTATATCGAGATTATCCGTTATTGTCGTAAATGTATTATTCATTATTTCAGCTATTTCTTCCGGCGGTTTTCATGGTTAATAATGTTTACAGTATTATTAATAGTTTGGTCACTAGTATTCAACATTACGGATTTATATATTCCTCATAATTTTTTAGGGTTTCCTGGATCTTTCCTGATTTGTTCAGAGTAAAACATCGTTTTAGCAGTAATAATCAGCTTCTTTACTTTTCCCCTCGATGTGTTGTATACTTCAGCAATACGTGGATTATGAGGATATTTTTTTTTAAATTTCCCGAATGAATCACGAATTTTCATCATTTGTAATATTTCCTCAGTCATCCACTCATGTTTCTTTTTAAATTTTTTTACCGGAAGAATACAAGTATATTTCTTGACTAATTGAGTTAATATTTCAACCACTTCATCAAAAGTTTCATAAGAGCTCAGACTATTCCATATTTGATCTTTAGTTAAGCCCTCATAATTTAATACAGTTTTTGTATTGATTAAGGTTTCTTTAAGAGGATTTAGATGAACACTAATAAAAACATTTGATGGTCAGATAAATTGGTATCCGCGATATGAAAAAAATACTCGTAATTTTGCATATCAGTAATTAAATGATCAATGACAGTTTTTGACATGATACCGACTCTTGTTTCGAACTCTGGTTTTGTCTGGTTACATATGGAAAACCCATTTCTCAAAAGAATATTACAATAGAAACGTACATCCCTATCATTTTCATTTAATAAATTAATGTTAAAATCACCTACTATTATAAAATTTTTATTTGAAAGAGTAATTTCGTCAAATTTATTTATAAAGCCATCTATTTTTGTGTAATGAGATCTGAGACGCAATAATATTGATGTTTAATTTTAATAATTTAACAATCAAAAAACTCAATTGATAATACTCTGTTTCAGTTACTATTGCACTACTTATAGAATTCTGCACAAATATTGCAACACCTCCGTAAGAATCTTCTCTATTAGAAAAATATGCAGTATATCCTGGTAAATTAAAAAAAAATTTTTTTTTTCTTCTTTCAACTATATTTCCGATAATAAAATAATATGCGCATCGCATTTATATGAAGCTATTAAAGATTCAATTTCAAACAATTTTTTCCTTAAACTTTGTATGTTAAGATAAACTATATTAAAAATTTTTTTATAACTATGCAATATATTTTCGAATGACCCTGTAAAATTTTGTATTTTCATACCATAATGAAGACTTGTCACATTCATTGTAAAAAATTGTAAAAAAACCGTAATAATATGTTAAGATAATGTAATGCTAATGAAGAAATTATAAAGACAATAAAACCTATTACAATTGTTGTTATAATAATTTTTGACTAGTATACAATAATTTCTGTTCATCAAGGCGTATAGATTAAATTTAATTTTAAATATTAATTGTGTAATATTATAATTGTGTAGTGTAAATTTTTTATAAATTCTAGTATAATTTAATTTTATGTTTTTAAATTTAAGAAAAAATATGATAAGTTTTATAATAAAAGTAAATATAATAATAAAAATTATTAAAAGCAATTTAGATTTATACAATGAAGATTTATATATTGAAGCAATTATATAGTAAAGTAAAGTGCAAATATATTTAAAGCTTAAAATAAATTTAAAATCCTTATTATATGTTAATTCTAAGTTTATAATATTAGAAAAAATTGATAATTTTAATAACAAAGTTAAAAATAATGAATTATTGTCAAAAATTAAAAACGTGTTTTCTTCTTTTGATGTTTTAGGTAAGAAAAAGAAAATTGTTGAGCAACAAAGTTTTGAGTGCAATTTGTTAATTTTAAAACATTGATGTTGATTGATAATATTATTAAAAAAACATTTGTCAGGCAAAATGTTTAGAAAAATAAATAATGTTTTTAGGTTATAAAAATTCAAAATAAGTTTACGTATTATTTCAAGTAATGTTTTACATAAAAAAAAGCAAAGTATTGAGCATAAAATTTTTGAGTGTAATTTGTTAATTAATGAATATTGATATTGATTGATAACGTATTTAAAAAAATATTTCAAAAAATATTTTTTTAAAAACAAAAATAAAAATTGGTTGGCAAAAAGTTTAGAAAAGTAAATAAAGTTCTTAGGTTGTAATCACAAATAAACTTACATACTACTTTAGATAATTTAATATAACAATTTTTTTTAATTAAGTTAAAATAAGAATAATAATTAAGTAAAAACTTTATGAATACTAATAATATCATTATATGAAGATATTTTATAAACCTTACTTTCCTCCTTTTCTCCGGTTAGCTTAAATCGGTGTAGGTTGATGTTGAAAAAAAATTTGTTTGTTATCTTTGCCAATATTCAATTCAGAAGTAAATATATGTTTAAATTTCTTTTTAGTATCCATAAATTCTTCCTTCGATTTATTTGTTTTTAGTTCTAAAAGGTATAGTTCATTGGTTGCCTTTGTATTTTTGTTCCATAGTGGCCTTACATTAGAAATATCTGCAACAGTTATTTTGGACTTAATTTTTTCCCCTATTTTCAGGATTATTTCTTTTGGATTATCCAAATTATTAGGAAGACCTGCTACAACAATGTTATTTCTGATTTTATCTTGGGATATTTCATTATGTAATCCTTCCATTTTGTTTATTTTATATTCTAGTTCACAATTTTTCTCTTCGACACTAGCCAATTGTTTTTTAATTCTATATTATCTCTTTTTATCTCTTTATTTTGCTCTATCAAATCATCCAGTTGATCTGAATTAAATTTCTGGGATTTTCGGATGTCAATTACTACATTTGCAAGTTTTTTCAGAAATGCAGCTAAAGTTTTATCCAAAATAAAGTTTTGAAAATCAAAGGCAGATAGTTCATCAACAGAATCAATGATTTCTGAGATGTCATGTTGCTCTATAATTTTGCCAGCATCAGAACTACCTTCATTTACAATTACATCAACTTCATCAATTATTGTTACATTAGTAAGGACATACCTTACACGTCCAACTTACTCTTCTGGAAATTACGTCCTTGTAAGTTGTCTCGCTGATTCCAGCACATTTCAGGTGATGCGGTGCCTGACATGGTCCATTACAAATTAATCCAATGTTTCTTGATGTAAAATTTTTTTTGCAAATAATACATTGATTTTTGCTCATATTGCTTCTTTTGTGTTTTTGATGGCGAGAAAAGACAGTTTATATGAAGAATAAAACTTAAGTTTTTTTTTTGTTGTAATTTAATAATACGCGGTGATTCCGAAAAATTTATTATTTATCAATTTATTTTCAACAAAAATTATTAAGAATTTATAAATTATTTTAATAAATATTGTTCTTAAATAATTAATTTTATCCGAGCGAAATTTTAGTCACTTATTACTTTGACAGTTTACTTTAATTTTTCTTTAACTTTGACAGTTTACTTTAACTTTGTATGCAGTAATTACAGTGTTTCTCTGGCTTTAAGTCACGTAGCCCCATCTTGCTGAAACCACATGCCCTCAGTATCAATATTTTCCAGTTTTGGTCATAAAAAAGTTGTGATTATGTACCGTATGTGATCTGGTATCGTTAACGATTATGCCTCTTCCAGCATCATTTTCGAAAAAGTACGGACCAATCACACCACCAGACCACAATCCACACCAAACAGTGACTCTTTGTGGATGCGTTGGCTTCTCTTGAATCACGCGAGGGTTTTCCTTTCCCCAAATACGGCAGTTTTGTTTCTTAACTTAGCCACCGATCTCGAAATATTCGTCGTCCGAAAAGATGATTTTTTTTTGAAAAATCGTCGTTTTGTTCCAGTATCCAATTGGCAAAGTTCCGACGAATAGAACGATCTCGTGGCAGCAATTCTTGTGTCAATTGAACTTTGTAGGCCTTCAACGGTAAATCTTTGTGCATAATACGTCATACAGTTGACTCAGAAAGTCCCAATTGTTGTGATCGCCGATAAATTGACATGGTGGGGTCAGCTGTAACACTATCACTCACATCATCAATATTTTCTTGTGAACGACCGGCACATGCATACTGATGTCTTCTCGATCTTGTACTGCATCAGTTTCTTGAAATTTCCGCAAAATATTATAAATTTGTTGCTCAGTTGGACGATTATGTCGACCATAAACATCGCGTAATTTGCGAAATATATTTCTTACAGAACGACCATTTTGATAAAATAATTTAATAATTTCAACTCGTTGTTGTAATGTAGACGACTCCATTTTTATAAATGGCAAACCTTCAACTGTCAAAATGACATATAATATGTGTGCGTTCAATATTTGAAGTGTCTTACACAGGTGCGTACTTTTGAAAACTCAATTTGAAAGACCCTTTATATATAAAAATAATCCATAATTTTCATTAGAGTTAGAATATTATTTTTATTTTCAGTTAATTGTGTACTGTTTTTTATTAATAAACTTAACTCATCAACAAGTTCATCAAAGTCATCATATGTATTAAGGTGCCGCCAAATATTGTTACTACTAATAATCGAGTAGTTCAGAATAGTTTTATATTGTGTTTTACTACTAGTAGATAGGTAGGCACTTGGGCCAGACAGGGCATTAGGTCAAGGTCAGCCGGAAGTAAATCAAACCGTAATTAGGTCAGATAGAAAGTAGGTTAAAGTCATTAAAGTAGGTCGCATAGGCTGCGGCGACCGTCAGACAAGTCTTGTTGTTTATAAGGATTGTATACTTGTTTTAAGTAATAGGTAAACATGGAAATAGTGCTTTTTCTATGCTTGCAATTTTGAGATGAATTTATTTTTTGTTTTTTTTTTTCGTTTTTGTTTTATGAAGTATTTAAAGAAGAGTAAAGAAAAGCCATTAATTAATTGTTATGTAAGAATGTTGCAAAAAGAATATGAATAAAAGGAAAAAACCGGAAATCAAAAATATCTAACGTGGTGCAGGTTTACTTCTTATTCATGTATACTTGGCTTAAGTAATAGGCGTATATGAAAAGTAGAAAGAAAAAATGGTTGATAAATGTAAAAAGAAAAAAACGTACAAGATTTATTTACATGTTCAAAAATTTTTTATTTAACTAGAAATATTTTACAATTTTATAGAAATCTGAGTTGAAAGAATTTTACGAGGATCAAATGTTATTTTTTCTATACATCTTTGAAATCTAATTCTGTATATAAATTTGAAAAATCTTAATTTAATATTTTTTCTATGCAAAAAAATATGATAGGAGTTGGAACATCATATATTTCATACATAGAAAAACAAATGATATGCGACTATAAAGTTTTTCTACTACCAACACGTTTTCAAAACTTTTATGGATAGTGTACAATTTATTCCAATTATTAAACCAGGTATGTTTTTTATATACACAGATATAATTGAGCCGCAAAAAGTAGGTGTTTAAGATCTATTAACAAACAAAATGCTTTCACTGATACTGTATAAGAATTCAGTAATATTTAATATTGTAATGTGGAGAAATCATTTAATAACATTTCATTACTTTTATGTGATAAATATAAAATAAACTTTTCCAATAGTTCAATTCCAACAAAAATTGTATTACATTTAAAAAAAAAGTATAAATAAACTATTGAATTTGTTTCACTAGGTCATGGCGATACATACAGAGATTTGTCTTCTACATTGCGATTAAAAGTACAGATCTTAGAGAAAGATGGAACACATTGGAATAATGATAAAACTGCTGTTAATAACATTTTATATTCTTTAATAAAACAATGTAATGTTCAATTAAGTGGCAAAAATATAACACCATCTGATGCAAATTATTATTATAGAGCTTATATTGAATCATTATTAAAGTATGGTACAGATGCTGCTGCAACTCATTTAGAATGTGAAGGATGGATTTTAGATAAAGCAAATATAGCTAAATCTGATAATAATGGATCAAAAGAGCGCGAAAAATTGTATCATAATAGCAGTATAGTAGAATTTATGGGTAAACTACACGTAGATATGTTTAATCAACCTAGTCTATTTATAAATAATGTTGATATTCGTAAGCTTAGTTTTAACACTTGAAAAACCAAATTTTTATCTTTTTGCAGACGATTCTGGTGAATCACAATTAAAAATTAAAGAAGCCACGCTATTTATGAGGCATGTTACCGTTAATCCAAGCGTGCTGTTAGTACAAAATACTGTTCTTGGGAAATCCAATGCCAAAAATAAAAATAAACGCGTTGAAGTAAAAAGTTTTACAATTCTAATGAGCATTTAATCAATTTTGCTTCACAATGTCTTCACTAGGCAGTTACCAAAAACAATCATTTTTTGCATGACAGAAAATGTGGGTTACTCTGCAAACAGGTAAAAAAACCCATATAATTTTAAACATTTTGATATTTGATCACAATTTATATTTTATGTAAATGGAGTGCAAATTCCTAACACTGCAATTGAAACTAGTTTCTCAGAGGAGAATAATTGTCATAACTGTGCGTATCACACACTTTTTTAGGTACAGGAATATATAACGATAAAGGTCATCATTTGACGAAAACTATGTTTAGTAATGGATTTTTTATACTAGCCTTTGATTTAACTGCAGATGCATCAAGAAAATAAGTATGTCAAGGTCTACTTAATCAGGGTACAATTAGAATTGATGGAAGGTTAACAAAACCATTTCCTTCTACTCTAACAGCTATTGTTTACGGAGAATTTGGTGCAAGCATACAAATTGATAAAAATCGAAATATATTCACAAATCTATAAATATAATATTGAAACATGTATTTGAATATTCAACAAGATGCCATCGTCCTGTGCACTTATGAATGTGAAGTTTTGTTGTGATGATAAAAATACTGTATTTGTAAAAGATATTTGTTTAGTTGGAATTAAAGAAACTTGTAAAAAATTTGTAAAAGAGTTTACTTACAAATTTCCAACCAAAGAAATTATAAATGAAAATTTTGAAAATTACTCTTTTGGAAATGTATATAATGATAAAATTAATAAGGAATTAAGACAGGTGCTAGAAAAATTTGTTGTTATTATAACAAATAATAAAATAAAAAGAAGTTTTTAATGAACTACGTTAATGAAATAAGTAGAGTGTATAATTTGAGTCAGTTTGAGTCATGAACACTTTAGAAATAACTAGTGTTTTAAAATGTAACAAATTTACAAATAAATATTTTAACGGAATTTTTGCTTAACACAAAATTCCAAAAATAACAGAAAAACCTACTTTTTTAATTGTAAACACTGACAAGATAAAAGATCTAGGAGCACATTGATGTGCGCTTTATATTCCAAAGCATGGTTACACAAAATATTTTGATTATATATGATTCGAAAAACCGGAATTTTGAAATACTTGAAAAATCAGTGTATAGTTTTTAATGATAGGCAGATACAGGGTGTCGTTTCGGATGTATGTGGGCAATACTGCAGCGTTTATGGCTGGTATAGATGTTTTTGAAGTATAAAAAAGATAATCATATAGAAAACTACAATCTGATTATTAATATGTTTTACAACTTATTTGGAAATTTAAATTTTTCACAATCTTGTGTACCTAGGCAATATAAGTAATATTAAAAAGCTTTAATTAAAACGTAAATTTAATTAAAAGATCAAGGTTCGAACACAAATTTAATGTTGAGTTATACATATTTTCTCAACAAAAATCAGTCATTAAAAGTTCTTGTTGGTTTTGATACAGAATCTCTGGTAGCTACTTGCATTTTTCACCGTATTGGAAAAAAGCCAGCCATTTTAAAATATTATGATTGGTGTAAATTCCATCAGTTCGAATCATAATTGTTGTAAATTTTATCACTCGAAACAATCAATAAAGAATACAAAATTATGTTTATAATATGGGTTAAGAATGGTTATTGGCCGATATTTTAGCATCAACAAAGAGGCAGCTCACACATTTTACATCTTCATTGATTTTCTTCAAGTTGTAATGATACACAATAAAAATGCTGAATCAAATGTACGGGAATATGTTATTAAATATATAAAAACGTGTCAAGAAAAAATGTTATGAAATTGCACGATGTATATATTCCAATACAACGTTGTAGCGTTCAATGCAATTATTCTAGATTATTTTTTGAAATACCTGCACTGATAGAAAATAAAATTTCTAATATTTTAGTCAAGAACAACAATAAATAAAAAAATTTGTAAAATTTATTTAATTTCTTTTTTATTATGAATTAGTTATAGATAATAGATACATATATGTACATTTATACAAATATTCTTATATATTGTTTTAGGCTATAAATAATTTCTAAAAAATTCTGCAAAATAGGCAGGATCTCCTTCTTGATTATTTATTTCCCTTCAAGTCTTCATCTAAGACTTGAAACGGTGGTATGAATTTTTCAGTTTCCATTAATTCCTCCTCATCTACAGTGGATGTAATTTCATCAACTTGAATCTCATTTTGTATACTAACTATTGCAGTTCCCTCAGTAAATGGAAATATTGTTGAATCAGCTTCCATTTTTGTAAAATATCTTAGCAAAATTGAATTCAAAATAATTTGCCAATAAAATTGAACCGCGTTATACGAGTATACTATAGAACCCAGTCAAGATTCAAAATTTTCAGAGTATATAAATAAAAAAATGTAAAATTGTATTTTTAAAACTAGTTAGATGGTGTAAAAATCATGTCAAAATCTCAAATAGTAAAAGAAATACATACAGATCTGAAAAGGAAAGACAGAAAGATTCAAAAATTATATTAGTATGATGTAATTTTTATCGGCTCTTTTATGAAATACCTGTGTTTTTACGAAAAAAATATTAAATAAATCAATTTTGTAACTATTTAGGTACATATAAACCTTGAATCTGAAAAATAAAGCAACTAAATAAAAGAATTTTATACCTTTTTTTAAATTTTATATTTATTTATGAATAATAAAAACTTATAACTACAAACAAATTTACATCATTTATTGGTAATTTGCATATATTTTACCAAAAGACTCAGGTATATTATACTTAAATTTAAATTTTTATCTTTATATAAGTTAACGATGTTTATAATTTTAGTAACTAATTTACTTCAACAAAATGTTATCAACTAATTTACTTCACCAATGTTTACAATACAAATGTTATGATGTTGCTCATTGAAAAAATAATGTAAATAATTTCCCTTAGTAAGCATAATTTTATAACTTACGACATAATTTTTATTACGGTTCAATATCAATATTGTTATTATGAACTTAAAATTTTAACCGTTAAAATACTACAAATAGTAATTTTTAAAAAATAAGCATTTCTTGTAATAAATTATTTTATATTGATTTTTATGAAAATAAGCATTTCTCTGTAATTACTTTTCTTTGTAATAATTTGTACTAAATTGAATTATTTTAAATTATTGATTTTTGTAAAATTAACATTTCGTTGTAATAATTTCATTTTCTTTGTTTTAAGATTTCGAAATAGGGAAATATAAAATCTTAATGTAAACTAAGTAACTAGAAAAACATATTTCGAAATTAAGTTATGACTTTGTAAGATAAGGAAATTAAATTAATTTTGAATTTTTGGACTAATTTGTGAAGTATAAATATTGGTAAAATTATAAGAATTTGCAGTATTCTAAGTTAAGAAGTAGAAGAATAAAGTTAATTTAATAAAAGAAAACTATTTTTTTATTTTTTTTAAAAAAATTATTATTTTTTATAATTTTAAATAAAAATGGTAAAGTCGTTTAATTTATACAAAATGTTTTTTTTCTTTTATTTCTTTAACAAAAGCAGAATTCTCAAAAATATCAGTATATTACAAATATAATTAAATTGCGGGTCTCAAAGACCCACTTAAGACGATAAATGGTCTTGATTTGTTTTACATTTATTATGTGATATCATGTTGCTCCATATATTTTGTTTTTAAGAAACTCTTTCTAGTTTCAATATTTTTGTTATTAAAAGCTTCTTTGAAGCTTTTTTTAGCTGGTGGTTCTTCTTCTTGAGGAAGAATGATTTTTTCTTGTTGTTGTTGCAATTGTTGCTGTTGTTGTTGATGATGTTGTTGATGATGTTGTTGATGTTAGTTCATATCCTTTTTCGTTTAATTGGGGCCAACTCCTGTGTTGGCTCTATTTGTTGAGCGTAGGCGAAAATCTCTGTGTGTTTTCCATTTTGCTCTCTTGTTGTATTATTATGTTGAGCTTTTCCTTTGAATTGATATATCTTAAGAAAGATCCCACTTTATTTATACTAAATTTTTCTTCTAAATAATTGTATTATCATTGTTTAGAAATCAAAATCTCTAAGAAAACTAGTTAAAAACAAAAAGTTGTAAAGTAATAATAAAACTATAATTTTTTTAAATAGCATTTTCTGCAACATTGTTGTATTTAACACTAACAGTGGTCAAAGTTAAGAAAAAATCTTTTACATAAATTACATAAATTTACTTATCCATTGATTATGACTATTATCAAAGTCTAAATATTTCATATATACTTTATTGCCTTTTCGTTTTAAAATTTTTTCAATTAAATAAGCTTTGGGGTCTTTGACACTAGTTAGTTCCAGTTCATAGAAGCCAGCACGAACTAATTTATTTTTATAATCTTTTAAACTACATGTAATCGGGTCTGTCTTGTTTTTGAAAGCTATTTTAAAAACTTCAGTTGAATAGTTTGGTTCTTATCCTTTTGAAAAGTACCTTTATACTTTGCAATTCTAACAAAATCACCAACATTAAATTTTCTCTTATTAAATATTTTGGGGTAATTGTAAATTTAACGAAGAATTTCTTTTTCATTTTGTGATGTAACTTGGTTTAGTTTTAACTTAATTGTACCTACTGTGTTTTGTGTTATTATATTTTTCAATTAGTTTTGGTATAAGTTCTATCCATTTAAAATTTCCTTGTATACTAAACTGTTTCCACAAATAATTGATTTTAATGTTCTGTTAAACCTTTCACAAACATTAGCCTTCTAAAATATGTAAATAAAACGACCCAACAACAAGAACTACATAAATAATTAAATCAAATTAAACATGCAATCGTTCATTGTAACAACCGTCAAATAGTTTTTATTGTTTTAAGATTTGGAGCCTAGATTTACTTTCATTCTTAATTTGCCTTTTTTCAAAATTCCACGAGCAATTTTTTCTTATCAAAATTAAAAGGACCGTAATTCTAAGACCGTAATAAATGTATTCCAAGACCGTAATTCTACGACTATAACTTTTCAGCATAACTTAAAAATAAGTAATTGCTATTTAACTAAACAAAATACAACACCTGTATATATTTCATCTTAAAAATAATTGCAAAGTACCTATTTGCAATTAAAAATTAAAACTGGAAATTTCCAATAACGGATGTTTACCATTTATGACTTCAATATGATATGAATAACCGATATAGCGTAATAAAACAATTACATAAAAGTAAAATAGTTTCATCTCATTTTTAGAAAATTTACCAAACAGGTAAAACTCGTGAATATTTATTTATAGGTATACTTTTACACTTTACCTTTCTGAAAAAAAAAAACGCTGAACGGATAAAATTGTTGATTTGAAAAGGTGTTCGAAATAAGACATTAATATTAGGTATAATTAATATTACCAATTATTAGCAAAATAGAAATTTTAAATTAAAAAAATTTTACCAAAATTGTGGTAAAGCAATACGAGGGCCTTTAAATTCACTGTTAGCAGGTATTATTTTAAATATATTGCAAATAAATTGAAATTATTATTATTTTTTTTCTTTTATTTTATATTGATATAATATTACATGATTTTATAGTAAATTTTTTTTTTAACAAAGTGATTGGATTTTGATTACCTTACAGCTAAAATGGTACAGTGGAACTTCCTTAACTCGTAATTCGAACTATTTTGATGCATTTAAAATTTTGTTTCAATTGTTTATATAAATTAGTTTCTCTTACTCAAAAATCTCTTTAAGTCGAACTTTTCTCTTACTCGAACGATTTAATGTCATTTTGAGTAAAAAAGTTTCATTAACTCGAACTTTTTGTTGAATTGAATTGAAAACAAAATATAACTTTTGTTATTCTTTTTGTTTTTTTATTATTATCCTCTCATTTGTTTTAATTTTCATCATTATTTGTTAGCATGATGTGCATGTAAGTACATACGTGTACATGTTTGCATATTTTACATTTATAAACATTTAAAAGAAAAAAATAATTTAGTTATGCTTTGTGCAAATTTTTACTCGAATCCCTATTACTCAAATTCTCTTTAACTAACCAATTTCCGAACATTTAGAAAGTTCGAGTTATAGAAATTTCACTGTATTTAATTTGTTTTCATTAATGCTACAATTTATTTATTTTAATTTTCCATTTGATTTAATATTAGGTTGAGAGGAAAGGAGCAAAAATCTCTGCTTAATAAATTACAAACCTAAAAACTAGACTTAGCCTATAACTATTAATTTTCTATAGTCTATAACTATTTAGTTATACGATATACATTATTACGATATGAAATTATTACATATTTTTTATTTATATGACCTGTCCGGGGTGTGAACTCAAGACCTTCCGGTCGAAAGGTTGGCGATTTAACCACTACGCAATCAGTCAGATAATAATTTTTAATGTACCATTTTAAAGAACTAATCGCTAATGCTATGTTGTTCTGAGATCTTTTATTTACTAAAATAAATGATATCAAAAATATTTTTCCAGTTCCATTTGGAGCATCTAAAAATTATAATTCACCTTTTTGATCATTTCCAGTTGACAGAATTGTATCATAAAAATGGTTTTGTTGATTATTCCTTTTAGCATATTTCCAAAACATTTTTAAAAAAATGTGCCTATTCGTCTCACTCTGTCCCTCCGTCTGTTTACAAAACTTTTACACCGTTAAACATTGAGTAATAAAATGTTAAACATGGATAGGTCTCTTAAAAAAATTAATGTTGTAGAACAACTTTTTCATGTAGTTTTAATGAACAACTTTTCAATTCATTACGGAGCTACAGCCGTTCCAACTTTGAAAAAGTCCTATTTTTAAATGGGTCTCATTTTTGTCCTGTGTGTCCCTAATTTTAAATATCACAGATTTACTTAACAAATTTTCAATTTAAAAACGGCATTCGACAGAACTTTCTTTTACCGTTATAAATCAGTATCAAAATTATACAATTTTTTTAAAATTAGTATTTAAATTTACCGTTATATGAAAACCAAATTTTGCTTGATTTTGCTTTCTTCATAACTCTTGCACGCTTTTAGAAATACACAATTTTGAGATAAGAAAGAATTTTTAGAATGAATAAAATTTTCTGAAAAATTTTTTGTGCCACCCCTCCATAAGAACAATTAAGGCTCAAAAATTGAAAATTTTTCTTCAATGATATAAAAATGATAGCTCCATTAATATACTTTTACGTGTAGTAAGGCTTTGTCTTAGTTGTGTAGGATTACGGAGTTACAGCTTCTTCCGGAGTCACAGTGTTAATGGTCAATGTTAACTATATAGAGTTCCCTTAAAATTGATGAAGGTGTCGCTTTATTTTTAATATTTTTTCTTATTATATGAACTTTCGAGAACATTTTCAAATTTTGATGCAAGTCGCAGTTTTAAACAGTTTCTATTTTTTTTTAAATATGCGCCTTTAAAAACTGTTTCCGCCTTGTTTGCATATGTTCTTGTAAATATTCATTCATTAAATTTGTATCAATATTGGTGATATCATTTACTAAAAAATTGGTCGCTGTTAATCCTAATAATGATGTCTTATTATTATGTCCGTTATACAATCTTTATATTTTTGGCATAATTCTGATCGACCTGATGGAAAACATGTTCTTATTAAATACCATGGCAAAGAAAAAGTATCATATTTTAGGGCGATCTACTGAATGTGAATTGTATTAAAAAATTGATACCATATTAAAAAAAAAATTCTTAATTTAAAAAACTAATTCATAATAAAATACGAAATATTCATTGTTTTTTTTTAATTTTTCGACTTCAAATCTAGCAGGTTAATTTTTTGTAAAAATATTTAAAAAAAAAATATAAAATGAAAAAAACCAAGGGTTTTTAAAAGCACATACCTTCAAAATGATGTAAATAAAAAAAAATGAGGGATCTTTGTTCGAGTTATTTTGGTTAGAAAAATTTTAAAAAATAAAGTTAGGTACACATTCGTTAATTTTAAGGTAACCCTATATTATTAAGAACAGTTATTAATAGAAATAAAAGTATAATATTGGAGCTTTAATTTTTATATATTACTTCAAAAAAATGCGTACATGTCTTCAAGTTACTGGCCTTTAAAAGTTGGGAATTTTCAGTTTTGTACCCTCGCAGCTCCTAAAAGGAGGGCGATACAAAAATATTTTTATTTATTTATTCTAGTTCAAAATACACATTTACTTTTTGGAATACACTATTTTTAATTACATGTGAGTGTGTTGACAACTGTTAACAAATCATACAGCTAGTAACTGGTGTGGAGATGGTGTTTCTCCATTTTGCTTCGTGTAGTTGCCTTTTTTAGATATTTTATTCCCAGCATTATTTTGACAGCTTGTTACATTAAGTAAATAGAGTTATGTTTGCTTTTATATACTTGATCGTCTTTTTATTAAATTCTGCAACATTTTACTTTCTTTTATTACTTTCGGCATAGTGTTATATATATTTATGGCCGTTGGAAGCAAACTTTTTTTATGCAGTTGAGTTTTGCTTCCAGGTATGGCTAGAAGCTCTTTATTTCTGGTCTCTCTATTGGAGATGGCATACCTACATTCCAACTTAATATTGTTTTTTGTTAAGTTATTAGAGGTTTTGAAGACGAATATTACCTTCTCTAAAATGATGATTTCCCTTATTTTGTTGATTTTTGTTTCCGCAAACATTCTTCTGCTGCTGTAATTAAACACACCTTTGACTGCTTTCGTTAAAATTTTCTGACATTTATTAATTAGTGTATCAGCGCAAAAGGACCAGTTGATGATGTTGTATCTAATATGCAGAATTACGTGGGCGATGATTATCATTCTGCCTATGTTTGGCGTCAGCGTGATGTTAGATCTTCTTAATACTCCAATTAGAGGAACGATTTTACTCGTTAAGTGATCCACGTGATGCGACCATTGTAGTTGTTGGTCCAAAATGATTCCCAGGTGTTTCGCCATCTTCACCCTCTCGATCCTTATATCATTAATCTTGATGGCCGGATCAATTACTTTTTTTTTCTTATTTGCGAAAATGAGTAGTTTGGTTTTATTTTCGTTAATAGTTAATTTGTTTCCGTTTCCTCATAATACAAATTTCTTTAGATCAACGTTAATTTGTTCTTCTATCTCCTCTTTATTTTTCCCACTACACAAAAGACACGTGTCATCCGCAAAAATATTGTACCCGCATCTTAATCCAGCGCATTTTATGTTATTATAGCAGATAAAGAGTAGAACCCAGATTCGATCCCTGTGGGACCCCGGATCCTCGTTTCGCTTTCAACCCCATTAATTCTTGTGCTGACCGGCCTATTGCTGATAAAACTTCTGACAAGATTGTTCGGTATACCTCTAACTCCGAGAGTATCCAAACTCTGAAGCAGAATTTCGTGGTTGACCGTATCGAATACTTTTTTCATGTCTATTAATATAGCTGCAACATAATTACTTTTATCTAAGTTATTGTTGACGTAATTGATCATGTCAACTAGAGTAGCTTCCGTGTTTGACGACTTCTGGAACCCTAATTAATGCTTATCGAAACCAAATGTTTGGTTCACAAGTTTACTAGTTTTTTGTTCATTATTTTTTCAAAGAGTTTTGCGATGAAGCTAAGTAGCGATATAGGTCTGTAGTTTGACATATCCTTCTTGATTCCATTTTTAAGAACCGGAACAATTATCGTCCTCTTAAATATGCCTGGAAAGACACCCGTTGGTAGCGCTGAGTTTATTAACTTTGTGAGAAGTGGAGCAATTGTTCCACTAATGCTTCTTATACCTTTGTTGATGATTCCGTCTGCTCCCGGGGAGGAAAAGATTTTTAATTGACTAAATGCTCAACCTAAATATAAGCGTACGGCGTACAAATTTTGTACGCCTGTATGTCGACGTACACCGAAATTGGTACGCTCGTATAATAATTTATGTGACAAAAAAATCATTATTATATGTCATTATTTAAAAAAACGTACTAAGTGCCACAAGTATTTTCTAAAATTTATAAAATTAGAAAAAATTAAATTCAAAATTTTTGATTTTAATTTTTTTTTAAATAAAATTGATATTGACGATTTAGAAGTACTAGAAGATTTAATGGTTATGAGATTAATACGAAAAAAAAGTCACAGTAGTAACAAAGAACTACTCGGGCCAATTTCCACTCTTTTGGGGATTTCACACTTCCAGACGGTTGAGATATTTTTTGCCACTGATATTTATCCCTTAATGTTATTTTGCACTGCTTAGCTTAAAATATATTTTAACAATGTAAAACAAATAGAATATAATTTTTAAAACAATGTACATGTACACTCCGTTTATATAGCAATTTCTTCCGAAATTAATTCTTTATATTTCGCATTCGATTTCTTCCATAAACATTCATTAACCGATACTAATTCAATTAATTTTTCACTATTTAGGTAATAATTAAAAAATCTTGACTAAATCTATTTAAAATTAAAATATGTACCTATAATATACTTACAATCGGATCCATATTTTAAAATTAAAAAATTGTTTTGTTTATTTATATTTGGTAAATTGTAATACAATATTTAAAAAAAAACCAAGCCTACACAGCACTTTGTTTTTTCAAATATATAATTCTTTGTAGACCTTGTTATTTTTTAAATTTTAAAACTCGACGTACAGTATGTTGCGTATTTTGGTTGTTCTCATTTGAATGTATGTATTAAAAATTATTTTGACAGAAAATATACGCCGTGCGCTTTTATTTAGTTTGAGCACTTTAGCCTCTTTAACTTCAAGGATATCTGTTGGGAACAGGAACATTGATTGTATTATGAACAGGAATTCCATTATTAGTGATTAGTCCTTCGTCAATCCAATTATTTCTTCTGCTTTTTACTTTTGTCTCAGTTGTCGCGTTAATAGCGAGTAGCGAAATACTTGTGTAATTCCGATCAATTCAGCTATACCTGGTATAGTATTAGTGTTGACTGCGACTGCCACTAATTCGTTCATTTTTTTTGTAATTTATGGTTTTTATAACTGTATCTACCATGAGCTTTAGTCGCCTTTTTACCTTGTCTATTTTGACCTTCAGTACTTTGTGATCGAAAACGTCAAAGCAATTCTATAGTTATCACATGCTTATTACTGCTTAAGTTCGTGACATGATCGATTAGCGTTGCCGCCGAGCACGTGACTATTGTTGCGTGTAGTTCTTCTATCGTATTAGCGATGAAGCCAGAGGCTCCGGTAATACAGTTGACATAGTTTTGCGTTAGGTTATTGTTTTTGACCAGGTCAATGTTAGTGTCTCCTATATATGTTATATTTTTGTTATTCTCCAGTACTTGTTCTATGTAATCACAGAAAGAATCTGAGCTGTGGTTATTGCTTCTGTAAGCAGTTACTATAGCTATCTTTGGACTGGTTTTATTTATCTGTATAACGCACGCGCTTCAGTATTGACTTTTATCTACTATGTCGAATTCCAGAGAGTTCCTTAAGAATATTACCGGTGCCGCCTCCTATGTTTTCGTTGCGACAGTTGTAGACTGCTTTAAACCCTTTAATGTTGTAATATTTTTCTTCGTTTTCATATAACCATGTCCCATTACCTACAATAACAGCGACGTCTTTATTATTTTCAAGAAATATCTTTACCTCATCTAATTTATTTCTTAAACTTCTTAAGTTGAAATAAGCTATTTCTATCCTATTTATGGTGTTCATCTTGTTAGATTGTTCTGATGTACGTGCGCATATTAACTTATTCCCAATTATACATCATTCTCGCACGTAGCATTTCTACTTGTTTCCCGTAGATAGGGCATTTGTTGTCTGAAGCCCCGTGGCCCTGTCCGTCCATACCTCTCTCCTTACAGTTTGTGCATGAGGTAGACTCGTTTTGGCAGTAAGTCGTAAGGTGATTCTCCCCACACTTTGCGCATGATTCAACTCTTGCGCAGTCGACTTTATAATGACCGAAGTCGTTACAATTGCTGCACCTCGAAACGTGTGTTCTTTCGCAAAGTGGGATTTCCAGCCTATGTTAATGTACTTATTTACAATTTTGTGGTAAGTGCTTGGGTCACATTCCAAGACATAATTAAATTTCTGGTCATATTCTTTGCAGCGTATGATTTGTATTTCGTCGTCGTCGCTTATCTTCGCATTTTGTGCTGCCAGGGCCGCCACTATATCTTCGTTTTTTTCAAATTTTCCTTTTTTTTCTACTTTTATTATTTTTACGCGCGATCTTCTCAGTTTCGATCCACTTAAAATCTTGATAAGCTCGCTTGTCAGCTTATCTCTGCATTTCACCGGCTTGATGTAAACATTACCATTCCTAGTTTCCTGCATCGTGACAATTCCTGCTCTTAGTTTGTGCTGGCTTGATGCTACTTTTGATTTTCTTGATGGTTTGGGCAGGCGCAATCTTTCTGCCTCTGGGTTGTATTATGATACACTGATTGGATTTCGTTTGTTGGTGTCTGTTATGTATTGGCATTTTTGCTATATCTGCATATGTTGGTTTTTTCTCAAAATTACTTAGTTCGATCTTTCTCTTAAGTTCATCAATTTTTTTATCTATATTATCGCTAATAGCTTTCAATCCTTTTTCAATAACTTGTTCGCTGTCACAATTACGCCCTTCCTTCATTCATTTCTTTATTTTCCTCTTGTCCGCTTCGCACATCTATATGATCATTCCTGCTACTTCGTTAAATGCATCATATTTATTTTGTTTATAATCAAGGCAAGCCCAGTGAAACCAATCCCTGCATTTGCCGTCATATCTTATATCTGCTTGTCCCTCATCGACGACCTTGTCGCATATTAGACATACATTTGATCCCTTTTTGGAAGTGGATGGTGCTGATTTGTGTTGGTCAGTTGGTATTTTACAACTTGTAATAGTTTAATAATTATTATTGCGTTACGCTAATGCAGTAGATTGACCCTTTGCTACCCACAGTTACCCTACGATAAGTCTGATTATTTTGTTTAAGCGTCAACACTTTTGTGTTTGTATAATAGCGGTTTGACACTCCAGCTGTAGTTGTTATTGTATTTGTTTTATTGTATATACTATATAGCAATGCTGGTGACTAGAGAAGTGTAGTGTTTTATTTCCTCCTTCAGCCTAGTTGTAATCACGAACTGGAATAGCAGTGAAGGACCGATCGCGTAATTATACAAATACCAAGAATTGTATTTTACAATAATTTTTCAAGTTAATTTCTTTCCTTCCTTTCTTATTTTTAGTAAGCAATATCAACAGAAAAGCACGGTGCAATTTAGCTATCAATATCACCTTTCCAGCAACTCACAAAGTTCATCAAGAAAGATTAAACCAATAATCAGTCGTGACAGTCATACCAACTGTACAACGTGCAGACTCACGTGCTGTCTCACATTTCTTTTCCGGACGAGTAAAACGTGTAACGTGCCGTGTTTAGCAACGAGAAATTTGAAACGAGATTTAGCAACAAAGATTTAGCAAATTTAGATAAAATTACAATATATTTTGAATTAATGCAACAAATTGAAATTAAATTATCAAAACGTTTCTTTTAATAATCTGACAAAATCCACATATATGTATGTATCTAAAGAAAAATGCTAAATAGACGCCTTCTATTTTTTCAAAATTTCCAATTCACAAAAATATAGGGATAGTCATTAATCAAAATGTAGGTATTAGCTATATAGGTCAATTTGTCGTGCGATATGGTATGATTTTTTCCCATGCCAGAGTGATGTACATACTACTATTTTATAATTACCTTGAAAAATACCATTAAATTAGAAAAGGTAATTGTAGCAACAACTACACAAACATTTCTGGTGGTAATTTTTTCATGAAATGAAAGATAGTATATTGATTATCTGTTCTCAAGCTACATAGCAACTGTATACAGTTTTTATGGAAGTTTTAATACATATATATTAACCGTTCGTTTTATTTTAATGCAGTACATACAGTACAATAATAATTTTCAACTACTCTAAATTAAAACACTAAAAACTGTAATTATTAGATTTACTATTTTATTTTGCTCTCACTTCGAGTTTTTTATTTTCATTATTTTGTGGTCATTTGTTTAACTGTTTTAAATTATAAATTAAAGTTAATAAGTTAAAATTGAACAATAGACAAAAAATTTTAAAATACTAAATAAAAAAGGTTCAAAATTGTATGTGACTCGTGACACATATATGTACATATATGTACATATATGTACCATTAGTATAATATGCAGTTCAATTATAATGGTTATAATATGGTTTAATTTAAAAGTTCATAATAATATGGTTTTTAATCATTTAAAAGTTTTTTACTGTACTTTTTGTCAAGTTTCTTTTAAGTACTTAATATAACGTTTTGCTAATAATAATTTGCATTGAGTTAAGTTGGGCTATCAACTGTAAAACCTGTCTCAGTAAAACAAAACATATCCTTGAAAACGTAAAAATCTTCGGATATACATCAGAAACTGCGTCATCGGCTTTTGTCTTCCGAAAACGAAAAAGATGTACATATGTACCTGTTCCCTTATCTAGACGGGCGAACACTAGTTTAATTAATTTAAAAAATTAGCTTTTGTACTAAAACTTATTTTGGAAATTATATTGTAATATGTTTATTTTGCGTCTAATAATAAAAACTGCATTATACAAAAATACCACATTAACAATATTTTTAAATTTTAAAATTTTTTTGTTGTTGCTAATATGACAATTTGAATTACATTTACTTAAAATAAATTAATTTTCATTTAGATATTTTCTTCGATATTAATAGATCGACTGCCATGTCGTCAGAAAAAGGTTCACTGTTTAGTATCAAAATATCATTAATTTCTGAAGAATTTCCATTATATATACCAAATGGAAAAAATGAATTTACAAGTGGTATATCTGTGCTACATTGATTGACAGAATTTCGAACAGACTCTATTATCAAACCGTCTTTTTTTCCATTAGGTTCCAGCTCTGATTTCATTAAATTAGTTTTAATTTTTTCTCCTATACTTTTTTTAAATGGCTTTCTATTAACGCTATTACCATCTAAATCTTTTTTGCCTGTGTTTTTATTACTAGAAATAGATATTAAGTCCTTGCTATCTAATTCCAATTCTTTCTGCAATTTTGAAATATTATATATAAGAAGTCGATTTAGTAAATCAATTTGCGGAAAACCACCTCGTTCAACTTCAAGTATTGGAATCCAGCGGTAGTAGCACTGTTGCCAAATTCTTAAATCTGAAACACCGCACAATGGTTCTAAGTATCTATCACAAGGTATTGTTGAGTTATTATGGTTTTGTACATCAGACGAAAAAAATGTTTCACTATTTTTTAATGGAATTGTTGTTTTAGTTTTTAATTGCTTTAAAGATGACTTAGTGTAACACGGTTTGTTTAGATATAGAGGATTAAAAAAGAAAATTTTGTTTTTTTCATCAAATTGTTCATCCCAATTCCAAACTGGTCGAAGTATTAATTTTTTTTCCTAAAAATACCAAATGTTAGAACAATTAGAATAAATGCATTTTTCGGTTTTACACTTTAAACATACTCTTAACTTCTTAGTAATTTAAGATTTTTTTTTAATTTAAATATTTACACACTTTTTCTACATACAGATGTAGGTCCATTAAATATTTTGTATACAGATATCGTTCTACATTCTACATATAGATGTAGGTTCATTAAATATTTTGTTTTACTTGAGAAATTGGTTCATTAAATATTTTGTTTAACTTGAGAAATTGTAGAGATGACCTACCATAAAGTAAATTATATGTCATTTTAAAAGATTTGCTTATGCCGTGTAATACATTCCATGTTTACATTATCTACCAGTAATTATAACCCAGCTCCAATTCTCGTTTTTATACTTTGATATTGAAAATCAGACTTTGGATCTTGCAAATATTCGCATATTATAGCTTAAGCAGAAAATACAAAGTGAAACGTCGAAAAAAAGAGAAAACATTAGTTATTCTAAAATTCTATGAAAGTAAATGTAAGTTTACTTAAAAACTGTTGGTAAAATGGAAATGAATGCAAGCTCATTTTTAAAATCTAAAATTTAAAACCAACAGTTCTCCAGGACAATTATCCGGAAACTAAGTACGTCGTGTTAGAAAAATTCTACAGAACATTTTTTGAACATGAACATGGTATATTATCAAGCCTTCATCTGTCTGTCAGCTTAATAATTTGTCATGTTCAGCTACATCTGTCTGGCTAAATAATTTTTTTTATATACATTAAAGGCACAACATTTAAAACTGTAATTCAATTTTAGTTATACCAAATTCTATAAAGTTTGAATTATTTCTAGGGTTGTGCTGATGAATATATACAATTCTGTTTAAAATAAAATTAGTTTTATGTAAAAATTTAAAATTCGGGGCCTCGATATATATATATTTTTTTTTTTAATATTTAGCAACGATCATTTTTTAGCCAATTCTCAATAGTATAATTTGGTTAATTTGTTGGTTAAAGGTTGGTTAAAGGTTGCTTTAAAGTGTAAAACCTGTTTATATAGAAATTCTTTATTCTTACCATTACTGCAATATCTCTATCATATCCACAATTAAATTGAAAAGTATCAAAAATAGGCATAAAAGCTGAATCCCAAATCGTAGTTAAATATATTTGACTAAATTGAAATTCTTCCGGATACTGCTGCAAAAGTTGCCAAATGCAATCTAAAAATAATAGTAACAAAGGACTTTCCTCATCCATAGACGTACTACTAGTAATAAAGTTGTTTACTAACGTATTAGAGTTCGATGTACCACTGGCACCTGAAATGTTTTCTTGTTTCCATGTATGTCCTAATCTGTCCGAAAAACGATGCTCCAACGCAACCCATTCTTTCTGAATCAATGACTGGAAACCAATTAAGGTACGAAAATATGGATCCAAAAGAATTTGCGTAATACTTGATATCACACAACACATTTCTCTAGCATTAGTTTCTTGTAAAACCACTGTTGTCCCAAGCCGTAAAAATTCTGACATTTTTAATGAAAATTTTAAACAAGTAGAAACGCATTTTAACCATCCACATTTATCTAATGAACTGCAATATTTCGAATCTTGCATCAAAAATTCTCTGAAACTATCTGGAGTGCATAATTCTCTTAATTTTAAATAACTTTGACGAATATCAGAAATAGTAGGAAGATATTGCTCTGATAAGTTTTGAAATTCTAAAGATTTCCTATTAGGATCGCAATTTCGGATTTTTTCTAAAGTAATATTTTCTATAGTTCGTCCTTTAATACACGATTTTAACTCTCCCATTCTAACCAACGAAGCACATGTCGGTCCATAACTATATACCCAGAATGCACTTCGAGAATCGCAGAATGCGTTTGTCGAAAGAAAAAATTCTTTTTCATTAAAACATTTAGGTATTACAAAATATTTTGGAATATAATATGGTTTAACAACCGTTTGTAAATTGGCAGATGTTTTAATAGATGTTGTTATAATAGAATCGGCGCATATAACTTTCCATTCAGTAGCACCACAGCGTTTAAGTTCACACATCCAATCATTTTTAGTGTTGAACATGGTAACATCATTTTTGAAAGTGTTGAAATATATATCACTAAAATATTAAAATACAATAGATTAATTAAATTATATAACTGAAAGAAAACTCATTCTAATTGTAAAATAAAAACAGAAGCATAAAGCATAATAATATAACAAAAATAAAGGAAACACTCTAGAAAAACATTTAAAAAATTTTCATTGGATCCTTGATATTTCGAAATACCTACATACAGTGATCACCACAATTATTTACAATGAACACATTTTATATGAAATACAAAATATAAATTCTATAACTTTTTTAAATATTATGTATTTTATTGCATTAAATTAGGTACAATTCATTCATTTCTTTATAGTAAAAAAATAAATAGAAATAAATAGAAAATAAAAAAAACAAAAAACAGAAAACAAAATTCCAAAATTATTTGCACTTATAAAATAGTCACCACATTATGTACACTTCAAAATTAGAACCCTTTATCTGTAAGAAAACATGTGATTTTGTTTCTTTTTTTTTACAAGAAAATATAAATATGCTATAACTTAATATATTGTGTTTCTTTCTTTTGCAAGAATTACGGCTCGAAGTTTTCTTGGTACTGAATCGATGCAATTCTATTATTTCGGTAGATAGGTAGATCATTGATTTTAATTTGTGCCAAACACTCTCAGTCGGACTGAGATCAGGGATTTGTGGGGTCCACTTTAATATATTAAGTTGGACACCTGACAAAAATTTGCTACGTCTGTATGGAAGCAATATTTTGCTGCAACACAACATTAGTCCCGATTAATCTATCACCTGCCGAACAAGCATTCATTCAATATTTCGAAATAATATGGTAGTGTCATGTTCGCTGGACATTTAACTCAGTGCCGTTGTGTGAAATGCATCTCTATATAATAATTTTAGCTCCTGCAGAACGACGTGCAAATTGAGTGACTTCTCCACCATGCTTCTGTGCTGAGTCGTATCGGTAGAAGTGTTTTCCATAAGTTCCACCTAATGATATTGCCGTCTCATCTGTGCACAATACCGATCTCTAAAACTCAATTGGCTTATTTGCATAATCTAAAGCAAATTACAATCGGAGTCTGCAATTAAAGAAATTTTAACTTCAATTGAAGAACTTTTAATTACATATATATTTCGATATAATTTATATATATATTATACAGGGTGTCCGAAACTCAAAGGTCACTGTAGCCGCCCTACATTAATAACGTGTGTCGTCACTGACATGCATCATGAATATGTTACATAATATCTTACATTACTTTCTCAAAAACTTCCTCTCATATCAATTGATATGAGAGATGTTTTGTCATAATTATATAATAAAGTAGTTTAAGCTAGGTTAAGTAATAATTATATAATATTTAATAAATCATAAGTTTATCATAAGAAATCAACATTGTTGGAATAATAAAATATATTTCAATAAGAAGCGGAGTATTTTCTATTTTATCATATCCAACAATCACAAAGAACGGAGGTGAGAAGTTCATCACAAGCCAAAATTTTTCAGCTGCCGACACTTAAACGAATCTTCTATGTTATACAGAGACAAAGATGTTAATTTTTTAAAAAGTTAACGAAATTACTTTGAAGGCCGTTATCTCGGAAACCGTTAAAAATAGACCCCTTCTCCAGAACAATTTTTTGCTTGTTATGAACTTTTCTATCACTTCCGTTAAATAAATTATTATATGTTAGCTTAGATTAGTTGTAGATAGCTTTAAAACTTGCAGAAATACCCGTCGTTGACTGCAGTATTTTGTAGGTTTTATGAAATAAAAATTATTAACTTCTGTTTTTGCGTTATAATATAATTATTTTATTATATTATATAATTTAATTAATATAGTTAATATTAATATGTATTTATAGATGCTGGTAGTTAATATTTTTAATTTTTATTGCATTTAATTACATTTCATTTACTTTTTTTTAGCAAATTGACTAAACAGAGCGAAGAATTAGATACAATTTATTTACAAAAAATGTTTAAAGGAATCAGTACTCGAGTACACAATTATGGCGAAGTGAGTTCTCACACTATATTCGCTCATACCGAAGCATAAAATAGCATTTCAATTATAAAAGACCACAATGCAGTACATGTTTTTCATAATTAATGTCACGTCATGTTTTTATGAATTACCTTTTTAAGCATATTTTTCAAAAATGTTTACAAATTTGCTATTAGTATCACTCTGTCCGCCCGTCTAAATACAAAACTTATACACTGTTTAATAAAGAGAAATGAAATTTTAACCACCCATACATTTCTTAAAAAAGTAATGTAGTAGAACAACTTCTTTATGTTGGCTCACCGTTACAGCTCCTACAGCACCTACAACTTATTTTTAAATGCATAAATCTCAGGTTCTGTTTAATACATTTTTAATATAATAGAGACAGAATTTTTTTTTTTAGCTTTATAAATCAATCTTAAAAACTAATTACAATTGAAATTTACTAAGTTATATATATAGTTTGGCTTAGTGGATCTTTTGATTTTTTTCTTCATTTCGTTTTTACGATGTCATTATTAAACTTTTACTTGTAATTTTAATAATATTACAATTTTGTTATTTTTGCTTTAAAGAATTGCTTGCACCCGATACTTCTAATATAGATTATAAAAAAAAAAACAAAAAAGAAACAAATAAAAAAAAAAACCCATATGAAAATTAATATAAAGTAAATTCTTTCTTTAAAATCAACAGGTTCATTTGTTTTCTTTATAATTAAAATTTAATATTTTTTTTCATTTCATTCATTTATTTTTTCTATTTTTAATTAACTTCTTTAATTAAGTTTAGCACTCATATCATAACAATAAAATTCTGATAAATCATAAATGTTTAATATTTATTGGTTCTAAAATTTTTTGTTGGTTTTGAACATTTAATAAAACAAATGGTGATAAATAATAATGCTGATTAATAATATCACTAATGTGATCTTCATGTATTTTTCTTGATTGATTAATATGATTTTTTGTTTTAACAAGATATTTTTTAGTTAACAATGTCGCATAATTTATTATTATCTGTTAGAATACCTTTTATTTACATTTTCAAAATATTTATTCAAAAATTTGTATTTTTTCCGCTAAACTAGGTGATAATGTGAACCAAATTGGAAACCCATACCATAATAAAGGTATTGTATATATTCATCAGTATTTTTACCTATAATTCCATTTATTTCTTTGAATGCCTTAGGACCAGGTTTTATGTCACGAAGCTTTTTTTGAAATTGCTTATCAAAATGTTCCTTTAATTTTTCATCCAGATTTTTCGAAGGCATTATTGGATTTTTAAATTTGGAGATTTATATTCATTAGATAATATTTAAATATCTATGATATAATTGTTTTAAGTCTTTTTGCATTTTTCTTTTCACTTTTATCATATTTAATATATTTTGAGGTAGATTGTAAATTCTAATATTTGGGCAATATAAATGCGAATGATTTTCTACTCCATTATTTATTACATCTACGAATTTTTTTATGTAATTATCGATTTCTTCATTCGAAAGATTTTTTGTTTTTGAAATGTTTAAATTAGGCATGTAAAAAGTTTGCTTAATTTAAATTAACTCTTAAATTTGATCCAGTCTTTGTTTTTAAAGGATCTAATTTTTTGATGCTCATTTAATTAAAGTTTGTAATTTTTAAAATCAACATCAAGCTTAACCACAAAATGGTCAGAAAATGAGAAAAATGTTTGACATTGATAATTTTTGTTTATCTGATTGATTATCAGATACTAAAAACCAATCTAATATTGAACCAGTTCCAGTAAAAGTTGGTTGCAATGGTGAAACTATAATAAAAGAGTACTGAGTAGCATGATCTATCAACCATTTTTCTAGAAACACGCCATTCCTATTTGTTAGTGTATCACCATATTTTATCATTCTTGCATTTAAATCTCTCCCAATTACAATAAGTCAAAATTTTTTGCCAAAGCATTAATCTTATTCATCGTATCTTTCATAGTGATACTATCTGTTTGTGGTTTTTTTTATATTAAACCCACTAAAAATGATTTTTGTATATTATCAAGTCTTAATACCTTTCCCTAAAGTAAAGCTAAAGTGATTGGAGTACGAAATTTTTTTGTGTCAATCTTGACAAATGTTAGATCTATGTCATTTTTGAACAGTATAGCTGTTCCCTGTTCTAGATGATTTCTTATAATTTTATAATCATCAAAACAACACCTATTTCTTCTATTTAACCTAGTTGCACTAACAAACGCAAAATGTGGTTTTTTATCTTTGTACATCCAAAAGGAATGTTCTTCTACTAATGCTTTTTATTGAACGAGCATTAACTGTAATTACGGAAAAAACTTTATTTAAGTTCATTATTTGTTATTTCTACTAAAAATTGTATATAAGCTCCCTGTTGCTCTTCTTTTGATTTTAATTTTTTTATATATGACATAAACATATTTATCTCTTTAACTAAATTAGTAAGATTCATGTCAAAGAAGTTATTTGACAATGCGAAAAATTCATTTAATGGATTTGGACGTTCAACCCAATTATCAGATTTAGATTAGATCAGATAATTAGATTTAGATTTGATTTGGGAAGTCTACGAAAAGAATTACCGTCCATTGTATTAAATAAATATAATTTGCTTCTTTTCGCTCTCTTACTTTTTTTCATTATTTGTATGTCTTTGAAGATATTCTTTGTAATAGGAGCATCCCCTATAATTCGCAGGGTACTCTCCACCATAATTTTTAGATTTAGGAACGTCTTTTCCCTTTGTCATTGCGTATTTGTATGGTAAATGTTTTAATAAACACTTTACGCATCTGTATTCTCTACTACAATTATTTGCCACATAGCCAAACTGTTCACAACAAATACATTGAATTGGACTGAATGGCATCAATCTTTTCCAATGTATTCTTTGATATAATAGAACCTTAGTGTTTAACAATTGCTCTATATTTTGATTATGTTCCATTACAAACATTTCTAAATCATATTAATTTTTTTTTGAGTTAGGTGTTGAAAATTTATTTATTTATTTATTTATTTTATTTATTTCAAAAATTCTCAAGAGAGCATTCGATGCTCGTATAAAGTTTATATAACATCAGTCTTATGTATAATCAAAAGTAAACAAAAATTAAAATTAGTAATAAAAAAATAAAAATTCAACAAAAATTTGGTATAAAATCAGAATTACTTAAGAATTAATTATATTATAACAAAACAAAAAGAGCAAAAAAACAATAAATATTCTATTTATTTTATTTATTTATATTAATATTATATACATAAATATAATGCAATATTATTGAACCATCGGCTACTGAGGCCATTATAGGTTTTTTATACTATTATTAAATTGTATACTATATTATTTATTTTGTTTATATTATATACTATATATTTACATTATATTTGGTGGTAAGGGGGGTATGTTAAGAAAAAAAACACTTACGAGCTGTGCAGGGATCGAACCCACACTCCTTCGGTAAATACGCCTACCCACTAGGCTACCGAAGCCCCATAAATATTCTATTCCAATATAAAATTAATTAGTATTTAGTCCATTAAGATTTGTACTAACACAGTTACTACGCAGATGATGATGAGTTCTGGTTTAATAATTATGTATTTGATTGTTCGTTATAATCGTTATATTTATTAGTTTGGATATTATTTTGTCTTACATTATTATACATGAATTATTTGGGATAAGTCTCTGATGTCTGTGATTTTCAAAATTTCTAATTTTTTATGTATTTCATTTGTTGGTGACCTTTTATTTAACATAAACAAATTTTTAATTGCTTTGTTTTGTATAATTTGTAGCATTTCGATGTTTTTCTTGTACGTATTACCCCACACTGATATTTCATAAGTTATTGCGCTGTAGAAAATACTATAAAATGTAGATTTTTTTACTTTCAATGGTAAGCATTTTCCTATTTTTTTAAATAAACCTGCTACTCTTCTTTTTTTTTTAGCTAAGTCTAACGTATGTGGAGTGCAGTTTAAGTTTTCGTCCACAATAATGCCAAGATATTTACATTGTGTTACTCTTTCAATTTTCGTATCGTTATATATTACCTTTATGATTTCAGTTTTAGGTTTAATTAGCATGAATTTAGTTTTTTTAACATTGACTGTTAATTTGTGAGTGTTCATCCAATCATGAATTGTTAACATGTCTTTCGCTATAGCCTTTTTTAATTCTTTTGTATTGGGCTGTGCGTACACCATCACCAGATCATCGGCATACAAAAATGGTTTACCTTTTGTTTTTATTAACCTAAAATAGCTTATATAGCATGATAAAAAAGTGCACTTCCTTGTATCACGCCATAATCGATATTTGCAATATTACTTCTTACGCTATCGCATTCTGCATATTGTTTTCGATTTTCGAGGTAATTTTTGAACGAATTTAGTTCTTTGCCTATTATACCACATTCAAATAGTTTTCTCAATAAGATTCGTCAAGCTACCGAATCAAATGCTTTCGTTAGATCGAAAAATACTCAACCAACTTTTGTTTTGCTAAAACTTTTGTTTTGATTATTCTGTACTTCTGTGATAACATCGCAAAGGGTTTTACTGGTATTAGAAAATTTTCTGAAACCATATTGCTCTTTACATAACAAATTTTGTTTCTCAAGATAATTTGTCAGTTGTTGTACCGTTTCAATTATTTTGCTAAAAACTGACGAAATTAATATTAGCCTAAAATTATTCTACTTATAATCTACTTTATCACCACTTTATAATTTTTAGCTTTTCTGGTTTCTTGCTTTCAACAAATGATAGATTAACCAAATTCATAATTGGTTTTATTAGTTCATATTGACTTATTTTTATTATCCTGTAGCGTTAGTTTTAGAAAACGCTTTTATTACGTTTAATATTTCACTTTATTGACTTTAGCTTAAATTTACTTAGTATTCTTAGTCTTGGTATATATAAATATTTGTCGAAATTCTTTGCCATTTCGCTTCCGACATTGCAATAGAAATCATTAACTTCATTTATTTTATTATTTTTGTTGGTGGTTTCCGTGAAAAACTCATTACTTCATTTTTGGTAAAAAGTATCAGTATGGTTACTGATACTTTCTGATGTTTATCAGTATGGTTTCTTTCATGAATTTCCAAATTTTCTGTCTGTCGTTATTAATTTTACTAAATCTTTTATTGTCATAATTTTGTTGTTTTTTTCTTTTCATAGCAGTAAATTTATTTAACCAGCAACGATATTTTTATATATTTATAAGGACCAGTAACGATATATTTATTTTTAAAAGCTACATCCCAGTGGATCAATTCACAAGAAGGTCACTCGGATATCATAAACCAATTCAAGTCCACTCCCGTCTTAGTTGACTACACGTCCTCCACTTACTTCTTCGAGAAATCTCATGTGGCGAGCATCCCAAACCGTGAGAGTTGGAACTCGAACACAGTGATGACCTTCGAAGGAGTACAATTCTACACTGATGGTTCAAAAATGAACAGCAGTGTAGGATGCGGGGTCTTCTCAGATAATTTGAATATGAGTCATAATTTCCGATTACCATACCATTGTAGTGTTTCTAAGCGGAAATTATGGCAATTCAAGAAGCCTTAATTCTACTGAATAGAAGCGTTTTGACTTTGAAGCAAGTACGTATTCTGTCAGACAGTCAGGCTCGAAGACTGTAATAAGCTGCCGAAAACTTCTTAACGAGATGGTCAGGCAGTTTAGCTTTCAGCTTTGCTGGGTACCAGTCATCGAGGTATTCCGGGAAATGAAAAAGCTGATGAACTCGTATTGGTACAACCTTACAAGTTTTGCCGGATAGGGCAGGACTAGGGGTACCTCTATCCACAAGCAAAACGTTATTTCGAACGGAAATAGCGAATATGGTCAATTACAAATGGTCAAACTTGACCTCATGCAATACCACAAGATTGATATGGCCTAAAACCGATTTAAGACGATCCAATGATCTGCTTTCTCTCAAAAGGGCAGACATTGGAAAGACAATGGGTATAATCACCGGTCACTGTCTAATAGGGAAGCATGCCAGAAGACTTGGCTTTTTCTCAAACGACTATTGTAGAGCCTGCAAGGATGAAGAAGAGGAGGAAACTACTCTCCATCTCCTTTACATATCCCGGCCTTGTCGGTAAGAAGAAATACCCATTTTGGGCAATATCTCTTCGACAGCCTTAGCGATCTGGCAGGTAAAAATGTGAAGAGTATTCTTCGCTTTGCAAAACGCTCAAATTGGTTTTAACGAGTGGGATAGAAAAGTTTCTATGTGATATCACAATGGACCAAATACGGTCTAAGTGTGCCTTTAGGGCACCCACCTTAACCTAACCTAACCTAAAGATATTTTTCACTAAAACAATCATTTTCACGATTTAACATACATTTAGTATACCAATAGTTTTTTCTTTTCATCAACTCTGCACATTCTTTATCTATCCATGGTTTACTATATTTCTTTCCGGTTTGTATTTTTTTAGAAGTATTTTTCTCAATTAAATTTTGTAAGTTTTTTACTACATTGTTGTACGCTATGTCCGCAACACTGATCATTGTGTCAACATTGATGTTAGTTATTTGGCCCTTAATGTTGTTGGCATTTGTGTAATTAAATTTTTCAACATCTGGAGTTTTGTTTATATTTTTAAATTCAGGATCAACTACTACAATAAAGAAGGTTTAGTGGTCAGACAGGTCAGCATTTAACATTTTTAACTTTATATTTTTAGATAAATCATTTGCAAGAACAATACAAGATCCTGAGACTATAAATGATCAATACAAGAACCTGAGACTAATCTGGGGGGAAGTGAGTTGCAGAGAATGAAACCATATGATTCAACTATATTAACACTTTTATCAACTGTGCTATCCGGTTTAGGTGTATTAAAATTAAAATCACCAATAATTATTATGTTTTGTAAAGAATTATAGCTAAGTGTTTAAGCTATAATAATACTAAATAATAAATAATAAATAAATAATAATAATAAATGATAATAATAAATAAGAATAAGAAATAGTAATAAATAATAATAATAAATAATAATAATAATTAATAAATAATAATGAATAATAATAATAATAAATAATAATAATAATAAATAATAATAATTAATAAATAATAATAATAAATAATAATAATAAATAATACTAATAAATAATAATTATAAAAAACAAATAATAATAATAAATAATAAATTATAACAATAAATAATAATAATAAATAATAATAAATAATATAAACAAATTATAATAATAGTAATAAAAATTAATAATAAATATTAATAATAAATAATAATAATAAATAATAATAAATAATAACAATAATAAATAATAATAAATAATAACAATAAATTATAATAATAAATAATAAGAAATAGTAACAAATAATAATAATAAACAATAATAATAAATAATAATAATTAATAATAATAAATAATAATAAATATTAATAATAAATAATAATAAATAATAATAATATATAATAATAATAAATAATAACAATAAATAATAATAATAAATATAAATAAATTATAATAATAGTAATAAATATTAATAATAAATAATAATAATAAATAAAAAGTAATAATAATAAATAATAATAAATAATAATAATAAGTAATAAATATTAAATACAAAATAAATAATAATAATAAAAAATAAATAATAAATAATAATAATAAAAAATAAATAAGAAATAATAATAAATAATAACAATAAATAATAAATAATAATAATAAATAACAATAAATAATAATAATAGTAAATAAAAAAAAAAAATAATAAATAATAATAATAATAAATCATAAAAATAAATAATAATAATAAATAATAATAATACATAATAAATTAAAATAATAAATAAAAATAAATAAAAAATAATGATAAATAATAATAAAAAATAATAATAAATAATATTAATAAATAATAATATTAAATAATAATAATAAATAACAATAATAAATAATAATAACAAATAATAATAAATAATACTAAAAATTAATAATAATAAATAATAATAATAAACAATAAATAATAATAATAAATAATAATAAATAATAGAAAATATAATAATATTAAATAATAATAATAAATAATAATAAGTAATATAAATAAATTATAATAATAGTAATAAATATTAATAATAAATAATAATAATAAGTAATAAATAATAAGTAATAATAAATAATAAATAATAATAATAAATATTAATAATAAATAATAATAATAATAATAAATAATAATAACAAATAATAATAATATATAATAATAATAAATAATAACAATAAATAATAATAATAAATAATAATAGTAAATAATAAATAATAATAATAAATTATAATAATAAATAATAATAAATAATAATAATAATAATAAATAATAATAATTAATAAATAATAATAATAAGTAATAATAATAAATAATACTAATAAATAATAATAATAAAAAATAAATAATAATAATAAATAATAAATTATAATAAATAATAATAATAAAAAATAAATAATAATAATAAATTATAATAAATAATAAATATTAATAATAAATAATAATAAATATTAATAATAAGTAATAAATATTAAATAACAAATAATAATAATAAAAAATAAATAATAAATAATAACAAATAATAATAATATATAATAATAATAAATAATAACAATAAATAATAATAATAAATAAAAATAGTAAATAATAAATAATAATAATAAATTATAATAATAAATAATAATAATAATAAATAATAATAATAATAAATAATAATAATTAATAAATAATAAGTAATAATAATAAATAATACTAATAAATAATAATAATAAAAAATAAATAATAATAATAAATTATAATAAATAATAATAATAAAAAATAAATAATAATAATAAATTATAATAAATAATAAATATTAATAATAAATAATAATAAATATTAATAATAAATAATAATAAATATTAATAATAAGTAATAAATATTAAATAATAAATAATAATAATAAAAAATAAATAATAAATAATAATAAAAAATAAATAATAAATAATAATAAGTAATAAGTAATAATAATAATAAATAATAATCACAAATAATAATAATATATAATAATAATAAATAATAACAATAAACAATAATAATAAATAATAAATAATAATAATAAATTATAATAATAATAAATAATATTAATAATAAATAATAATAATAATAAATAAAAATAATTAATAAATAATAATAATAAGTAATAATAATAAATAATACTAATAAATAATAATAATAAATAATAAAAAAATAATAATAATATATAATAATAAATAATAATAATAATAAATAATAATAAATAATAAAAAAATAATAATAATATATAATAATAAATAATAAAAATATATAATAAATAATAATAATAAATAATAAATAATAAATAATCAATAATAAATAATAATCAATAATAAATAATCAATAATAAATACTAATAAATAATAAAAATAAATAATAATAATAAATGATAATAATAATAAAAATAAATAATAATAATAAATAATAAATAATAATAACACATAATAAATTATAATAATAAATAAAAAATAATAATAAATAATAATAAAAAATAACAATAAATAATAATAATAAATAATAATATTAAATAATAATAATAAATAACAATAATAAATAATAATAATAAATAATAACAAATAATAATAAATAATAATAACAAATAATAGCAAAAAATAATAATAATAAATAATAATAATAAATAAATAATAATAAATAATAATAATAAATAATAAAAAAATAATAATAATAAATAATAATAAATAATAATAATAAATATTAAATAATAATAATAAATATTAAATAATAATAATAAATAATAATAATAAATATAAAATAATAAATTATAAATAATAATAATAAATAATAATAAATAATAATAATAATATATAATAATAGTAAATAATAAATAATAATAATAATAAATAATAATAAATAATAAAAAATATAATAATATTAAATAATAATAAATAATAATAATAAATAATAAATAATATAAATAAATTATAATAATAGTAATAAATATTAATAATAAATAATAATAATAAATAATACTAATAAATAATAATAATAAATATTACTAATAAATAATAATAATAAAAAATAAATAATAATAATAAATTATAATAATAAAAAAAATAATAAAAAATAAATAATAATAATAAATTATAATAATATATAATAATTACTAATATTAAATAATACTAAATATTAATAATAAATTACAATAAATAATAATAATAAGTAATAAATATTAAATAATAATAAATAATAATAATAAAAAATAAATAATAAATAATAATAATAAAAAATAAATAAGAAATAATAATAATAAATAATAACAATAAATAAGAAATAATAATAATAAATAATAACAATAAATAGTAAATAATAATAATAAATAACAATAAATAATAATAATAGTAAATAAAAAATAATAATAATAAATAATAAATATTAATAATAAAAAAAAATTTTAATACATAATAATAAATATTAATAAATAAAAAAAAATAATAAAAAATAATAATAATAAATATTAAAAATAAATAATAATAATAAATAATAATAATAATACTAATTTATAATAACAAATAATAATAAATAAAAAATAATGATAATAAATAATAATAAAAAATAATAATAAATAATAATAATAAATAATAGTAAAAATTATTAATAATAAATAATAATAATAATAATAATAAATAATAACAATAAACAATAAATAATAATAATAAATAATAATAAATAATAAAAATTATAATAATATTAAATAATAATAATAAATAATAATAAATAATATAAATAAATTATAATAATAGTAATAAATATTAATAATAAATAATAATAATAAGTAATAATAATAAATAATAAATAATAATAAATAATAATAAATAATAATAGTTAAATAATAAATAATAATAATAAATTATAATAATAAATAATAATAATAAATAATAATAATTAATAAATAATAATAATAAATAATAATAATAAATAATAATAATAAATAATACTAATAAATAATAATAATAAAAAATAAATAATAATAATAAATAATAAATTATAATAATAAATAATAATAATACATTTTAATAATAAATAATAAATATTAATAATTAATAATAATAATAATAATAAAAAATAAATAATAAATAATAATAATAAATAATAATAATAAATAATAATAAATATTAAATAATAATAATAAATAATAATAAATAATAATAAACAATAATAATAAATAATAATTATAAATAAATAATGATCAATAATAAATAATCAATAATAAATACTAATAATAGATAATAAATAATAAAAACTAATAAATAATAATAATAAATAATAATAATAAATAATAATAATAAATAATAATAATAATAATAAATCATAATAATAATAAATATTAATAATAAATATTAATAATAAATAAAATAAAAAATAATAATAATAAATAATAATAATATATAATAATAATAAATAATAATATTAATTATTAATAATAATAATAATTAATAAATAATAATAATAAATAATAATAACAAATAACAAATACTAATAAATAATAATAATAAATAATAATAATAAATAATAATAAATATTAATAACAAATAATAATAATAAATAATAATAATAAATAATAATAAAAAATAATAATAAATAATAAAAACAAATAATAAATACTAATAAATAATAAATACTAATAAATTATAATTATAAATAATTATAATAAATAATAATAATAAGTAATAATAATGAAAAATAAAAAATAATAATAAATAATAATAATAAATATTAATAATAAATAATAATAATAAATAACAATAATAAATAATAATAATAATAAATAATATATAATAATAATAAATAATAATAATAATAAATAATAATAAATAATAATAATAATAATAATAAATAATAAAAAATATAATAATATTAAATAATAATAATAAATAATAATATTAAATAATAATAATAAATAATAATAAATAATTTAATAAATTATAATAATAGTAATAAATATTAATAAATAATAATAAATAATAATAAATAATAAATAATAATAAATATTAATAATAAATAATAATAATATATAATAATAATAAATAATAACAATAAATAATAATAATAAATAATAATAGTAAATAATAAATAATAATAATAAATTATAATAATTAATAATAATAATAATAAATAATAATTAATAAATAATAATAATAAATAATACTAATAAATAATAATAATAAAAACTAAATAATAATAATAATAAAATATAATAATAAATAATAATAATAAAAAATAAATAATAATAATAAAATATAATAATAAATAATAATAATAAAAAATAAATAATAATAATAAATTATAATAATAAATAATAATTATTAATAATAAATAATACTAAATATTAATAATAAATAATAATAAGTAATAAATATTAAATAATAATAAATAATAATAAATAATAATAATAAAAAATAAATAATAATAATAAAAAATAAATAAGAAATAATAATAATAAATAATAATAAATAACAAAATATAATAATATTAAATAATAAAAATAAATAATAATAAATAATATAAATAAATTATAATAATAGTAATAAATACTAATAATAAATAATAATAATAAGTAATAATAATAAATAATAAATAATAAATAATAATAATAATAATAAATATTAATAAATAATAATAATAAATAATAATAATATATAATAATAATAAATAATAACAATAAATAATAATAATAAATAATAATAGTAAATAATAAATAATAATAATAAATTATAATAATAAATAATAATAATAAATAAAAATAATTAATAAATAATAATAATAATAATAAATAATAATAATAAATAATACTAATAAATAATAATAATAAAAAATAAATAATAATAATAAATAATAAATTATAATAATATATAATAATAATAAAAAATAAATAATAATAATAAATTTTAATAATATATAATAAATATTAATAATAAATAATAATAAATATTAATAATAAATAATAATAAATATTAATAATAAGTAAGAAATATTAAATAATAATAATAAATAATAATAAATAATAATAATAAATAATAATTATAAATAAATAATAATCAATAATAAATAATCAATAATAAATACTAATAATAAATAATAATAATGAATAATAATAAATACTAATAAACAATAAATACTAATAAATAATAATAAATAATAATAATAATAATAATAAATAATAATAATAATAAATAATAATACAAAATAATAATAATAAATAATAATAATATATAATAATAATAAATAATAATATTAATTAATAAATAATAATAATTAACAAATAATAATAATAAATAATAATAACAAATAATAAATACTAATAAATAATAATAATAAATAATACTAATAAATAATAATAATAAATAATAATAATAAATAATAATAATAAATAATAATAAATATTAATAACAAATAATAATAATAAATAATAATAATAATAATAAATAATAATAATAAATAATAATAAAAAATAATAATAAAAAATAATAATAAATAATAAAAACAAATAATAAATACTAATAAATAATAAATACTAATAAATTATAATTATAAATAATTATAATAAATAATAATAATAAGTAATAATAATGAATAATAAATAATAATAATAAATATTAATAATAAATATTAATAATAAATAATAATAATAAATAATAATAATAAATAATAATAATAAATAATAATAATAAATAATAATAAATAATAATAATAAATAATAATAATAACAAATATTAATAATAAATAATAATAATAAATAATAATAATAGATATTAATAATAAATATTACGAATAAATAATAATAAATAATAATAATGAATAATAAATAATAACAAATATCAAATAATAATAATAAATATCAAATAATAATAAAAAATAATAACAAATAAATAACAAATAATAATAAATAATAATAATATATAATAATAATAAATAATAATAATTAATAAATAATAATAAATAATAATAACAAATAATAAATACTAATAAATAATAATAAATAATACTAATAAATAATAATAATAATAAATATTAATAATAAATAATAATAATAAATAATAATAAATATTAATAACAAATAATAATAATAAATAATAATAATAAATAATAATAAATATTAATAATAAATAATAATAATAAATAATAATAATAGATATTAATAATAAATATTACTAATAAATAATAATAAATAATAATAATGAATAATAAATAATAAATAACAATAATATATAATAATAATAAATAATACATAATAAATAATAATACTAAATAATAATAATAAATAATAGTAATAAATAATGATAAATAATAAATACTAATAATAATAATAAAAAATAAATAATAATAAATAATAATAATAAATAATAATAAATAATAATAAATAATAATAATGAATAATAAATAATAATAAATAATAACAAATAATAAATAATAATAAATAATAATAAATAATAATAAATAATAATAATAAATAATAATAAATAATAATAAAATATAATATTAAATAATAATAATAAATAATAATAATAAATAATAATAATAAATAATAATAATAAATACTAATAAATAATAATAATAATAATAAATAATAAGTAATAATAATAAATAATAATAATAAATAATAATAATAAATAATAATAAATATTAATAATAAATAATAATAAATAATAATAATAAATAATAATAATACATAATAATAATAAATAATAATAATAAATAGTAATAAATAATAATAATAAATAATAAATAATAATAATAAGCGATTTTAACCGTCCATCATTATCTTTTGTGATTGATGAACTGGATAATAAACTACTACCAGTTAACTTTTTAGATGAAATTGAGTTTAGTATTATAAGTACATTTTATGGAAATGATATACAACAACTAATACAACATTTTAATAGTAATGGTAGATGGTTAGACCTAGCTTTTTCAAATACTTATGATGATGTTGTGATTCATGGTGTCAATTATACAGATAATCTTTTTACCAACTCACTCCATCATAATACGATATCAATAGCACTAACTCAAGCTAACCAACAATTTTCAAAGTCCTACAAAAATGAAATTGTATATGACTTCCGTAACGCTAATTACGAAGGTATTAACAATGCCTTATCTAATACAAACTGGGACGAGCTGTTAATGCATCGAGATTTAGATTTAGTAGTTCTGGATTTTCATACAATCTTATCATCTATAATTGATAATTACACGACAAGGATACTAAAAAAAGATAAATTAATGGAACCTTGGCTAGATAGGGAACTCAGATCTTTACGTAATCGTAGAAATAAATTATATAAAATTATTAAGTCATCAGTTGATCCAAGCTCCGAAACTATTAATGAGCATTAAAAATTGGCTGATGAATTTAAAATAAAATGTATTGCATCGTATGATAATTACGTAACTCCATATTGGTAACTCCATTTTAAGTAACCCTAGAAAATTTTTTGAATTTCTTAATACAAAACGTAAGTCGTCAGATTATTCAAACTCTATGTCCTTAGATGGTAAAGTCTCATCCTGCCCTGAAGAAATTTTCAATTTTTTTGCACAAAGATTCCAAAACGTCTACCGTCAGTCACAAACAGGGCATGGAAACGTGAATTTCCAGACCTTAAGTAACACTATTCCTCTCATTCAAAATTTAAACTTATCATTAGAAGATGTTTTTTCAGAAATTAGTAATTTAGATATTGAGAAAGGATATGATCCTGATCTTCTTCCTTCTATTTTTTTACATAACTGTATTCATAATTTAACTGTCCCACTTACATTAATTTTTAACAGATCGCTTATGTTAAGTACTTTCCCACAATTTTGGAAAACCTCATACCTGATTCCGATTCACAAAAAAGATGACAAAGCATTAATAGACAATTATAGAGGTATAGCAATTTAGTCGACTATACCCAAATTATTTGAAAAACTTGTTACTGATAAAATTACACCTATAATAGATTCTTATCTTAATCAAGAACAACATGGTTTTAGAAACGGTCGTTCAACCACCACCAACCTGATGGTTTTCACATTAAATATATTATCTTCTATGGAAAAAGGCCTTCAGATAGACGCAATATACACAGATTTTAGTAAAGCATTTGACCGAATAAATCATGATATACTAAAAGATAAACTGGCAAAGCTAGGTGTCAGTGGCTCCATATTAAAATGGATTAAGTCATATGTCACTGAAAGAGTACAATTTGTTAGATTCAAGGTACTATATCTAAGCCCATTTCTCTCTACTCTGGGATACCCCAGGTATCCCAAGTGAGGTATCCCCCACTTAGGACCACTTTTATTCAATATATATATAAGTGATCTTTCGAATTTCTTATGCCCGTGCCCACCTTACTTATGCTGATAATCTTAAGATGTATCATATAATTAAGAATGATACTGATTGCTGTTTTCTTCATTCAAAATTGAAGTGCTTAGAAAAATGGTGCTCTGACAACATGCTAGATCTCAACGTTAGTAATTACTACACTATGACCTTTTCACGGAAAAGATCCAAATTGATGCATAATTATTCCATACAAAACTGCAACTTAGAATGTGTGGATCATATTACAGATTTGGGAATGATTTTGGATTACAAACTGAATTATAATCTTCACTATGAATCAATGTGATCAAGGGCTAAAAAAATGCTAGGTTTTATCAAAACAAGAGCAAGAGAATTGAACAATATCTGGGTAACAATAATTTTATACTTGTACGCTCAGTTTTAGAATACGCTAACATTATCTGGAATCCAGCCTTTCTTATTCATAGTACAAGAATTGAATCAATCAAGAAGTAGTTCCTCCTCTTTGCTTTAAGACATCTACATAGTCCCAGAGACTTTCATAACCTTCCATCATACAATGAAAGGCTGCAGTTAGTCAATTTATTTAGTTTAAGTTCCCGTAGAATCTTACTGTCTAACAGCCGATGCCTTATCCAATAAGATCAATGTCGATTTTATTAAAGATAAAATCAAAGTCAACAATGACGTCAGGCCTACAAGATATACCAAATTCTTAATTGAAATAACACATAGAACTGAATATGGGAAAAACGAACCCACAAACAGGTGTTGATTAACAGGTGTTTAATCGATTTATGTGACACAATTTCAAAAAATGCTTACAAATGTAAATTACACAACATTTTTAAACAATCGTAAAACATTGACATAATGTATTTCTAAATGACATAATTTATTAATAATAATATTTCCTTTGGTTTTGTTTTTTTTAAACATAATTAACTAACTATAAACTTTAAGTAATAAAAATTTAACACAAGTATTATGGGGAAAAAAAAAAAAAAACCATATTAAAAACATTGACTCATTTTACATACATAAAATAAAAATAATTTTTGTCTTTATTGTATCTATCATAATTAATTTAATTTTGACGAAGTACAAAAAATTTATTGTATCATCTTACATTTTTTTTTTCTCTCTCTTTCTTAATAGTAAAACTAAGCTAAAGGCTTAACTTAGCTTCTTTATATTGCTCTGAATGATTCATAATTCATACATATAATTTTTAAATGTATAAAGAACATATAATTTTATCAACATGGTAATATCATACATATAATTTTTAAATATATAAGAAAACAAAAGAAAAAACTAAAAATAAATTGTAATTTTTTTTGCATTGTATTGTGTAATAATAATTTTAAATTTAACTTTAAGAGTTTTTGTAACGACCTTGTTTGGTTTTGAAATAAATAAATAAAGAACACTGAGAGAAAAACTTAAAAAAGAGAGCTTATTTTGTGTATAAATCGTATGGGTAAATTATCTTTATTCTAGGAGGCTATTTGTGTGCAGAAATACCTTTTCAATTAAATACCTATGAAATAACATAGAATAATTCTTATCATATCGCAAAATTTTATTAAAAAATAATATTTTCATTCTTAATTTGTAAAAAAACTAAAAATAATCATATAAAAATAATGTGTGCTCACCCTTTTACATTAAACATGAGACTAAATAAGAAATTAAGAAAATGACAAATGTATGAAAAGAAATTAAAAAAATATATTTTTTTTTATGTATAAGGTAACATAGTGACTGGCACATTGTAAAGCTCTTTAAATTTTTCGAAAATTTTGAAATTATTGGAAATATATTTGTTTTATGTTTTTTTTTAATATTAATAATAGTTAATAATATTAATAATATAAAAAAAAATAGCTCAACTTAATATCTAATCAATTTTAAAATTACGTTCATTCAATATATATTGTATACAATACTTCAAGTCAAGTCAACTGTATACAAAAATAAAATCACATATTTCAAAACCACAGATTATTTACAGAAATAAAAATAATATAAATTAAGCAACATAAAATAAAACATAATTCATTTTCTATAATTAATAATTTGAAAAAAATTAAAGCATTTAAAAAAAATAAATCTTTCTAGAATTTGAAGTATTCGGTACTCAATTTATTATTTCAATTTTTACAAAAATTTTTCAACAAAATATTAGAAAAAATATTAAATATTTTCGCAAAAATTTTAATATAGGTTCATCACATTAACGAATCTTCTCAAAACGTAAATTAAACGTAAATCGTCAGAAATTAGACTTTGATGAGTCAAACGACTTTAAATTAAACTTTGATAAGTCAGAAATTTGACAAAGAATACCTTTCTGGTTTGGTTTGTGGTTTGAAGAAATTTGAATTTATCAACTGAAATAGTTTTATGCATTATAGGATTCATATGGAAAAGTATATAATTTATTGAATTTGTGGCCAAAATTAAACCACCACGTTGGAAGTAATTAAATTAATAATTTTCTGAATCGAAATCACCTTCTATTTTTACATTAAACATTAACGTAAACGTTAACTAAAAGAGCTTCTTTAAAAATATTTATGTATGTTACAAAAATGGTATTAACACTCACTTGTAATAAAATGCGAATGACAAATCATGCCTTGATGGAAATGCAAACCGCGCTAGAGCTGATGCAATTAATGTCCCTTGATCTTTGGCTTTAAAACTAAATTTAAAAAAGCGAAAATTCTAATAAATAAAAATAGTTAACGTCATATATTTTATTTTTAAACTTATTTCTCTAACCTTGCAAATTACAAATAGAGCATCAATTTTGGAATTTACTTCTTGTTGGGGTAACACTTTTTTTTTTTTTTTATCTATAATTTGATAAATTGCGTCAATATTACTTAAAGTAACATCATTTCTTCGAAGAAATCTGTTGTCTTGAAAAGAAGTCTGCTCCTAAAAAAAAAAAAAATATATACATATTTTTATAATATTATCTTATATATAAAATCTAGCTTTGAAGACTTTTTCGATTTTTAACTAAATCTACAGTCACAATATAATTAAAAATAGAATGATGTTGACTATTAATCTGAAATATCATGTTCAAAGCCTAAGCGTTTTTCTTATAAGTAAAATTTTTTTTGCATCCTTAACGATTATTAAAAAATTTAGTGCTTTTATAATTGTATCAAAACAACATTAAATTATCTATTTTCTTAAAAAGAATTTCTAACTATTATTTATTTTATTTAATTACCAAAACAAGGTATGTATATACTTAAAATAAAATAAAAAAACATTATAACATTGATATTGAAAAAATACATGAAATATGATTACATTTCTTAATGACTAATTTATATGCATATTAAAAAAATATTTAAAAAACTTAAAGTAAAAGCAAAAGTTATGCAATACAAAATTTGATTATCTATGTTAAACTTATTTTATAATTCTACAAAAAAAAAACAAAAAACATATATATAAATAATTATTTACATATATACTTACATTACATATATACTTACTTACATATACATAATATATGTACCTACTTGTAGTCCGCCTTTTCTTTTGACTTTAGCCATATTTATTTGCATTCCACTGATTTCTGACAGGCAAGGGCGCATTTGCTAATAGGCAAATCTAGACAACTGCTTAGGGGCGACAACCGAAAAACGCTTGAAATTAGATTTTCTTTGGAAAATTTTATAAGCTTAATTTTTTTCACATAATTAATTTTAAGTTTATTGATAATTTTAATTAAATTATGTAATCGAAATTAAGAATTGAAAAGATAATCATATTAATATGCGTTAACATTATGCATAAGTGTTCTACTAAGCAAAAGTAATTTTCGTGAGATGCGGACGTACGACATTAAATAAAATAGGTATGGTAATTTGTTGCTTTTATTATGTTTTTGTTTTAGCAATTTTTTGTGGTGTTTTCAAATTTGTAAAACAACAGATCATCAGTTTTTATTGTATATATGTATTTTTTTAACTTATATTACGAGTTATAGAGCCAGGGCGCCAAAGATAGAAATGCAGCAATGCGACAGGTAATAAATAAATAGTAAAATGTAAAATAAAAAGTAAGTACAGTGCAATCGCGATATAGTGAACGAAAAAAAACCAACTGACTCTAGTATATCAAATCGTTCACTTCATCAGGATACCAAATGTTTGAATATTAGTGCCGTTAAATCTATATAGATAAGTACTTTAGTTAAAAATATTCACTTAAAATTTGGCTAAATAATATTTTAGTTTAAAATAAAAGAAATTCAGTTTATTATCAACAAAAATTAATCTTTTTTTCGCTTTATTTAATAAAAACTAGACACATGTAGGTACTAAAAAATATGAACATTACATTACTATTTTATAGCAAAAAAGTCAGTCAATTTAGCTTGCTTTTTTTTAATTTCAGCTCATTTAATGGATGCTGTTCTTCTCAAATCTCTTATAACTAAAATATCTTCAAGCTTAATGTCATTTTGCTCAGACCATTGTAGAGTTACATTCAATGCAGCAAGAGCATCTTCAGCTGATATTTTTTTTTCTGTAATTTCGCAGTCATTATCCTCAGAGTCAGATAAGCTTGCTTAGATGGTTTGTTTTTTTTAAATAAAAAACAACACATGATTGCTTGATGTGTTTTTTTTTAAGTAAAAAAAACATGTTTTATATATATATTTATTTTGTTCACTATTTCAAGTAGGTGTTATCAACCTGCTAACTATTTAGAGTAGTAAATGTAAATTATTTTGTGTTCACTAGACCGAGCTTTCATTATATCACATATTCACTATATCGCGAGTGTACTGTATTTATATTTTTGTAAATTTATTTTTATTTTTCAAAATTTAATGCCATTAGTCCTGATGAAGATTTGCAATTGAATCATATAAAAAGATACTTCTATCAGATAAGGATATTATTAAATTTTTTAATAATGCTGGTGGTGGTGGTTTGGAATCACATAAATGATCAAAAAAACTAACTCAAAAATCATTAAGCTCAGCCAGTTCTATAAATAATATAGTAAGTGGTCCAGACACAATTCACATTGAAATCGTTTAGATATTTTAATATTTTTATTTGAAAACATTTTTTTTTATTACGCTTTTTTATGTGCTTTTTTAATTTTTGGTTCTGATAACTCGAAATACTCTTATAAGTGATAATATAGCAATAAATAAAATTGAACGTGGATGCTATAACACATAGTAAATTAGCTAATTATCTCTATTGGTATTTATCTATTGAGGTCGAAGATCAAGGAAATGTCCGAAAACAAGGTGAAAGAATTCGTAATAATTATTAAATTTTAATAAGGTATTAAAAATGTTTTTTAAAAGTTTTAGAAATTGGTAGTACTAATAGTGAACTTAAAGTGATTAAACGAAATTTGGATAAAAAAAGGAAATACATACATATAATAGTCGAAGTGGTAAGTTTAGTAAGAATTGAAGCGTAATAAAAAATCGTAATAAAAAAAGTACAAATTTAAACAATTGTTGGCTGATATAGATAATTTTAAAATTGATTTTAAAAAGTGAACATGAAATACGTTATAGATCCAGACGTTGTAATTTGTGCTATAGTTCCAGATAAATTTCTTTTTTTAAAAGTGTTTTCATTTTATCACAATTAACCCTTGTTACATCAGTACGACTGGATATTCAAACAAGGTGATGGCCTTAGACAAGATCAGTAAATTTTGCAAATGGTTATATTTTTATCGACAAACTTACGTAGAGAAAATTTGGATTTATACGGTATATTGAATCATTTTGTGTTGTTTATCCACTTTATTATACATATACTTCCATTTTTAGAAACTCAATTAGTTCAATTGCCATTATTATATAAAAGAAATGCTACGATTTGGGTCGATTCTCATTAAGTGTAGCAGAATATGGAAATATGCTCCTAAGGGGTAGTAACGGGTAACAGAAGGTGATATTGTTATCGGTTTACCGTTTAGTAGTAATGGTTTTAGTTCATAGTAATGTTTTTAGTTCAATTCATAAAATATTGCAGCATGCTGGTTGCAGGTTTTCAGATACAGTGTCATTTAATAATAATTTTTGACCTTCTGTCATAAATATATTACTTTAATAGTCCCTAATACTTTGCGATCAGAAAGATATGAGCATACTTAGATGGTCAATTTTTGATGCAAAAAGTTCCTTTATAAATTTTAACAGCGTGAAGAATGCGCCTATCACCTGGCAAAGTTAATTGCCTACTTTTATAAAGTACGTATATAAAGGCACGGCACCCGAATAATGGAATAATGAATTACATAGCTATTTAATCTTCACTTTCCTGCAAAGTGAATTGCTATGGTTTGTACAGAATAAATAGTATAATAAATAATAAACTAACTATATAGTTTGGTGATATGAATATATCAGATTTTTATTTCCACAATTCAATCCTTATGTACTATTTTGGATTCTTCCAAATCCATAAAAATTTGATCAAAGATAATAAATTATATTACTTTATTGCTTTGTTACAGAATTTTATTTGCAACAAAAGTACAATACAATATATTGACCTAGTATCGTTCTACAATATTATTGCTATATGTGATAATTAATCAAAATATTATCAAAATATAATAGCATACAAACATGAATCCTTTACTTAAAAATCATAACGTTTAAAAATCTAAACCAAAGAAGTTATTTGGTCTTCTTCTTTATTGAATTCATTATATGAAAGAAAATGTACTAGAAATTAAAAATGCAACCACACAAAATGTTAGGTCAGCAATTTATACAATTTCTAAAGATATTTTAATAATGTGTAATTTACAGTTATGGAAATAAATTTGAGAACAAGTCAAGATATATTATATATCTCCCAAAGAAAAAATTATATTAGTTTACATTTCTTAAAATTTAAACTAATTTATTTATTTAACTTTAATTTATTAAATTTACTGTCATGTTAACTTATTTATCAAAGTAGAATTTATTTTTAGATCTTAATGATAAAATTTTATATTCAACTATAAAAAAAAATATTCTTAGCTTATTTTATTCTATTCATATGATTGTTCTTCTAGATTTAATTAAATTATTGTTACGTACTTCTAACTCTTTATTGTTTAAAATTATTGTACTATTTGGACCTTTTTGTGAAATAATTTTAAATGGTCATTTAAACGGAAAGTCAAGTTTCTTTTAATTATTATTTTTCATATATATAAAATCATTTATTTTAAAATTTGAAATATTTACATTATTGTTATTTAATCTTTTATTTTGTTTATCTATAATTAGATAATTCTTTGCTCTTTCTTGAACATGTTTTAATTTTATTTTTAAATGTTTTAAATAATCATCTATATTATAAATAGTATCACTATTTTTAAATATTTCACATGAAAGAGGTGAACCAATCCGAAAAGTGAATTTTTTGTTGTAGAATGTGATGTTGAGTTATAATAATACATATAGTAGGGTAAGTATTCAAGTAGTCATTTAATACTCGATGATTACGTTCGATAGAACCTAATCCTTCATACCTAATGTTTCATGATGATAAGGTGTCGATGTTACTTTCTCAACTTTTAAAAATTTGCAAATGTTTTTTAATAATTCATTTGTAAATTCTGTACCTTTATCAGTTTTTAATTTATGGAAGCATCCGTATTTTAATATAAACTTCTTGACAATTGTTTTTGCAACGGTTACTGCATATTTTGTTTCTAAAGGATAAGTTTCGACATATTTCGCTAATTTACATTGTAAAGTAAGAATGTACCTATAGTTCTTTGATGGGGCGCCTGCAAATAATGAGCAAGCCGATTCGGCTTTATTTCCCTTCCGATGCGGAAATAATATCGAAATCGCGAATTTTTAAAAATTCGGTTTTATTACCGCTCTAAAAAGGAAATAAAGCCGAATCAACCTTGTTTCCGTTTTTCAAATGTTTCATTTTTTCTTTTGATTTTGACATCAGTGATACATGAGGAATTTCTGTTTAATTATGTATAAAAAATAATTAGCAGGCATTTTAGAGTTGCAATTATTTGTCTTGCTAAAGGTAAAATTTGGGGCTTACCTCGCGGATTTTTAAAAAGTACCAAATATTTTGTATTCAACGATATATCTCTGCAAAATTTTCCTTGATAAAAATATTTTGTGTTACAAGTATAACCTATAAGTTTCGATGATGTGATGCTTTTGTAAAAAGATCACAAACTTTCGTGTTATAAGCATTAATCATTAAATCATTGAAAACTATAAAGATTGGTTCATAACCTTCAATATTAATATTTTTCGGGATTTCATTAAAATATTCAGTTTCTTTAAAATTCAAAATTTTTGGTATTGCGTTAGTTTCTGGATTATATCATGCTATATTTTTGATATCAGGCTGAATCAAATTATTTATTTGGTTTATTAAATTACAAAAAAATATAGTTTTTCCGCAACAAGATGGGCCCGCAATTATCATAGTAAACGGATGGTGGAACTGAATCATATTTCTTTATTAAACTTAAACCTTTTGAAGCAACTCGTACTAATTTGTTTTAACACAAATTTAGATAAAATAAGAGTGAAAATCAATTTTTTAACTTACCAGTGTACTCGGGATATTTCTCGAATAGACGCGAGCCAATTCGTAATATAACATACGGAAGTACTGCTATATACGTTGTTGAAAATATTAGCAGCATTCCTGTTTTTGAAGAAGAGTATAATAAGTCGAACATTTTGATAATTAAACTATTAAAAGCAAATGTTAATGTCATATCTTTTTATAGGTCACAGCAAACCAACATAGTAGATTTTATAACTAAACTTGATAGTATTACATCTAGCAATAAGCGGTCTTTAATATTAGGGGATTTCAATTTAAATTTGACAAAAACAATAGTGATGTCAAAAATTACTATCATGTTTTACTCTCTAACGGATTCTTAATTTACATTAAATCAACTTTTTGCAACCAGAATTGACAAAAATTCGAAATCGATAATTGAGCACTTTATCACTGACCTACTTGAATATCAATACTACTTACATATTATTGATCCTCCTCTAACGGATCATCAGATGATTCTTGTTTGTACTAATCTAAGTCCATGTAGAGAATAATATACTTCATTAAAAGCAATTTTAGATTACAACAATATATGAATTAATAAGTTTTGGTCAAACATAAACTTACAGAACACCAACTTTGACGAATTTGTTCACGCCTTGTCTTTGTTAATAAAAGAATACACAAAAGTAATTCCGGTAAAAAACTACAAAAAAAAACATAAGTGATGACTCTTGACATTTTAAAAACTATAAAAATTCGTGACTCTTTTTTTAAATACAAGAAAAAATACCCTTACGATGCGAAAACCAAAGTATGAAACATACAAAAAAAAGGTAGACGAGTTATGCAGGTAAAAAAAATGATTGTAACCAAACTATTTCTAATAATCCTAGTCACGGTAAAAAACTATGGACTCTTTACAAAAAAATAATCTACAATAAAAGCGAATCTAAACCTAATCAGTATATAAAGGCGATTGTGCACAATAATAACGTAATTGAAAGTCCAGAACAAATAAATGAAATACTAAATACTTTCTTCATCAATGTCACGGATAGTCTTAATATAGACAGAAGTCCAATTGATGAAGAATATATGACAAAATTTAGTAGAAACATATTTACTGCTTTTCAATTAAGCCCCACTAATTTAACACAGGTAAATAATGCAATCAACTCTCTTAAATCTGCATCCGCGACTGGATACCATGGTATTTCAGCAAAATTTGTATTAATATTCACAACCCAACTTTGCCCAATCTTAACACACTAGATCAATATATCATTTCTTTCATCAACTTTTCCCACATTCATTAAGACTGCGATCGTAACTCTAATCTATAAAGGTGGTGGTGTAAGCGATGCAACAATTATCGACTGATCTCAGTCTTAAGTACTTTTTCAAAAATTTTTGAAAAAATTATCAAAAACAGAATAACATCCTTACGTATTTTTCTTATATGAAAATCATGTAATAAATAATACCTATTTTTGGTTTCTATTCTTGTCGATTTTCAGTATTCTCATCAAAAATCATAGAGTCCGTGTCACAATATAATAGATTTTTTCCAAACTTAGTAATTTCTTTATAAAGAAATATTCTAGCATATTCTCTGGTAAAAGCACTTTTGATTTTTTTAATGTTTTTATCCATTTATCTCGTGGATTTTTTTATTTTTAAATGGTTAACTTTTCTTTTTATTTTTTTTCTTCTTCTTTTGTTCTGTAGTTTTCATTATCGCACTTTTGTAATATATTAAATACTTTGTGGTAAAAAAAAAAAAATTGTTCAGATATACTCTGTACGAGCTTATTGCTCATTTGAGATAAGAATATAAATAAATAAAATAAATAAATGAATGTATGCTGTATATGTTGATTTGTTATAAAACCTTTCATTTTTTTGGCATAATGTCTTGTTTTTTAGTTGATCTAATGTACAATAACACATAAATTTTTGTTTTATTATCAAATATATCAGTTCTAAATCGAAATAAATTGTTTATACCTTGTGTCAGGTCAAAAATAACATAGCTGTGTGGTTCTAAAGTTGTCTCATTATATACTTTTCGGAATTCTTTAATATTTTCTGGCATTATTTGTCTTGCTAAAGGTAAAATTTGGGGTTTATCTCGCGGATTTTTAAAAAGTACCAAATATTTTGTATTCAACGATATATCTCTGCAAAATTTTCCTTGATAAAAATATTTTGTGTTACAAGTATAACCTATAAGTTTCGATGATGTGATGCTTTTGTAAAAAGATCACAAACTTTCGTGTTATAAGCATTAATCATTAAATCATTGAAAACTATAAAGATTGGTTCATAACCTTCAATATTAATATTTTTCGGGATTTCATTAAAATATTCAGTTTCTTTAAAATTCAAAATTTTTGGTATTGCGTTAGTTTCTGGATTATATCATGCTATATTTTTGATATCAGGCTGAATCAAATTATTTATTTGGTTTATTAAATTACAAAAAAATATAGTTTTTCCGCAACAAGATGGGCCCGCAATTATCATAGTAAACGGATGGTGGAACTGAATCATATTTCTTTATTAAACTTAAACCTTTTGAAGCAACTCGTACTAAATCTCCAACAAATAGGTCAATATTTATCGATGGGTCTTTGTGAAAATGTTTTTTTTATATTTTTATAAATTGTTTTGATTTGTCATCGATGATTTATCATCGTGTCTTGATTTTATATCTATAGGTCGAAATATTAGTAGTTCGGTGTACTGACATATTATAACTTTTGACCATTTTGGGTAAAACATCTATATATTTTTTACTTAAGGCTTTTATACCTATTGACGATTTAGCCAATAATGGATTTATTTATACAGAAAGAAAAGATATAGTACAATGTTCCAATTCTTCTGTAAAAATACAAAATTGGGAAACAGATAACAATGTAAAAACTGAACATTTAAAGTGATCACCTAATTGTTCCAGTTATGGTGAATGCGGATTATTTGGAAGCTTGGAACGCGATATCCATAAAAACGAGTTAGACGAGTTATGCAGGTAAAAAAAAATGATTGTAACCAAACTATTTCTAATAATCCTAGTCACGGTAAAAAACTATGGACTCTTTACAAAAAAATAATCTACAATAAAAGCGAATCTAAACCTAATCAGTATATAAAGGCGATTGTGCACAATAATAACAAAATTGTGCAAAATAATTGAAAATCCAGTACAAATAAATGAAATACTAAATACTTTCTTCATCAATGTCACGGATAGTCTTAATATAGACAGAAGTCCAATTGATGAAGAATATATGACAAAATTTAGTAGAAACATATTTACTGCTTTTCAATTAAGCCCCACTAATTTAACAGAGGTAAATAATGCAATTAACTCTCTTAAATCTGCATCCGCGACTGGATACCATGGTATTTCAGCAAAATTTGTATTAATATTCACAACCCAACTTTACCCAATCTTAACACACTAGATCAATATATCATTTCTTTCATCAACTTTTCCCACATTCATTAAGACTGCGATCGTAACTCTAATCTATAAAGGTGGTGGTGTAACCGATGCAACAATTATCGACTGATCTCAGTCTTAAGTACTTTTTCAAAAATTTTTGAAAAAATTATCAAAAACAGAATAACATCCTTACGTATTTTTCTTATATGAAAATCATGTAATAAATAATACCTATTTTTGGTTTCTATTCTTGTCGATTTTCAGTATTCTCATCAAAAATCATAGAGTCCGTGTCACAATATAATAGATTTTTTCCAAACTTAGTAATTTCTTTATAAAGAAATATTCTAGCATATTCTCTGGTAAAAGCATTTTTTTAATGTTTTTATCCATTTATCCCGTGGATTTTTTTATTTTTAAATGGTTAACTTTTCTTTTTATTTTTTTTCTTCTTCTTTTGTTCTGTAGTTTTCATTATCGCACTTTTGTAATATATTAAATACTTTGTGGTAAAAAAAAAAAAATTGTTCAGATATACTCTGTACGAGCTTATTGCTCATTTGAGATAAGAATATAAATAAATAAAATAAATAAATGAATGTATGCTGTATATGTTGATTTGTTATAAAACCTTTCATTTTTTTGGCATAATGTCTTGTTTTTTAGTTGATCTAATGTACAATAACACATAAATTTTTGTTTTATTATCAAATATATCAGTTCTAAATCGAAATAAATCGTTTATACCTTGTGTCAGGTCAAAAATAACATAGCTGTGTGGTTCTAAAGTTGTCTCATTATATACTTTTCGGAATTCTTTAATATTTTCTGGCATTATTTGTCTTGCTAAAGGTAAAATTTGGGGTTTATCTCGCGGATTTTTAAAAAGTACCAAATATTTTGTATTCAACGATATATCTCTGCAAAATTTTCCTTGATAAAAATATTTTGTGTTACAAGTATAACCTATAAGTTTCGATGATGTGATGCTTTTGTAAAAAGATCACAAACTTTCGTGTTATAAGCATTAATCATTAAATCATTGAAAACTATAAAGATTGGTTCATAACCTTCAATATTAATATTTTTCGGGATTTCATTAAAATATTCAGTTTCTTTAAAATTCAAAATTTTTGGTATTGCGTTAGTTTCTGGATTATATCATGCTATATTTTTGATATCAGGCTGAATTAAATTATTTATTTGGTTTATTAAATTACAAAAAAATATAGTTTTTCCGCAACAAGATGGGCCCGCAATTATCATAGTAAACGGATGGTGGAACTGAATCATATTTCTTTATTAAACTTAAACCTTTTGAAGCAACTCGTACTAAATCTCCAACAAATAGGTCAATATTTATCGATGGGTCTTTGTGAAAATGTTTTTTTTATATTTTTATAAATTGTTTTGATTTGTCATCGATGATTTATCATCGTGTCTTGATTTTATATCTATAGGTCGAAATATTAGTAGTTCGGTGTACTGACATATTATAACTTTTGACCATTTTGGGTAAAACATCTATATATTTTTTACTTAAGGCTTTTATACCTATTGACGATTTAGCCAATAATGGATTTATTTATACAGAAATAAAAGATATAGTACAATGTTCCAATTCTTCTGTAAAAATACAAAATTGGGAAACAGATAACAATGTAAAAACTGAACATTTAAAGTGATCACCTAATTGTTCCAGTTATGGTGAATGCGGATTATTTGGAAGCTTGGAACGCGATATCCATAAAAAAAGATGTAAATAAAAAAAATGCAATTACTGAATTAAACAACAAATTACTTTTTTTTATTTTAGTCATATCTTTTTGCAACACCAAAATGAATTCAATATATAATTTAATTTTTTTTTTTAAACATTTCTAACATATTATTTACCATTGGATCGTTATAGAATTTGATAAAATATTTATTTTAAAAAAATTAATAAACAATAACAAAGTTAAATTTGAACATTTATTTCTTATTTCTTTTACTAATTATAAAAACAACTAGGTATTTTGAGTATTTTTTCAGATACTAAAAGCTTCATCTCCCTCAAAGCCCATATTCAATAATTAATTCAATTAAAGAAGAATAATAAATTAAATTCAATTACATCATAAATGAAACATTTATTCGTAATCAAGATACTGATTTTGTTTTTGAACACTGATTGCTGAAAAAAGTCAAAATATATACGAGTATTATAAATAAAACATTTATTCGTAATCAATATCGTGATTTCATTTTTTTATTTAAAAACTAATCGAGTAATTTCAGAGGCGATTTTTTTTTTTTTATAAAACTGAATTTTATATTAGTATAAAATTTTTTGATGAAGTACCGTCAAAAAATTCGTATTCATACTCACCGTTTTTTATGTATTATTTAATTAGAAGAAGCCACTTATACTACTCATATATGTATATGTGTACTAAAAACTTCAATTACAACATACTACGGAACTTCTTTCTTATTAAGATCTCACATTAGTGGCAAAATAAAACTCTTAGTTATAGGAAGAAGCGCTACGTCAAGATTTTTTAGCGCAATAATATCACTCACTATTTATTATTATAGCAACCGACGATCTTGGATGACGTAAAAAATGTTCAATGAATTTATGTTAAAAATGGACAAACGTTTTGGAAATAAAAAGTTTATTTTCTTTTTAGATAATTCATCATCCTAAAGAATTACAAAATAAAATAAAGATGTCTTTTTAAAAATATCAAAAAAAATTAAAGCCTAAAATAAATCAAAACGATATCGAACGAATTGAAACAATAAATAAAAAAACTGGCGGCGACAACAATAACATACAATACATTTTCATTTTGTTCACATACATTGTACATTTTCACTCGCATGCAATTAAAGAAGATCTTATGCTAAAAAAAAAGAGGCAACATTTATACACTTCAGAATTTTTTCCTAGTGAAGAAGGAAATAGAAAAATATATTTCAGAGATCATCTATCTCTATTGCAAAAAAAACTGTATTACGAAGCAAAACAAATCAAAAATAATTTTAATTTTCAATACTTATGGATTAAAGATAACATTGTTAAAATCCGAAAATCCGTTTCGAGTAAAATACATAATATTAATAGTGTTAACGATATTGATATTATCAAAAAAAATTATATTAATATTGATGAATAAAAAAAATAAAACAATATTGATAATCTCTGAAACATAGTGTCATCTCTTTTCTTCTTTCACACTTTCACCATAACTTTCACCATATTGTTTTTTATATAATATGCTTAAAACAAAACAAAAAAAAAAAACATTTATTTATTCTCTTTTGCTAACTTTTATTTTATGAAAAAAAAATATCAAAAACATTGCGTTAATAGAACTTTTTCTTTATAAATTTTTAAATGTGTTAATTACATATATTTTTTCTTTTATTCATATGATTGTCTATTTATGTAATTTTCAAAATTTATATCAAAAAAATTTTTTTTTTTTTAATTATTTATTTATTCAATTATAACTAAACCTAAAAAAATGGTTATATTTCACAAATTAACATTATTAGCTTTAAAAATAACAAACATTTTTTTCTTCGCTAATCTAGTCTTAAATGTATTTATTTAAAAGAAGTCTTTTTGAATATTTATTTAACAATATAAGTTTTTTTATTTGCTTTTTTTTCCTTGGTAAGTCATATAAAAAACCAAGGTTATTTCAAAAATTTTAAAAGTATAATTAAAACTTAATCCTAATAAAACAAACTTAACCTAACCCCCACCCCTTTTTTCTTCATGGGCTTTTACCGAACTGTTAAATATTCGGGAAAAACCAAGAAAGAAAAAATTATTTCTAAAATTTAAAATAAAAAAAAATAAAAATAATTTTTTGATATTTATGTATACTAATAAGTATCTTCTAACCACCAATAACTTCTGTTTAATGTTTTATCGCTATCCGGTATATACACGTCATATTTTATGTTGATAGAACTCATGTTATTAGGATCATAACTAATTTTTTTACACGTAGTCCTTCTATTATTGCGGAATAATATTGGGATGTATTGCTGGTTCTGTATATAACCCTGCATGTCTAAGAATATAAAATGTTCCCGTGCGATGAGCCCTGTATTTAACGATTTTTAAATATATTCAATGTTGTGATAACATATTCTTGAAATTAAACTATTTTCTACAACTAGCAGTGACCTATTTAAATGTTTTCTAATAAGATTGATAATGAAATTATCGATACGGTATACTTTAGCTTGTTCGTAAATAAATTTATTATAATAGAAATGTAAATAATTGGTTTCAGGTTTCCTAATTTTATTTATACATAATCTAATACATTTCATCTCAAATTTCCAAAAAAATTTCATTACAGTACTACTTATGTTAAACCAAATAGGTATACTAAAATTGGTCTGATTAATGACTGATATGAGATTATTTTAACTCTCGAATTAATTGTTTTATTGTAAAATAACTTTTTGCACATCATGAATGCTTTGTTTCCTTTTGATATTGCCATTTTTACATGTTGAAAATAATTTAGTAAATAGTGCATATGAACACCTAAATATTTCACAATACTTTTATTTGCTATTATATTGATGCTAGGATCTTTAATCGCAAAACTTCTCCAATTTTTTTTTATATTTTCGTTGCAGTGTGCGTAAGAATCTCTAAACAAAATCAACTCGCATTTATTTATCTTAAAAATGATACGCCACGAAGCGGAAATCTCAAAAATCATCTTATTTCTACAATTATAATATTTGGCTTAACTTTACATTTATTATTAATCTCTGAATATTACAATTTAATATTTATATTTATAGATAAAACTAAATTTCAATTTTTTGTTATAGCATTAACTAAACTTTCTTCCTACAAATTTTTAATTATGTTAATTACTTATGTTTCAATAACTCTTCTACACAAATATTACAATAATAAATTAATTTATCTTTAAAACAACACGCCGCGGTACTATTATACTACTAATAGTACCTAACTTTAAAATAATTTCTGAACTTACAACTTATTATTTAAATTCACAATTAAAATAAAATTACTAATAGTAGCTTCATTCTTAAACTCGATCGATGCTTTGTCAACACGTGTTTCTTTAATACTGATATTTCTAATTCATTTAGCATGTTTTTCTATACAAATACTCCATATGCTTAACTCCATGTGCTTAACGGAATTTAATTGTTATCGTAATAATGACTTTTCTTAATATTGAGGAAGATATCAAAGTAAATTATTCTACAGAGATATCCAAAAGTGTAATGATGAAATATAAAAGCAATATATATATGTATTTGAATTTTCGTAGTCTACGAAATAAATTAAATAATCTTGAATTACTAGTTAATTTATTTGATTGCGAAATACGCGTAGTTGTTTTAACACAAATTTAGATAAGATAAGAGTGAAAATCAATTTTTTAACTTACCAGTGTACTCGGGATATATCTCGAATAGGCGCGAGCCAATTCGTAATATAACATACGGAAATACTGCTATATACGTTGCTGAAAATATTAGCAGCATTCCTGTCTTTGAAGAAGAGTATAATAAGTCGAACATTTTGATAATTAAACTATTAAAAGCAAATGTTAATGTCATATCTTTTTATAGGTCACAGAAAACCAACATAGTAGATTTTATAACTAAACTTGATAGTATTACATCTAGCAATAAGCGGTCTTTAATATTAGGGGATTTCAATTTAAATTTGACAAAAACAATAGTGATGTCAAAAATTACTATCATGTTTTACTCTCTAACGGATTCTTAATTTACATTAAATCAACTTTTTGCAACCAGAATTGACAAAAATTCGAAATCGATAATTGAGCACTTTATCACTGACCTACTTGAATATCAATACTACTTACATATTATTGATACTCCTCTAACGGATCATCAGATGATTCTTGTTTGTACTAATCTAAGTCCATGTAGAGAATAATATACTTCATTAAAAGCAATTTTAGATTACAACAATATATGAATTAATAAGTTTTGGTCAAACATAAACTTACAGAACACCAACTTTGACGAATTTGTTCACGCCTTGTCTTTGTTAATAAAAGAATACACAAAAGTAATTCCGGTAAAAAACTACAAAAAAAAAAACATGAGTGATGACTCTTGACATTTTAAAAACTATAAAAATTCGTGACTCTTTTTTTAAATACAAGAAAAAATACTCTTACGATACGAAAACTAAAGTATGAAACATACAAAAAAAAGGTAGACGAGTTATGCAGGTAAAAAAAAATGATTGTAACCAAACTATTTCTAATAATCCTAGTCACGGTAAAAAACTATGGACTCTTTACAAAAAAATAATCTACAATAAAAGCGAATCTAAACCTAATCAGTATATAAAGGCGATTGTGCACAATAATAACGTAATTGAAAATCCAGAACAAATAAATGAAATACTAAATACTTTCTTCATCAATGTCACGGATAGTCTTAATATAGACAGAAGTCCAATTGATGAAGAATATATGACAAAATTTAGTAGAAACATATTTACTGCTTTTCAATTAAGCCCCACTAATTTAACAGAGGTAAATAATGCAATTAACTCTCTTAAATCTGCATCCGCGACTGGATACCATGGTATTTCAGCAAAATTTGTAATAATATTCACAACCCAACTTTGCCCAATCTTAACACACTAGATCAATATATCATTTCTTTCATCAACTTTTCCCACATTCATTAAGACTGCGATCGTAACTCTAATCTATAAAGGTGGTGGTGTAACCGATGCAACAATTATCGACTGATCTCAGTCTTAAGTACTTTTTCAAAAATTTTTGAAAAAATTATCAAAAACAGAATAACATCCTTACGTATTTTTCTTATATGAAAATCATGTAATAAATAATACCTATTTTTGGTTTCTATTCTTGTCGATTTTCAGTATTCTCATCAAAAATCATAGAGTCCGTGTCACAATATAATAGATTTTTTCCAAACTTAGTAATTTCTTTATAAAGAAATATTCTAGCATATTCTCTGGTAAAAGCACTTTTGATTTTTTTAATGTTTTTATCCATTTATCTCGTGGATTTTTTTATTTTTAAATGGTTAACTTTTCTTTTTATTTTTTTTTCTTCTTCTTTTGTTCTGTAGTTTTCATTATCGCACTTTTGTGATATATTAAATACTTTGTGGGGAAAAAAAAAAATTGTTCAGATATACTCTGTACGAGCTTATTGCTCATTTGAGATAAGAATATAAATAAATAAAATAAATAAATGAATGTGTGCTGTATATGTTGATTTGTTATAAAACCTTTCATTTTTTTGGCATAATGTCTTGTTTTTTAGTTGATCTAATGTACAATAACACATAAATTTTTGTTTTATTATCAAATATATCAGTTCTAAATCGAAATAAATCGTTTATACCTTGTGTCAGGTCAAAAATAACATAGCTGTGTGGTTCTAAAGTTGTCTCATTATATACTTTTTGGAATTCTTTAATATTTTCTGGCATTATTTGTCTTGCTAAAGGTAAAATTTGGGGTTTATCTCGCGGATTTTTAAAAAGTACCAAATATTTTGTATTCAACGATATATCTCTGCAAAATTTTCCTTGATAAAAATATTTTGTGTTACAAGTATAACCTATAAGTTTCGATGATGTGATGCTTTTGTAAAAAGATCACAAACTTTCGTGTTATAAGCATTAATCATTAAATCATTGAAAACTATAAAGATTGGTTCATAACCTTCAATATTAATATTTTTCGGGATTTCATTAAAATATTCAGTTTCTTTATAATTCAAAATTTTTGGTATTGCGTTAGTTTCTGGATTATATCATGCTATATTTTTGATATCAGGCTGAATCAAATTATTTATTTGGTTTATTAAATTACAAAAAAATATAGTTTTTCCGCAACAAGATGGGCCCGCAATTATCATAGTAAACGGATGGTGGAACTGAATTATATTTCTTTATTAAACTTAAACCTTTTGAAGCAACTCGTACTAAATCTCCAACAAATAGGTCAATATTTATCGATGGGTCTTTGTGAAAATGTTTTTTTTATATTTTTATAAATTGTTTTGATTTGTCATCGATGATTTATCATCGTGTCTTGATTTTATATCTATAGGTCGAAATATTGGTAGTTCGGTGTACTGACATATTATAACTTTTGACCATTTTGGGTAAAACATCTATATATTTTTTACTTAAGGCTTTTATACCTATTGACGATTTAGTCAATAATGGATTTATTTATACAGAAATAAAAGATATAGTACAATGTTACAATTCTTCTGTAAAAATACAAAATTGGGAAACAGATAACAATGTAAAAACTGAACATTTAAAGTGATCACCTAATTGTTCCAGTTATGGTGAATGCGGATTATTTGGAAGCTTGGAACGCGATATCCATAAAAAAAGATGTAAATAAAAAAAATGCAGTTACTGAATTAAACAACAAATTACTTTTTTTTATTTTAGTCATATCTTTTTGCAACACCAAAATGAATTCAATATATAATTTAATTTTTTTTTTTAAACATTTCTAACATATTATTTACCATTGGATCGTTATAGAATTTGATAAAATATTTATTTTAAAAAAATTAATAAACAATAACAAAGTTAAATTTGAACATTTATTTCTTATTTCTTTTACTAATTATAAAAACAACTAGGTATTTTGAGTATTTTTTCAGATACTAAAAGCTTCATCTTCCTCAAAGCCCCTATTCAATAATTAATTCAATTAAAGAAGAATAATAAATTAAATTCAATTACATCATAAATGAAACATTTATTCGTAATCAAGATACTGATTTTGTTTTTGAACACTGATTGCTGAAAAAAGTCAAAATATATACGAGTATTATAAATAAAACATTTATTCGTAATCAATATCGTGATTTCATTTTTTTATTTAAAAACTAATCGAGTAATTTCAGAGGCGATTTTTTTTTTTTATAAAACTGAATTTTATATTAGTATAAAATTTTTTGATGAAGTACCGTCAAAAAATTCGTATTCATTCATACTCACCGTTTTTTATGTATTATTTAATTAGAAGAAGCCCCCTTATACTACTCATATATGTATATGTGTACTAAAAACTTCAATTACAACATACTACGGAACTTCTTTCTTATTAAGATCTCACATTAGTGGCACTGACAAACTAAAACTCTTAGTTATAGGAAGAAGCGCTACGTCAAGATTTTTTAGCGCAATAATATCCCTCACTATTTATTATTATAGCAACCGACGATCTTGGATGACGTAAAAAATGTTCAATGAATTTATGTTAAAAATGGACAAACGTTTTGGAAAAAAAAATAAAAAGTTTATTTTCTTTTTAGATAATTCATCATCCTAAAGAATTACAAAATAAAATAAAGATGCCTTTTTAAAAATATCAAAAAAAATTAAAGCCTAAAATAAATCAAAACGATATCGAACGAATTGAAACAATAAATAAAAAAACTGGCGGCGAAAACAATAACATAAAATACATTTTCATTTTGTTCACATACATTGTACATTTTCACTCGCATGCAATTAAAGAAGATCTTATGCTAAAAAAAAGAGGCAACATTTATACACTTCAGAATTTTTTCCTAGTGAAGAAGGAAATAGAAAAATATATTTCAGAGATCATCTATCTCTATTGCAAAAAAAACTGTATTACGAAGCAAAACAAATCAAAAATAATTTTAATTTTCAATACTTATGGATTAAAGATAACATTGTTAAAATCCGAAAATCCGTTTCGAGCAAAATACATAGTATTAATAGTGTTAACGATATTGATATTATCAAAAAAAATTATATTAATATTGATGAATAAAAAAAATAAAACAATATTGATAATCTCTGAAACATAGTGTCATCTCTTTTCTTCTTTCACACTTTCACCATAACTTTCACCATATTGTTTTTTATATATAATATGCTTAAAACAAAACAAAAAAAAAACATTTATTTATTCTCTTTTGCTAACTTTTATTTTATGAAAAAAAAATATCAAAAACATTGCATTAATAGAACTTTTTCTTTATAAATTTTTAAATGTGTTAATTACATATATTTTTTCTTTTATTCATATGATTGTCTATTTATGTAATTTTCAAAATTCATATCAAAAAAATTTTTTTTTTTTAATTATTTATTTATTCAATTATAACTAAACCTAAAAAAATGGTTATATTTCACAAATTAACATTATTAGCTTTAAAAATAACAAACATTTTTTTCTTCGCTAATCTAGTCTTAAATGTATTTATTTAAAAGAAGTCTTTTTGAATATTTATTTAACAATATAAGTTTTTTTATTTGCTTTTTTTTTCCTTGGAAAATCATATAAAAAACCAAGGTTATTTCAAAAATTTTAAAAGTATAATTAAAACTTAATCCTAATAAAACAAACTTAACCTAACCCCCACCCCTTTTTTCTTCATGGGCTTTTACCGAACTGTTAAATATTCGGGAAAAACCAAGAAAGAAAAAATTATTTCTAAAATTTAAAATAAAAAAAAATAAAAATAATTTTTTGATATTTATGTATACTAATAAGTATCTTCTAACCACCAATAACTTCTGTTTAATGTTTTATCGCTATCCGGTATATACACGTCATATTTTATGTTGATAGAACTCATGTTATTAGGATCACAACTAATTTTTGTAAACGTAGTCCTTCTATTATTGCGGAATAATATTGGGATGTATTGCTGGTTCTGTATATAACCCTGCATGTCTAAGAATAAAATAAATGTCTAAATAAATTTATTATAATAGAAATGTAAATAATTGGTTTCAGGTACATAATCTAATACATTTCATCTCAAATTTCCGAAAAAATTTCATTACACTACTACTTATGTTAAACTAAATAGGTATACTAAAATTGGTCTGATTAATGACTGATATGAAATTATTTTAACTCTCGAATTAATTGTTTTATTGTAAAATAACTTTTTGCACATCATGAATGCTTTGTTTCCTTTTGATATTGCCATTTTTACATGTTGAGAATAATTTAGTAAATAGTGCAAATGAACACCTAAATATTTCACAATACTTTTATTTGCTATTATATTGTTGATAGGATCTTTAATCGCAAAACTTCTCCAATTTTTTTTTATATTTTCGTTGCAGTGTGCGTAAGAATCTCTAAACAAAATCAACTCGCATCTATTTATCTTAAAAATGATACGCCACTAAGCGGAAATCTCAAAAATCATCTTATTTCTACAATTATAATATTTGGCTTAACTTTACATTTATTATTAATCTCTGAATATTACAATTTAATATTTATATTTATAGATAAAACTAAATTTCAATTTTTTGTTATAGCATTAACTAAACTTTCTTCCTACAAATTTTTAATTATGTTAATTACTTATGTTTCAATAACTCTTCTACACAAATATTACAATAATAAATTAATTTATCTTTAAAACAACACGCCGCGGTACTATTATACTACTAATAGTACCTAACTTTAAAATAATTTCTGAACTTACAACTTATTATTTAAATTCACAATTAAAATAAAATTACTAATAGTAGCTTCATTCTTAAACTCGATCGATGCTTTGTCAACACGTGTTTCTTTAATACTGATATTTCTAATTCATTTAGCATGTTTTTCTATACAAATACTCCATATGCTTAACTCCATGTGCTTAACGGAATTTAATTGTTATCGTAATAATGATGACTTTTCTTAATATTGAGGAAGATATCAAAGTAAATTATTCTACAGAGATATCCAAAAGTGTAATGATGAAATATAAAAGCAATATATATATGTATTTGAATTTTCGTAGTCTACGAAATAAATTAAATAATCTTGAATTACTAGTTAATTTATTTGATTGCGAAATACGCGTACTTGTTTTAACACAAATTTAGATAAGATAAGAGTGAAAATCAATTTTTTAACTTACCAGTGTACTCGGGATATTTCTCGAATAGGCGCGAGCCAATTCGTAATATAACATACGGAAGTACTGCTATATACGTTGCTGAAAATATTAGCAGCATTCCTGTCTTTGAAGAAGAGTATAATAAGTCGAACATTATGATAATTAAACTATTAAAAGCAATTGTTAATGTCATATCTTTTTATAGGTCACAGAAAACCAACATAGTAGATTTTATAACTAAACTTGATAGTATTACATCTAGCAATAAGCGGTCTTTAATATTAGGGGATTTCAATTTAAATTTGACAAAAACAATAGTGATGTCAAAAATTACTATCATGTTTTACTCTCTAACGGATTCTTAATTTACATTAAATCAACTTTTTGCAACCAGAATTGACAAAAATTCGAAATCGATAATTGAGCACTTTATCACTGACCTACTTGAATATCAATACTACTTACATATTATTGATACTCCTCTAACGGATCATCAGATGATTTTTGTTTGTACTAATCTAAGTCCATGTAGAGAATTATATACTTCATTAAAAGCAATTTTAGATTACAACAATATATGAATTAATAAGTTTTGGTCAAACATAAACTTACAGAACACCAACTTTGACGAATTTGTTCACGCCTTGTCTTTGTTAATAAAAGAATACACAAAAGTAATTCCGGTAAAAAACTACAAAAAAAAAAAACATGAGTGATGACTCTTGACATTTTAAAAACTATAAAAATTCGTGACTCTTTTTTTAAATACAAGAAAAAATACCCTTACGATACGAAAACTAAAGTATGAAACATACAAAAAAAAGGTAGACGAGTTATGCAGGTAAAAAAAAATGATTGTAACCAAACTATTTCTAATAATCCTAGTCACGGTAAAAAACTATGGACTCTTTACAAAAAAATAATCTACAATAAAAGCGAATCTAAACCTAATCAGTATATAAAGGCGATTGTGCACAATAATAACGTAATTGAAAATCCAGAACAAATAAATGAAATACTAAATACTTTCTTTATCAATGTCACGGATAGTCTTAATATAGACAGAAGTCCAATTGATGAAGAATATATGACAAAATTTAGTAGAAACATATTTACTGCTTTTCAATTAAGCCCCACTAATTTAACAGAGGTAAATAATGCAATTAACTCTCTTAAATCTGCATCCGCGACTGGATACCATGGTATTTCAGCAAAATTTGTAATAATATTCACAACCCAACTTTGCCCAATCTTAACACACTAGATCAATATATCATTTCTTTCATCAACTTTTCCCACATTCATTAAGACTGCGATCGTAACTCTAATCTATAAAGGTGGTGGTGTAACCGATGCAACAATTATCGACCGATCTCAGTCTTAAGTACTTTTTCAAAAATTTTTGAAAAAATTATCAAAAACAGAATAACATCCTTACGTATTTTTCTTATATGAAAATCATGTAATAAATAATACCTATTTTTGGTTTCTATTCTTGTCGATTTTCAGTATTCTCATCAAAAATCATAGAGTCCGTGTCACAATATAATAGATTTTTTCCAAACTTAGTAATTTCTTTATAAAGAAATATTCTAGCATATTCTCTGGTAAAAGCACTTTTGATTTTTTTAATGTTTTTATCCATTTATCTCGTGGATTTTTTTATTTTTAAATGGTTAACTTTTCTTTTTATTTTTTTTTCTTCTTCTTTTGTTCTGTAGTTTTCATTATCGCACTTTTGTAATATATTAAATACTTTGTGGGGGAAAAAAAAAATTGTTCAGATATACTCTGTACGAGCTTATTGCTCATTTGAGATAAGAATATAAATAAATAAAATAAATAAATGAATGTGTGCTGTATATGTTGATTTGTTATAAAACCTTTCATTTTTTTGGCATAAAGTCTTGTTTTTTAGTTGATCTAATGTACAATAACACATAAATTTTTGTTTTATTATCAAATATATCAGTTCTAAATCGAAATAAATCGTTTATACCTTGTGTCAGGTCAAAAATAACATAGCTGTGTGGTTCTAAAGTTGTCTCATTATATACTTTTTGGAATTCTTTAATATTTTCTGGCATTATTTGTCTTGCTAAAGGTAAAATTTGGGGTTTATCTCGCGGATTTTTAAAAAGTACCAAATATTTTGTATTCAACGATATATCTCTGCAAAATTTTTCTTGATAAAAATATTTTGTGTTACAAGTATAACCTATAAGTTTCGATGATGTGATGCTTTTGTAAAAAGATCACAAACTTTCGTGTTATAAGCATTAATCATTAAATCATTGAAAACTATAAAGATTGGTTCATAACCTTCAATATTAATATTTTTCGGGATTTCATTAAAATATTCAGTTTCTTTATAATTCAAAATTTTTGGTATTGCGTTAGTTTCTGGATTATATCATGCTATATTTTTGATATCAGGCTGAATCAAATTATTTATTTGGTTTATTAAATTACAAAAAAATATAGTTTTTCCGCAACAAGATGGGCCCGCAATTATCATAGTAAACGGATGGTGGAACTGAATTATATTTCTTTATTAAACTTAAACCTTTTGAAGCAACTCGTACTAAATCTCCAACAAATAGGTCAATATTTATCGATGGGTCTTTGTGAAAATGTTTTTTTTATATTTTTATAAATTGTTTTGATTTGTCATCGATGATTTATCATCGTGTCTTGATTTTATATCTATAGGTCGAAATATTGGTAGTTCGGTGTACTGACATATTATAACTTTTGACCATTTTGGGTAAAACATCTATATATTTTTTACTTAAGGCTTTTATACCTATTGACGATTTAGTCAATAATGGATTTATTTATACAGAAATAAAAGATATAGTACAATGTTACAATTCTTCTGTAAAAATACAAAATTGGGAAACAGATAACAATGTAAAAACTGAACATTTAAAGTGATCACCTAATTGTTCCAGTTATGGTGAATGCGGATTATTTGGAAGCTTGGAACGCGATATCCATAAAAAAAGATGTAAATAAAAAAAATGCAATTACTGAATTAAACAACAAATTACTTTTTTTTATTTTAGTCATATCTTTTTGCAACACCAAAATGAATTCAATATATAATTTAATTTTTTTTTTAAACATTTCTAACATATTATTTACCATTGGATCGTTATAGAATTTGATAAAATATTTATTTTAAAAAAATTAATAAACAATAACAAAGTTAAATTTGAACATTTATTTCTTATTTCTTTTACTAATTATAAAAACAACTAGGTATTTTGAGTATTTTTTCAGATACTAAAAGCTTCATCTTCCTCAAAGCCCCTATTCAATAATTAATTCAATTAAAGAAGAATAATAAATTAAATTCAATTACATCATAAATGAAACATTTATTCGTAATCAAGATACTGATTTTGTTTTTGAACACTGATTGCTGAAAAAAGTCAAAATATATACGAGTATTATAAATAAAACATTTATTCGTAATCAATATCGTGATTTCATTTTTTTATTTAAAAACTAATCGAGTAATTTCAGAGGCGATTTTTTTTTTTTATAAAACTGAATTTTATATTAGTATAAAATTTTTTGTGAAGTACCGTCAAAAAATTCGTATTCATTCATACTCACCGTTTTTTATGTATTATTTAATTAGAAGAAGCCACTTATACTACTCATATATGTATATGTGTACTAAAAACTTCAATTACAACATACTACGGAACTTCTTTCTTATTAAGATCTCACATTAGTGGCACTGACAAACTAAAACTCTTAGTTATAGGAAGAAGCGCTACGTCAAGATTTTTTAGCGCAATAATATCCCTCACTATTTATTATTATAGCAACTGACGATCTTGGATGACGTAAAAAATGTTCAATGAATTTATGTTAAAAATGGACAAACGTTTTGGAAAAAAAAATAAAAAGTTTATTTTCTTTTTAGATAATTCATCATCCTAAAGAATTACAAAATAAAATAAAGATGCCTTTTTAAAAATATCAAAAAAAATTAAAGCCTAAAATAAATCAAAACGATATCGAACGAATTGAAACAATAAATAAAAAAACTGGCGGCGAAAACAATAACATAAAATACATTTTCATTTTGTTCACATACATTGTACATTTTCACTCGCATGCAATTAAAGAAGATCTTATGCTAAAAAAAAGAGGCAACATTTATACACTTCAGAATTTTTTCCTAGTGAAGAAGGAAATAGAAAAATATATTTCAGAGATCATCTATCTCTATTGCAAAAAAAACTGTATTACGAAGCAAAACAAATCAAAAATAATTTTAATTTTCAATACTTATGGATTAAAGATAACATTGTTAAAATCCGAAAATCCGTTTCGAGTAAAATACATAGTATTAATAGTGTTAACGATATTGATATTATCAAAAAAAATTATATTAATATTGATGAATAAAAAAAATAAAACAATATTGATAATCTCTGAAACATAGTGTCATCTCTTTTCTTCTTTCACACTTTCACCATAACTTTCACCATATTGTTTTTTATATATAATATGCTTAAAACAAAACAAAAAAAAAACATTTATTTATTCTCTTTTGCTAACTTTTATTTTATGAAAAAAAAATATCAAAAACATTGCATTAATAGAACTTTTTCTTTATAAATTTTTAAATGTGTTAATTACATATATTTTTTCTTTTATTCATATGATTGTCTATTTATGTAATTTTCAAAATTCATATCAAAAAATTTTTTTATTTTTAATTATTTATTTATTCAATTATAACTAAACCTAAAAAAATGGTTATATTTCACAAATTAACATTATTAGCTTTAAAAATAACAAACATTTTTTTCTTCGCTAATCTAGTCTTAAATGTATTTATTTAAAAGAAGTCTTTTTGAATATTTATTTAACAATATAAGTTTTTTTATTTGCTTTTTTTTTCCTTGGAAAATCATATAAAAAACCAAGGTTATTTCAAAAATTTTAAAAGTATAATTAAAACTTAATCCTAATAAAACAAACTTAACCTAACCCCCACCCCTTTTTTCTTCATGTGCTTTTACCGAACTGTTAAATATTCGGGAAAAACCAAGAAAGAAAAAATTATTTCTAAAATTTAAAATAAAAAAAAATAAAAATAATTTTTTGATATTTATGTATACTAATAAGTATCTTCTAACCACCAATAACTTCTGTTTAATGTTTTATCGCTATCCGGTATATACACGTCATATTTTATGTTGATAGAACTCATGTTATTAGGATCACAACTAATTTTTGTAAACGTAGTCCTTCTATTATTGCGGAATAATATTGGGATGTATTGCTGGTTCTGTATATAACCCTGCATGTCTAAGAATAAAATAAATGTCTAAATAAATTTATTATAATAGAAATGTAAATAATTGGTTTCAGGTACATAATCTAATACATTTCATCTCAAATTTCCGAAAAAATTTCATTACACTACTACTTATGTTAAACTAAATAGGTATACTAAAATTGGTCTGATTAATGACTGATATGAAATTATTTTAACTCTCGAATTAATTGTTTTATTGTAAAATAACTTTTTGCACATCATGAATGCTTTGTTTCCTTTTGATATTGCCATTTTTACATGTTGAGAATAATTTAGTAAATAGTGCAAATGAACACCTAAATATTTCACAATACTTTTATTTGCTATTATATTGTTGATAGGATCTTTAATCGCAAAACTTCTCCAATTTTTTTTTATATTTTCGTTGCAGTGTGCGTAAGAATCTCTAAACAAAATCAACTCGCATTTATTTATCTTAAAAATGATACGCCACTAAGCGGAAATCTCAAAAATCATCTTATTTCTACAATATTTATATTTAACTTATATTTGGCTTAACTTTACATTTATTATTAATCTCTGAATATTACAATTTAATATTTATATTTATAGATAAAACTAAATTTCAATTTTTTGTTATAGCATTAACTAAACTTTCTTCCTACAAATTTTTAATTATGTTAATTACTTATGTTTCAATAACTCTTCTACACAAATATTACAATAATAAATTAATTTATCTTTAAAACAACACGCCGCGGTACTATTATACTACTAATAATACCTAACTTTAAAATAATTTCTGAACTTACAACTTATTATTTAAATTCACAATTAAAATAAAATTACTAATAGTAGCTTCATTCTTAAACTCGATCGATGCTTTGTCAACACGTGTTTCTTTAATACCGATATTTCTAATTCATTTAGCATGTTTTTCTATACAAATACTCCATATGCTTAACTCCATGTGCTTAACGGAATTTAATTGTTATCGTAATAATGATGACTTTTCTTAATATTGAGGAAGATATCAAAGTAAATTATTCTACAGAGATATCCAAAAGTGTAATGATGAAATATAAAAGCAATATATATATGTATTTGAATTTTCGTAGTCTACGAAATAAATTAAATAATCTTGAATTACTAGTTAATTTATTTGATTGCGAAATACGCGTACTTGTTTTAACACAAATTTAGATAAGATAAGAGTGAAAATCAATTTTTTAACTTACCAGTGTACTCGGGATATTTCTCGAATAGGCGCGAGCCAATTCGTAATATAACATACGGAAGTACTGCTATATACGTTGCTGAAAATATTAGCAGCATTCCTGTCTTTGAAGAAGAGTATAATAAGTCGAACATTTTGATAATTAAACTATTAAAAGCAAATGTTAATGTCATATCTTTTTATAGGTCACAGAAAACCAACATAGTAGATTTTATAACTAAACTTGATAGTATTACATCTAGCAATAAGCGGTCTTTAATATTAGGGGATTTCAATTTAAATTTGACAAAAACAATAGTGATGTCAAAAATTACTATCATGTTTTACTCTCTAACGGATTCTTAATTTACATTAAATCAACTTTTTGCAACCAGAATTGACAAAAATTCGAAATCGATAATTGAGCACTTTATCACTGACCTACTTGAATATCAATACTACTTACATATTATTGATACTCCTCTAACGGATCATCAGATGATTCTTGTTTGTACTAATCTAAGTCCATGTAGAGAATAATATACTTCATTAAAAGCAATTTTAGATTACAACAATATATGAATTAATAAGTTTTGGTCAAACATAAACTTACAGAACACCAACTTTGACGAATTTGTTCACGCCTTGTCTTTGTTAATAAAAGAATACACAAAAGTAATTCCGGTAAAAAACTACAAAAAAAAAACATGAGTGATGAGTCTTGACATTTTAAAAACTATAAAAATTCGTGACTCTTTTTTTAAATACAAGAAAAAATACCCTTACGATGCGAAAACTAAAGTATGAAACATACAAAAAAAGGTAGACGAGTTATGCAGGCAAAAAAAAATGATTGTAACCAAACTATTTCTAATAATCCTAGTCACGGTAAAAAACTATGGACTCTTTACAAAAAAATAATCTACAATAAAAGCGAATCTAAACCTAATCAGTATATAAAGGCGATTGTGCACAATAATAACGTAATTGAAAATCCAGAACAAATAAATGAAATACTAAATACTACATACTTTCTTCATCAATGTCACGGATAGTCTTAATATAGACAGAAGTCCAATTGATGAAGAATATATGACAAAATTTAGTAGAAACATATTTACTGCTTTTCAATTAAGCCCCACTAATTTAACAGAGGTAAATAATGCAATCAACTCTCTTAAATCTGCATCCGCGACTGGATACCATGGTATTTCAGCAAAATTTGTATTAATATTCACAACCCAATTTTGCACAATCTTAACACACTAGATCAATATATCATTTCTTTCATCAACTTTTCCCACATTCATTAAGACTGCGATCGTAACTCTAATCTATAAAGGTGGTGGCGTAACCGATGCAACAATTATCGACCGATCTCAGTCTTAAGTACTTTTTCAAAAATTTTTGAAAAAATTATCAAAGACAGAATAACATCCTTCTTAAGAAATAATGATACCCTACACCAAGAGCAGTACGGATTTGAAGTAAATTCTAACACAACTGCTGCATGCCTCGCCTTAACGGATTTTATAGCTAGAAGTATGGATAACGGTAAACACACAGCACGTATCTTCATCGACCTTCAAAAAGCTTTTTTCTGCGTCGATCATGAAATTCTTCTTTTAACTTTTAAAAAATTTTGATGAAAAAAGTTGAATGAAAAAGAGAGACAGTTTTTTTAAACTTATCTTTTACTAAGAAAACAAAGTGTGCGCGTTAACAATAATCGCAGCAATTTAATCTATGTTAATAAGGGCGTTCCTCAGGGTTCTATTCTGGGGCCAGACCTGTTTAAAATTTATATTGATGACATCGCCCGACTACCTCTTAGTGGAAGCACGCAACTGTACGGAGACGATGCGGTAATCAAATATGCAATGAACAGCGAACACGAGTTGAAAAACGCAGTTTTATCTGATTTAGCTATTATAGAGGAATAGTTTAAAAACAACAAACTCTCATTGAATCTAAAAAAGACAAAAATAATGTTATTTGAAAATAAAACTTGGGACAACTTCAACATTATTTATAAACACGAAACGTTAGCACTTGCCAAACAGTTCAACTACTTAGACCTAGTGATTGATAGTAAACTTAAATGGCATTCACACATTGATCACGTTATTAAGAAAATTTCTCTATATATTTTTATTTTAAGGAGACTTAAAACATTTTTTTTAGTAAAGAGATTTTATACTTATTATACTCATCCTATATTTCTTCACATTTATGTTATTTAAACCCTATTTGGTGCAGAGCGTCACTGACTTATATTAAAAACTACTCGTCACTGACTTATATTAAACTCACTATTCAGAACAGAGTAACAAGAGACCATCTCTCTTTACAATTGCCAGGTCTTTAATAATCTACCAAGTGAAATAAAAGAAATCCAGAATACTGGAATTTTTTAAAAAAAAAAAGAAGAAACCATCTGTCAACTATTCCCAAAGGAAAAAAAAATTTTCCTTTCTTTTGTTCATTATTGTCAACCATTTATTTTTTTATTAGGTATGGTATCCATATCGTGATATAGATATTTCACGTATTGAATTGGTCCAAAAAAGATTTATTCGTTTCGCTTTACACAACCTTGCTTGGACTGATCCTTTACGTCTTCCTCCATATAAAGCTAGACTTTAATTAATTTGAACTCCCTCCAGTCACGCCGTCTAGTGGCGAATATCATATTCGTCCAGCAGATTGTTCGGGGTGATATCAAATCCCCTTCTATTCGCGAATAAATGAGGTTTAGAGCAAATCTGAATAATTTGAGATCGGTAGAGCTTTTTAATGTGTCACATCATTCTACAGACAATGGCAAATTTGAACTTATTTCGCGTATGTTAAGAGAGACTAACTTTAACTTGCATGTTAGTTTTTTTTTTTTTTCTTGTTTTTTATTACCTTTAACATCATTACTAACATTAATTAGTAGTTACTAACAATGATAATGAGCACTAAATGAACAATATAACTGATGCTTGGTTAAAGCAAATGTCTGATACAAAAAAAAATTTGTATAGCGCGGGTTTGGGAATGGTTTATATTCCCATAACATGTAATGTTGTTGAAATATGTATGAAAAAATATAATTAGTAAGGACTTTAAAGTTGGTTACAAAATCTGAAGTATACGCTTTTACCAGAATATTTACATACTATATATTGTGTATGTATATGCGAGATTCCGAATTAGGAGCGATTTTGGGGTTGGATTCAAGATCAGGGTATTTCCTTTTTGCAGAACATTTATCTATATGTATACATATACGAAATTCTGAATTAGAAGAGATATTAGAGTTGAATTCAAAATCAGAGTTATACACCTTTTGCGGAATTCATGTAGATAAACATTCTGGTAAAATTGAATACCCTGATCTTGAATGCAACTATAAAATACCTCCTAATTCAGAATTTCACATATATGAGAATGTAAATATTTTGGAAGATTTTGATCAAATAAGATTTTAATTCACACTTTTATATGAAAAATTTACTTTTTTTATCATTCTACCCAAAAGCATTTTACCATAACTCAAAATAATTAGGATTAGATTAAAAATAAAAAGGACCAGAATAACCAATGAGGGCTTCTTATGAAGAGGAAGAAAGGGAGAAAAAAAGTTTGTTCACAAAAAAGGTACCGTTGTATTTAATTTTAAAATTAAATATTGAAAAAAGTGCATATTAAAATTTTTTTTTTGTTTTAAGCACTCTGTACTCAAACGAGACAACCTGTATTAATATTAGGTATATTATCTTAAGGAATGTTTATAGGCCTAACTTTTGGGACTACAATAGTGTTTATAGATCTAAAAGTTTTTGAGATATTTTCTCTCATTTAAGCATGTAAAGTATGAAATTGCATTTTTTATTAAAATTGTTGTTTCAATTTCGAATTTCTAACCTCTGGTGGGACTATTTAACAAGCCATGCCATACTTATTATACACTGTTGGAAAGGGTGTGAAGAGACCTTTCGAATAGTATAAAAATATTGTAGGGTGTGTTTGAAAATTTATAAAGTAAGTATAGTGGTTTCTAAAGAGCCTAGAGAAATTTTTTTTTACACCAAAATTTTACGTTTGAACTGCAGTATCTCAGAAACGGTAGCACTGTTTAAGATGAAACAAGATATTTATTAAAGACAATAGTTGGCCCCACATTGTTGTAAAAAATTCGTTCCTGTGTACTATCGTAGACGAAAATATAACCGTTTAAGTAAAATACTACAAAATATTAGAAAAATTTGAAAATAATCAATTTGACCTTTACATGACCTTTGCGCCAAAAGTCATGTTCTATGAAATAGGTGACTTCACTAGGTACCGTTAGGTAAAACTTCAAGGCAATCAGACAATGTACCTAAAGTAAAGTATATCCGTTAGTTTTGATGAATAATTCGCTTTTGTTATTTTTTAATAATTCTAATTTTTTATGAAGTTAGTCCGCGATATTACCTTTCGTTGTACCTGGTATGTATTTCAAACGTGTTCCTAAACCTTTGAAAAGGCCGTCATGTCACATCATGTATGTGTTATTAAGAAAAAGCTGTCACACAAGAAAAGACCAACAACTTTTTCATAGAAGACCTTTTGATCCGACAAACTCTTAGATCGTCCCCATTTTCATCGATTTTTTTGTAGGTTATTTTTACGAATACGAAATTTTTTCTGTGCAAAAGTTTTTTTTTTTTTATCAATTTTATAATAGTTTTCATGAAATGTTAGGAATAAATCTGGTCATTATATATAGTATTTTTAGGAATAAATCTGGTCATGTCGTATGTTAAATATCCTCGACTACGTATGTATTGGAATGTTTACCAAGACTTACAAAATTCACTAATTGCAGAACACATGCCGATGAATAAGTTTGAAGCAATTAGACAATTCCTACATTTCACTAATACTCATGATATTGATTTGAGTACTAATAAAGATAACTATATAAGGTTAAGACCTTTCCTTGAAGCTCTAAATACTTCTTTTGCGAAAGCTGCAGATTTTGGCGAGTATCGGTAAAAATGTATATGAAAAATAAACCTAAAACTGGGGAATAAAAGTTTGGGCAGCTTGCAGCTCTAGCGGATACCTGCACCGCTTTGAAATGTATCAAGGTGCAACTGTAAACGAACCTAAAGTTTTGGGAGTGAATAAATCGGGGAATGTAGTAATAAGATTGACAACGGAATTAGAAGGTAAAAACCACAAAGTTTATGGAGATAATTTATTTACTAGCATTCCTTTAGTAAGATATTTAAAAAATAAAAATATTTGGTACTTCGGTACGATTCGAGTTAACCAAATAAAAGGTGCAATAGAATCTGGCTTGGATGATGATAAACATATGAAAAAATTTGAACGAGGTAAATCAGTAGTGGCGACTTCTCCAGATAATTTAACTATAGTGAGATGGTTTGATAATAAACCGGTTACAACACTATCTTCCTACACTGGAATTTACGAGGCGGCAATTGTTAAAAGATGGAGTAAAAAAGATAATAAAAAAATTTACATAAATCGTCCTTTTGCCATAGAAATTTATAATAAGCATATGGGTGGGTTGGATACTATAGATTCACTAAGAGCTTTATATCGCAATAGTATAAGGAATAAGAGATGGTATTTCCGTGTTTTTTACCATTTTTTGAATAAGTACTGCAGTTATTAATTCATGGATTTTATGGCGAAAAAAACAAAAGCCAGAAATGAATCTTTTAGAATTTAAATGTCAAGTAGCAAGTGGACTAATTAGAAATGCATTTTATGAAAAGAAACGTAGAAGGCCATCGAGTTCAACTAGTGCCACCAGTGTTTATGAAAACAAAAAATATAACAGAGCAAATGCTCCTTTTGTAGATAAAATTCAACGAAAGCTTAGCGTTGATTTTGAACATTGGCCAACTAAAACCAACAAACCAAATCCTAGTAGATGCCGACTAGCTTTATGTAAAAAGTGTAATAGGTTTGAATGTAGTGGATGCAATTACATACCATTGTGTCCAGAATGTTTCAAAGACTTCCATACAAAAATTTAAAATAATAATATGGTTTTTATTTTATGTGATTTTTATTTTTCTATTTTTTGTGATGAATTGTTATTAAATATAATATTTTGTTTTTAATTTTAATTTTGCAACTTTAACTTGACTAACTTGAATTTTATCATTATAATAATTGCAACTTATAAGAAATAAGCTAAATAAATCCATTAATAAGGTACTTTGTTATTATTACTTTTATATTTTATTTCAACCATAAAATTTATTACAATTTATTTAACTTTCAATCTATTTTTCCAGAATGTACACATTTGTAACTCAATCTTCCACGCTTATCCTTTGCCCGATGAAACTATAAATTTCATATTTTTTGTACAAAATGGACCTACTATTTATGAATATGACGTCAAAAAATTATTTTAACATTCTGCTTCATAAATGATGCATGAGAGGGTTAAAATTATAAAAATAACAATTACTAATTAATTGTTACTAATTACTTTGTTATTGTTATTTTAATTGTTAATAATTACTTTTAATTATTAACAATTAAAATAAACTTTCGCAACAACATCAGACGGAATAAGCTCACATCTGGCGGCAAAAAAACGCCAACAACCTTCGGCGCTCGAACTATGACTAAAATTGCACAATGGAATGTCCGAACAATGCTAGAAATATCAAGACATGCACAAATAGAAAGACAAATGGCACAATATAGAGTACAAATTATGAGTTTAAGTGAAATTAGATGGAATGGGAATGGCGAAATTATCACGGCAAATGGAAACTCTCTATTGCATAGCGGTAAAGAAGTAGGTGGAACAAACGGTGTGGGAATAATAATAGCTAGAAGGATGCGTAACTCCCTGCATAGCTGGAAAGGCGTATCATATAGGATTATTACAGCCCGTTTCTGATGTAAAATTAGAAATATCTCCCTAGTACAATGTTATGCACCAACAGAAGATGCCGATGATATAGCGAAAGACGAGTTCTACGAACCGCTCACCTATACTCTCAACACTATCCGGAAAGGCGATATCTTGATTCCAATGGGCGTTTTAAATGCGAAAGTGGTAAACCAAATTCTAGGGTGGAAAACATGGATGCGGAATAAGGAACAAAAACGGAGAAAGACTTATCGAAACATGTCAAACGTTTCAACTGACCAGTGGCGGCACTATCTTCCCCCATAAAGAAATTCACAAATACCCGTGGACCTCACCAAATGGTAAAATACATATGAGATCAAATACATGAGATTAAAGAAGCCATCACTAAGCTAAACAGAAACAAAGCAGCTGGGTCTGATGGTATTCCGGCAGAAATTCTACAAGCCTGCCAAAATACATCAGCCGAACTTCTGAGACCCCATATCACAGATGCATGGGAAAATGAAAGGCTACCTCCATCTTGGAAAAAGGGTACAATAGTCAAACTACCGAGGAAAGACGACCTCAAAGATTGCAACAACTGGTGCGGAATCACTCTCCTCAATACAGTGTACAAAATCATAGCAACTATCATACAAGGCATATTACAAGACAAAATTGAACCAGAGTTATGCGACGAGTAAGCAGGCTTCCACCCCTCAGGAGCTGTGTAGACCAAACAAACACGCTCAGGATCATCATCTAGCAATCGATTGAATGACGCACTCCCCTCCACCTGCTATTCGTGGACTTTAAGAAAACCTTCGGCACTGTAAAAAGAGTTGCCATCTGGAGAACACTAAAAGACAAAGGCGTACCATGCAAAATAATGCGGATAATAAGAGAGCTGTACGAAAACTCCGAACTGGTGGTCATTCACAACGGAAACATCAGCGAGCCCTTCCAAACTAACACCGGCTTCAAACAGGGGTGGCCACTATCACAATTGCTATTCACAATCGTCCTAGATAATATAATGTCCGAAGTTTGTAGGCAAAAAATTGGTATTACATGGAGCTTCACTCGTTACTTAGAAGACCTAGATGACACAGTACTGCTAGCACACAAAGTTAGCGATATGCAGTCCAAACTAGAATACCTAGAAAGGCTAGCACTTAACGTAGGCCTTGAAATCAACATCAGAAAAATTAAAACGATGCAAATCAACAGTACCAATAACCATCTCATCATGCTGAAAATCCATCCAGTTGAATACGTCAACCAGTTCAACTATCTCGGTTCAACTATCTCTACAAATGGTGATGCGAAGGCGGATGTGAACAACAGAATTAACAAAGCAAGGGCATCATTGGGACGATTGTACCCAGTATGGAAAAGCACCCGAATCTCAAGGAAAACAAAATTATGGACCAAAATTAAGCTTGCATAAAACCATACAAATGTATGGTAGCGAAACATGGATGTTATCAAACACCATGATTCAAAAAGCACAGGTCTTCAGTAACGGCTGTCTGCGCATAATCTGCAGAATATTCTGGCCGCTCAGAATAAGCAATGAAGATCTATGGAGACTCACAGGAAAGTGTAAGTCAGTGTAACCTCACATGGGACAATGCAAAAACATCAGCAGGAAACTGTGTGAGATGGAGATGCCAAATGGAAGCCCTATGCTTCCTCGCAGAGTGAAATGGAAAAAAAAAATTTCCATAAGTACTAATATACAGAAGGAATTTCATTTTGAATTCTGTCTATGTACATCCTAATATTTTGTAAGCATATGCGTGTTTGAAAAACTTGTCAATAGTTGCCATGAATAATTTTGTTGTTGCTAGTTTGTAGTAGTAAAATACTGTGTAAAATACTTCTTTCATTTTATATTAAACCAAATTTTTTTATATTAAACCAAATAGGTGGGATAGAATTCTTTTTCTATTAAAATTACGTTAAGAAGTTCTTTTGAATTTAAATGTGTTTTAAGTATAATCATTGCAGTTGCCTTATCTCAGTTTTTTAACTATATTATTTTTTTTTATTATTTTTGAATATTTTCACATTTTTTGTTCTCACGTCCCGACAAAGATGTTTTTTTTGATAATTTGGTTTTTGAATATGTTTATAGGAAATTCTATATTTTTAATGGTATTTTTAGTTTGTTTCTGTTTTATGGACTTCTATTGAGGGTATTCCAGATAATGCATCGGCATTACCGTTTTTACTCCATATTTTATATTTTATTACGTAGTCAAATTATAATAGACTTATTTTCCATTGGACTAGTTTGGAATTTTCTTATTTAATTGAAAATGACCAGGTTAAAGGTTTATGATCACTTTCGATTAAATTTAACATTATTATTATTGAATACAGACGTACTAAAATCAACGGTTAATATTGATATTAGTACATTTTTTTTAAAAATATTATTTTGTTTTTTTTGTTCGCTTCAACTTGAAATTTCATCACTTTATTATAGAAAGTGATCATGCAGCAGCTGTTCCTACAACCATAAGTGTGATAGCAATGGATTTAAGTAAATGTAAGTGGAAAATAAGAGGGAAAACAGCTGTGTGGTGTGCCGGAGTGAGCAGTCAGATTTACCATTATCAACATAAATGCTCGGGATTGGACCAGCCAACAATTATAATATCAAATGTGAATTCAAATATTAGATTTATATGTGATGATTGTATTCTATACATTCAAAATGTTGATATGGTGGTTCAAAACATTCAATGCTATTTTTTAAAAAAAATAGTGACTATTTAAAAGAGTACAAAAAAGTGAAATTGAGAAAATGTACCAACTAACAGAGATTTTTAAATCGGAGACTGGAGAGTCAAAATATTAATGAAAATATAAAGAATACTAAATCTAAGAACAATGAACTATATACTGAATTAAAAATTTTAAACAGTGAAAACAAAAAAAATTAAAATATGGGTCAAAATATTTAATTTGTTGAAATATTAAAAAGTGGAAGCGTAAGCAATAAAACTGTACCACCAATAAAAAAGAGTGTATCACTGATTATTAACCCAAACAAAAACAAAAATGCAAAATAACGAAAATGAATGGTATTAAGTAAAACAGTTGATTCAATAAACTAAAATAAAAATGAAATGGTTCTTATTGAACTAAAGGTGATAAAATAATAAATGACCTTGAAAATAAAATGGATGATTATGAAATTAAGGTGGCAGCTTAAATTGAGACAAAAATTGAAATTGTACATATGGGTATTAACTATACTGAAGAGGGTCTAATAAACAAACTAAAGGTACAGAATTCTAATTTAGAACACAGTACAGGTGGTGAAAATTTATCAAGCAAAAAATTAATTATGTTAAATATAATGCTATTATTGAAATTGATAAAAAAATCTTTCCGAAAAGTCATTGCAAACGAGGAGGAATCCTATTTATAGATGGGAGCATCGTAAAGTTTTCGAGTTCTACGATACTACAAATACAACAGGTTTAATTACAAAACTGTGAATTGTAGAAAAGAAGAAAAGTGCAACAAATGCCATCATAAACACAAAAGTAGGGATTGGGATAAAGATTTAATTATTAAATGCATTAATTGTTTGAAGGTAAATGAAATTTAAGAATTTGATTTAAATGTAGATCATAAAACTTTTAACCTATCATATCCAGAAAAAATTAAGTAACCTAAGACAAAAAATTGGGTACTAGCAATCAAAGAAATGAAATGAAAACAAAATCTCAATTGTATTGGATATTACTAGTGAAAACAATAAAAAGGACCAAAACAATTCTAATAATAATAATAAAACTAATATTAATAGTAATAATCACCCATGTTCCATGTTGCTATAAAAAGAGAATATGACAGGAAAATGGGAATACTGAATGGAATAGAATTCCTTTTTTTTGTCTATATCGAATGAGGCATGAATGAGGTTGGCATTGCTTAATTTGATTTAAAAAAGAATTTGTGTTATTAAATTTGAAATAAAAAAAGTTTAAAATGTAAGTATGCGTGTATTTTTCTGATTTGTATATTAAAAAATAATGATTTCAAATTCATAGGCTTAAAGAAAACACAAAAAGTGTCGTCAAGACAAAATTTTTTTCGATTTTATGGAAAAAAAAGTAGATATTGCTAAAGGATTTACCAAACGAGATAAATATCTCATTGATGCTTTTTGGGATAATTTAGCAAAGGATTTAAATGGACAGAGTCCTCCGACCAAAGATATTTCTGGGAAAAAAGTAAATTTAAAGCAAATAAAATATGAACTAATTAACTTCTATCAAGGTGTGGGTTGATTGGAAAAAAAATATAAGGAAAAAAATAGCTGAAAATAAAAATGAAAACAAGAAAACGGGTGCAGGACCAGATAATACTTTGCCCATAACGGCTACTGAAGATACAATCCCCATTTTAACTGGAATCTATACAGCTGTATCCGGTATTCCAAATACAATTGCTTTTGGCGATGAAACTGTGATAACGGAAGATTCATTTACAATGAATACATCTAACATAATCAATGAAGTTCATGTAACTTCTGAAGAAATATCATCAATTAAGGAACCAATTGATATAACAGAGAGAACTGGGAATGCATCAGAAATGCCATTGAGACGTTCAAATCATTCCGAAAACGTGGAGAACAATATGGAACATCAGAAAAAAATTTTGTTAAATATTTCGAAGGAAATGAAAAATATAGGTGAGGCAGCAAAAGAAAATTAATATAACATAAAACGAACTTATCGGGCTATAGAAAAATTAGAAGATGCTATGAAAGAACAAAGCAAATTATTGAGAGAACTAAATGAAGCAAAAAAATGCCACTATGAAATGATAGAAAAAACTCTTTTGCAAAAGATAGAAAATAAAAAAAAAGTTAGAAAGCAATTAAAACTTGATTTACAAAAACAAGAAAAAACACGGGACTGAACTTTTTATATAATTTATTTTTTAATTAATAGTTAGTAATTATTACACGCTTAAAAAAATACCTTTTTTATAATTTATGATTTTTTTAATTTTTTGTTTTTCAATTATGAATTTTATTTTTATTTTTCTAGTTTTAAGATATAATGAATTTAAAAAAATCAAAGTACTCTTTATATATTTTTTAATTAGTGTAGATAGTTTTTACCATTTATGAATTTTTAATTTTTTGTTTTTCAATTATGAATTTTATTTTTATTTTTCTAGTTTTAAGATATGAGATATTTTAAGATATGAGAATGAGAATGTGAATACATTTTTATCTAATCTATGCATTTTTTTATTGATTTTTTGTTTTGGAATTATGAATTTTATTTTATATTTCTAGTTTTAGGGTACAACATACAAATAAGACTGAATTTTAAGAAATGAAAATACATTTTTTTTCTAATTAGAAATTTTTTTTTTTTTGTATACTCGTATAATAAGAATAAAATTTAATTTTTAAATTTGTTGGTTTTAATTAAATGTCCTTCTTGCAATATTATTTCTAATATTTTGAACTTCTCATCTGGTTCAACATAATTTTCTTCTTTTGAATCAGAATTCATTTCGGTGTCTAAATCGTCTCCATTAATAATATTGTATTTTTTGCAGATGTTGTGGACACAACAACAGACATTAATAATTTTAGGTACTTTTTCGGGTTGATAATACCATGTATTTAATAAACACCTAAAACGAGTCTTCAAATTTTCTATAGTTCTTTCAACTATATTTCTAGCCTTAGTGTGTTTTTTATTGAACGCTTCTTGAAAAGTTCCTGAATTAACACATTTATATAGAGTAATAACGTAAAGTTTTCAAGAGGATATCCCGAATCTCCTCAGAGGAGGTGGGACTGCAATATATGTTGTCATAAAATTTTGGAAGCATCTAACTATTTCAATAATATTGCGAGTTCTTTAGAAGATACTAAGCATACTATTAATATCACCTTGTGTTACAAAAGTCGGAATGAAAACATTAAGGCATTTATAGCACATCTAGATCAGCTGTTTTATAAGTATAAAAGCATAATTGTGATTGGTGATACTAATATCGATTTACTCTCTAAAATGGATGCAAGCAGGATGTATATGTATATGCTGGATGTTAACTCGGTTAATATAAAAAATATAAATGATGTTAATTGTAATGTCCAGTGGCTAGGTCGTTTTTCATACCCTACACATTAAGTATATTATATTAAGTATATTAACTTTGGTATGATGTTTGTAACAACCAAAAGGAAGCGACTTAGATATGGACATGTATATATATATTCTGAATCAGAATCACCTCCTGAGTCGATTTAGCGATGTCCGTCCGTCCGTTCGCACGATAATTCAAAAACTAGTGAAGCTATCTTGATGCAATTTATATAGTAGGTTACTAATTGGGAAAGGAAGGCTAAGTTCGACCTCCCATACAACTACCAAAACCGAATACGCATATATTCAAAAATTAATAAAGATAGAAACTTCAAATTTGGTACTAGGGTGTTGTTTCCTGAATCCCTGATTTGCCTAAAATGTTGAGATTAATTGGAGTAGTTGGTCGGGTACCTCGCATACAACTCCCAAAACCGAACAAGCATATCTTCGAAATGAATAAAGATAGATACTGCAAATTTGATACGAGGGTGTTGTTTTGTGAATCCCTGATTTGCCTAAAATTTCAGATGAATTGGAATGGTTGTTCGGGTACCTCCCACACAACTCCCAAAACCAAACAAGCATATCTTCGAAATTAATAAATATAAAAAGTTGAAATTTGATATAAGAGTATTCTATCCCGTTCTGATAATGTCTCTAAAATTTGGGATGAATTGCGGAGGTGGTGCGGGGGTGCCTTCACACACTTTTCAAGACCTAACAAGCATATCTTCGAATTTAATAAAGATAGAAATCTGAAATTTTGTACAAAGGTTGTAAAAGCATTTATTTTTTTTAGCTTATATTAAATACCTAACTAAAATAACATTTTTAATTTAATTTGAATTTTTTAGGTGTAGGGTATAAATAGGTCGGTTACATCGACTTACTGTTACATTTACTTGTTTTTTTTTGGTTGGGGGCGCTTTCATATATAATCTTTAATTTGTTAAATTTTTTTTTACCACTTCTAGTGAAATTATAGTTTATTTATTTTTGTTAAATACACTTTCTACAAATTTTAATGTCACAAATGTATCTTGACCACAATCTTTTATCGTCACCTTTGTAACAGTTATTACCCTAGACAAGAACCAACACGTGGTAAAAATTGCTATTCAAATTCAATTCGTAATATCGTCTATGTGGTTTTTCGTTCAGGAAAAAGAAAGAAGAGGACAGTTTCGGAACATCGATCAGAGAAAATTTTAATTAAGAATTAAAAGAAAAGATAATTAAATTTTAAAGAAAATTTTTTTTCTAAGTAATAAAAAACAATCTTAGTTTTGAAAAAATTATAAAAAAATTTTGAATAAAGACAATGTTCTTTTAATTACTTAATATAAGTTGTTGGAATTTGGAAAAAAAAACTTCTTGCAATTAATTAAATTTTTTTATATTACAGAATTTCTAATTTGTGTAATTAAGTAAATGACTAAAACAAAAACAAAAAATCCAAATTAAAACAAAAACTAAATTATTTTCCAAAAAAAAATCAAATTTTTCAATTATAAATTTTATTTTTATTTTTCTAGTTTTAAGATATGATAATGAATTTAAAAAAATCAAAGTACTCTTTATATATTTTTGAATAAGTGTAAATAAGATTTTTATCTAATCTATGAATTTTTCGTTTTGGAATTATGAATTTTATTTTATTTTTCTAGTTTTAGGATACAATATACAAATAAAACTGAATTTTAAGAAATCAAAATATATTTTTTTTTTAATTAGAAATTTTATTACTAATATTTTTTTTTTTTGTATACTCGTATAATAAGAATAAATTTTAATTTTTAAATTTGTTGGTTTAATTAAATATCCTTCTTGCAGTATTATCTCTAATATTTTGGACTTCTCACCTGATTCAACATAATTTTCTTCTTCTGAATTAGAATTCATTTCGGTGTCTAAATCTTCTCCATTTAATATTGTATTTTTTGCAGATGTTGTGGACACAACACCAGACATTAATAATTTGAGCTACTTTTTCGAGTTGGTAATTTCTTTTTTTTTTTTTGTCCATTTCACTCCGCGAGGGGTCTTAGGGCTTCCATTTGGCATCTTCATCTCACACGCTTTCCTGCTGATGTTTTCGCATTTTCCCATGTGAGGTTACACTGGCTGAGTTCGTTTATTACGGTGCGTCTCCAGGTGTTACTTGAACGCCCGCGTCTTCTGCTTCCTTGGGGGTTCAACTCCAGGGCGATGCGACTTATGTTGTACTGGTGCTTCCTTAGCGTGTGGCCTATCCACCTCCATTTTTTCTTTCTTAATTGCCTCAGTATGGGTTCCTCTCTTGTGAGTCTCCATAGATCTTCGTTGCTTATTCTGAGCGGTCAGAATATTCTGTAGATTATGCGCAGAAAGCGGTTAGTGAAGACCTGTATCTTTTGGATGATGGTATTGGATAACACCCATGTTTCGCTACCATACATTAGTACGGTTTTCACGCAAGCGTTGAAGATCCTTAATTTTGTTTTGCTTGAGATTCGGGTGTTTTTTCATACTGGGTACAATCGTCCGGATGATGCCCTTGCTTTGTTAATTCTGTTGTTCACATCCGCCTCCGCACCACCATCTGTAGACATTATACTTCCGAGATAGTTGACCTGGTTACCGTATTCAACTGCATGCGCTTTCAACATGATGAGATGGTTGTGGATGCTGTTGATTTTTATCGCCTTAATTTTGCTGATATTAATTTCAAGGCCTAAGCTAAGTGCTAGCCTTTCTAGGTGTTCTAGTTTGGACTACATATCGCTAACCTTGTGTGCTAGCAGTACTATGTCATCTGCATAGTCTAGGTCTTCTAAGTGACGAGTGAAGCTCCATGCAATACCTCTTTTTTGTTTACAAACTTCGGACATTATATTATCTAGGACGATTGTGAATAGCAATTGTGATAGTGGACACCCCTATTTGACGTCGGTGTTAGTTTGGAAGGGCTCGCTGATGTTTACGTTGTAGGTGACCGTCAATTCGGAGTTTTCATACAGACCTCTTATTAGCGGGATTATTTTGCATGGTACGCCTTTCTCTTTTAATACTCTCCATATGGCAACTCTTTTTACTGTGTCGAAGGCTTTCTTAAAGTCCACGAATAGCAGGTAGAGGGGAGTGTGCCATTCAATCGATTGCTTGATGATGATCCTGAGCGTGTTTGATTGGTCTACACAGCTCGTATGGGGGCAGAAGCCTGCTTGCTCGTCGCGTATCTCTGGTTCAATACAATGTGTTTAATAAACACATAAAACGAGTCTTCAAATTTCCTATTTCCTAGTTCTTTCAACTATATTTCTAGCCCTAGTGTGTTTTTTATTGAACGCTTCTTGAAAAGTTCCTGAATTAACACATTTATGTGGAGTAATAACGAAGCATTTATGTGGAACTTTTATGTTTTATGTGTATTTTAATAAAGCATTTATGTGGAGTAATAACGAAGAGGATATACGGTATCTCCTAATAACCAGGAATCGCGCTCTCCATTTTGAAATTGTTGTGAAAAAAATGTCCAGCACTACTGACATGCCAAATAAGAGAATCGTGGCTTGAATCTGGATGGGTTGCATCCACTGCTCTTATTTGCATTTTGTAATCACATATCTAAAGTAAATCAAACTATTTAAGTCTGTGAAACATCATTTAATAGCGATTTACAATTAATTACTGAATTAATACTATAATAACCCTTTCTATTATAATAAAGTTTGCATGAGGTTTTGCCAGTTTTATATGCGTCCCATCTACGCATCCTATTACGACAGGTATACCAAACTTTTCTAACACTTTTCTTCTTTGGTCATTGACAATTTAATCCATTTTTTGCATAGTTCTTTTTCGAAAATAGTTACCATCTTTGTTAGTATTTTGCTAATTGTAAATCTTAGTAGGCCGAAGTTGAAAATCTTTTCCAATTATTGGCTTTTCCAATTATTGGTTATTGAACGATATTTGGTAAGATCGTTCTGCCAGAAATCTCAGTGTAGCAGAAAGTTAATGAGATGCCGGAATACAGAATTCGGAATAATGTTTTTATTTAATTTAAAATGTATAAAAACGCTTCTTTCTTAACTCTTAAAACTTTGTAAAAAAACTAGAAAGTTCATTAATTTTGATTTATTTCTAAACAATTTTATTAATCCGTGTGCACAAAATAATTAAGTTATATAGATTCTGGAAGATCTAAAACATTTGCTTTTTCCCTTAAAATTTTTCTTCTGATTTTTTTACACTATTTTTTTTCTCCTATTTTCTTCTTCGAATAATAAAATAATTGGATTCATATTTTGTTCTTTTCAAAATGATTTTCAAATATGTAATTCACTTTTTAAAACACAAAATTATTTTAAAATATGAAGTTTCTTCAAATAATTTTCAAAACCATATGTTTTGACATTTATTTTGACATTTCAAAATTGAAAATAAATTTTTCAAATACGGGAGAATGCTGGAACACCAATTTTCAATTCAAGAATATGTTAATTCACATTCTCATGAATGCTGGAACATGTGCGAATAACAATAATGATAATACTAATAAGATTTTATGATAATAATTTATCATGCCTAGAAAACGTTTTAATTCTTTAACAACTTTCGGCGTTTTAACGGCGAGTAAAGCCTTAACTTTTTCGGGTACAGGGCTTATACCTGTTTTATCAATTAAATGCACAAAAATTTGATTTGCGTTTTTGCAAACTCGCGAACAAACTTTCGAAGGATTTATTGCCAAACCTCGTTCTCTTAAACGTTGTAGAACTTGTTGAAGATGAGCTCGATTTTCTTGAAGAGTTGTTGATGCAACTAGAATGTCATCTAAGTAAGGAAACGCAAAGTCCAAGCCACGCAGTGTGTCATGAATAAGACGTTGAAAAGTTTGTGGAGCATTTCTGAGGCCAGACGTCATCTACTCAAATTCAAAAAGCCCGAAAGGGGTTGTTATAGATGTTTTTGGTACATCGTCTGTATGAATCTGGACTTGGTGAAATGCTTTTTGAACCTCAATTTTTGAAAAAATCGTTTTACCATGAAGAATTGATGTGCAGTCTTGTATATAAGGCAATGAATACCGATCTGGCACGGTCGTCAAGAGCCATCAGGTTTTCATACCATTTGAAGGAGACTAGCCCAGTTGCTGGATGAAGGACGACATATTTCAAGTGCCATTAGAAGTTCGAATTCTGCTATTGCTGCTTTTATTTCATCAGCGTCTAAACGTCTTGGACGAGCAAATACAGGGCGACCTATAGTTTCAATTCGATGAACTACTGAATATTGAATTTTAGATCCAATATTATGGTCATGTCAGCAAATTCAGTTAGAATGTGATCGAAATTGGTAGATGAATCGAAGTTTTGATTGACATGATTGATGTATTGAGTCGTTCACAAGGAATTGATATTTTAATTTGATTATCCACTAATTTGTTTCTTTTTAAATCGACCAATAAATCATAGTTGCGCAAAAAATCAGCACCTATGATCAGGTTTTGAACTGCAGCTACGACGAAATTCCAAGAAAAAGCTTGCCTTAGTCCGAGGTTTAGAACGCGAGATTGTTAGCGGTAAGTTTCAATAGATGAACAATTTGCAGCTTATAATGTTATTTTTGAAGGACGTGTAGTAGTAAATTTCTGATGACTGAGTGGAAGAACGGAAACGTCCGCCCTAGTATAAACCAAAAATCTTGTGGAGGTGATGCGATCGGTTATAAAGAAGCGAGATATAGCAACTGATTTTGACGGTGGTGTAGTTCTTTGTGAGGTTGCGTCTACAGAAAGTCAGTCGGAAGTTACCACCCTAGACGAATTATTTTGTAAGATTCTTTTATGTCTACATGGTGATTTATATTTGGTTGCAGATGTTCCAAATTTACGATGATAGCAGCAATAGATGTTTACGGAATCTGTTGGAGTTTTACTACGTTGTCTCGAATGCAAACGTTGACTTCCAACTTCATTTATTAATTTAAACGTCATGACTTAAACGGCTTCATGTAAACGTCATGACTTTCGACTTCATTTATAGTGTTGACGTGCAATGCGTCGACAATAGCATCAGCCATACGAATTAAATCAGCCTCACCAGCTTGAGATGCAAAACAGCTGATATAGCTTGATCTGGCAATCCTTGCGCCCATAAACTTTTAAGAGCTAGCTCACTCATTGTGTCACCTACTACACGTTTCATTTCAAAATATAGTTGGCTAGGTTTCAAATCACCAAGTGGCATTTCACTCACGAGTTTATTTATCCTTCTTTGTTGACTTTCAGCAAAATGCGCGATCAATTTTTTTTTATATATTCATATAAGTTGTTTGTTGGTCTTTTATTTAGAATTTCACGAACCTGAGAAATGATTGGAGGACCTAGACTTGCGAGAACAGAATTAAATCTTTGTTCATCTTCGGTGATGCCAGAGACTGGAAACCAGAAGTCCAGCGCCGTAAACCATGAGTCCATATCATTAGGCGTACCTGCGATCTTGGATGAACCTGTTGAGGTTGTTCAGGCACATTTTGTGATGGCTGTTGTAAAGTATTTTGATGTTGAATCAACGGAGTTGTTCATTGATTTTGAAGTTCTGTTCTGTTAGAACGCTTGCATGCTGTTCTTGTACAAGTTAAGTATGCCAAGAGATTAAGTTGTTGTATTCGAAAAATTTGTTCTGGTTGAAGAATTAGCTCTGTTTATTATTTGCGTTGTTTATAAAGCGGATTATTATTTGGGCTTCATTGAGCAATAGGTGTCCCAGGTCTATTCGAGTTCTCAGTGTCTTCTAATTCGATAAGTGGTGGATTCGTTTTCTTAAAATTATGTGACATTTTAATGATTTGTGTTTTTGTAATATTGTAATTAAAATGTTAAAATTGTTAAAATTTTATGAAAAAATTTTTATTTAAATTTTATTTGTATAAATAATACTATTTATTATAAAATAATATAAGAGCATAATATAAATGTATAATAATGTAAATTAAAATGATAAAATTGTTATAAGCAAAAAATTTTTATTTAAATTTTATTTGTATATTCTTTATAATAAAATAATAAAGTGAAATTAAAAATTAATTGCTTTTTAAATTTTGTGTTACCGAATAAAAGCGTTGCTTATAAATTTTGGCCAATACTGTAGCTTTAAATTAATTTAAAATTTATTTTAAATTTATAATTTCAAATAGTTTTGTTTTTTTATAATTTATAATTTCAAATAGTTTTTTTTTTTTTTTCTAATCGAAGTAAAAATTTGTATAATAATTTTATTCGAATCAAGATTTTTCGGACAGCACTGTATATTTTTAATTTTTAGTTTTGTTTATTTTCTAATAAAAATAATATATTTCTGATATTGCAAAAAAAAATTATTATTGTACTTATTCTCTGTAGTTTACACGTGGTTTAATTTACTGTAGTGTTTTAATGCACAAATTATTGATCTTATTCTATTATTATTTTTCTTTTTTATGGATTAAAATTTGATAAAATAAAGAAGATTTCAAGATTTTTTTTTTTTGTTTTTTTTTATAATTGAGCTTTGAATTCAACTGTGAGTTAACTTTTTTACTAAAACAAAATATTTTATGTAAACACATGCGTTTTCACTGCACAATTTTTATTTAGCAATTACATAATTAGTTCAGTTTGTTTCAATTAAAATTTTAAAATTAGTTTGATATGTACATATATGGAAATACTCATCAGATTATTTTTATAAATAAGTAAAGTTAATGAGTAAATTAATATTGACCATTTGGAATTTTTATTTTTCCAAAATAATAAAATGAATGATAAAATAATATAATGAATTTTTATTACTATTAAATTTGAAATAAACAAAATAAATTTTTTTTTTTAAATTTTTAAGTTATAACTGGAACAGAATTACTAATGCTATTTAATTATATTCAAAATGTTGAAGTTTAATTTACTTGTCTTAAAAAGATTATTATTGAACATGTAAAAATTATTAGTCCACTAGTGTCTTAATATTAAAAAAAAATTTATTTTACATTTTATTTAGTTTTCAATTTTAATATTTTTTAGCTTTCGTTTATTGAATCGTATAAGTATTCTTTTTATGATTTAGAAAATTTGTGTTGAATTATATAACATGTGTAGAGTTTATAGTTTGTGGTAATGATTCTTTTTATAATTAATATAAATTTGTAAATAAAATTTTTTTTTTTTATTTTAATTATTTTGGTTTATGCTTTTTTATGAAAATTTTTTAAATTGCCATAATATATGAACTTCTTTATGCCTCGTTCTATTATAAAATTAGCCAACACGATAAAAAATAAATTTTGTAATTTAAGATTATGCATTAAATATATTTTTTTAATTTTTATTTGCTAATACTTTGATCATTATATGTTGACTTAGAGTTAAATATTTTCTTTTATGTGTAAATTAAATTTTACTACGTTAGAACGCAAGTCTATATTCATTTAATTTCAGGTCTATATTCTTTTTATTTTTTTTGATTTATAATTTTAAAAGTTTATAATTTTTGGAAAATGCATTGGTAAAATTTCACGCACAAGTTACATAATATTATGTTGACATAATGTAGCATGAGATATGTGTTGCCATAATGTAACATGATACATCATGTTGACACAACTTAATATAATGTTGCATGGTATTGTGTTGGCATAATATTATAGTAGCTCATTCACCTTTTTTTGTTTTAAGCATTTTTATATTTTAACAATAACAGGAAATGCATTTAGCATTCCTGATTAGTTGATTTTATAAATTTTAAAAAACAACATTATTTTTTGATGATCTTAGCACTAAGTTAATTTAAGCATATTAATATATAAGTATAACTTTGTCAAATAAAAATGAGTCTTAAGACCGTTTTCAAACTATAAAGTTGAAAATTTAAAAATAAAATTTAAAATACAAATTTAAATTTCTGTGTTTAATTTTTACAAAAATTAAAACTCATAATTGGCGCAGTCGTGTAGGATTTGCTATCCAAAGATAGTAAATGTTGTGATACGAACCGTAAATTGAAATATTTAAATACGTATTTAATAATAAGAATTCAGTATGGTTGCACCAACGTTAAAAGATTTACGAAAAGTTACAGTATGTCAATTAAAATCACAATTTGAAGGATTAAATGCTGCAAAATTACATCCTGCTCAAAATGGTGAAGTAAAGCCATTATCAGATAAAAAACAATTGAGCAAGAAATGGGAAATTTATATTTCATCAATGGCATTGCGAATGTTAAGTGGAGCAAATTAAAACAGAAACTCCAGAGAAAAATCCGTTGCCGACCAACGAAATTATTGAAGAATAAATAAGGTATCAATTTTTTTAGAATAAACATGGTTTTATTTAAAACTTTTAAAATAATATAAAAGAAAATAAAATCTATTTTTTAATTATGTTATAAATTAGTTTTATATAAATGAAATTTATATATTTATAAATATATGAAATAAATATGTGATTTGCCGAAAACTTGGGCAAACCAATAATTATTAGATAAAAGAAATATTGTTGAAAACTTTTTGCATATAGAATATATGTAAATCAAATTTTATTATTATTGGCTGTAAAAATAAAAATTTTATTATTTGTATAAATATTCTATACATTATTTTAGAATTAAATTTTTCCTTTGAAATAGATCTTAAGATATATTTCAATGCTTTGAATAATTTAATAAATTATCCTATTTTTTAAATAAAAAGTTTAATTTAATCCAAAGCCTTATTCTGAAGAATAAAGCAAAAACATGTTCAAAGTATAAAAAGCCAAAATATAAATTCGACGTAACTCTTAAGAGAACGTCTTTTACAAAATTTATTTTCAACATTATTCCTTTACTCTAAGCTTAAAAAACAAAAAAAAAAATCAAAATAAATATTATGTAACTCTTAAGAGAACATAATTTAATTTTAAAGCAAAAATATAAAATTTAAATTCATATTTATTACAAGTACAATTTTTTTTTGTTCTATAAGAAAAAAAAATATGATTAATAAAAAAAAAAAAAAAATATGTATTAGGTAATACGTATATAATATCATAATGTAGGTATAAGTATGTAATTGCAAAAATATAAAACAAAAAAAAAATAATTTAAACAATAAAGAATATTGCACTTGGTTTGAAAAATAAAATAAAATTATGTATGTTGCTATATTAAAAGTAACAAATTGAAATTTAAAACCAAAAAAAAAAAAAAAAAAAAAAATTTTTAATTATATAACAATTTTTACACTTTGTAATATTTATTAGATCTATTAGATTTGTATATTTATTACTAAGTTATATGAATTCAAAAATGTATATTGAAAAAATTAAGAATAAAACTTAGAATTAAGTAAAATTTTTATAATGATGTTCCCTATCTTTGAATTGTAAGAATGTTAATATAAATAATCATAATTTGAAATCAGGAGAGTTTCAAACTTAAGAGGGGAGGAGTTACATAATATTATGTTGACATAATGTAGCATGAGATATGTGTTGCCATAATGTAACATGATACATCATGTTGACACAACTTAATATAATGTTGCATGGTATTGTGTTGGCATAATATTATAGTAGCTCATTCACCTTTTTTTGTTTTAAGCATTTTTATATTTTAACAATAACAGGAAATGCATTTAGCATTCCTGATTAGTTGATTTTATAAATTTTAAAAAACAACATTATTTTTAGATGATCTTAGCACTAAGTTAATTTAAGCATATTAATATATAAGTATAACTTTGTCAAATAAAAATGAGTCTTAAGACCGTTTTCAAACTATAAAGTTGAAAATTTAAAAATAAAATTTAAAATACAAATTTAAATTTCTGTGTTTAATTTTTACAAAAATTAAAACTCATAATTCACATGTGGCGAAATGTTTAAAAAATAAAATTTTAGATTTTAAATAAAATATTTTTTACAAACTAAATTATTTTATTATTATTATTTTACAAATTAAAAAGTTTTGGATTCCATATTTTTTAAAGTAAATTATCTAGACATCACGTCGGGGTCATCATTTTTAGCGAAATTGTACTAAATTTATTAAATAAAACACTTTTATTTAGTTCATTAAATATTCTACTTAAATATTAATTTTATTCTTAACTTAAATTTTAACTTTAATTATTCTACTTCAAATTTATTTATTATTTTAACAAAAATGAATTAATTGTATTTTATAAAGTTTGAAGGTTTTGTACCAAGGTCAAAGAAAGACTGGTTTTTATTTGTAACAATTAGAAAAAGTAATGATTTTTATGAACTGTACATTTTTATGAAAGAATAAAAAAATTAAGAAAAGTATTATTAGAATGATGCTACATATGATTACATTTTTGCTACATTTTTAATTTCAATAGAAGTAAATTTTAGAATATGAAATTTAGTGAAAATTAGAAATATAAATTTAATAAAAATTAGAAATATGAAATTTTAGTTCTTATGAACTAAATATTTAGTTCTTTTAGAGCACTACAGGTTCATAAGATAATGCTTAAGATGACAACCAATTTGAAGTTCCAACAGCTAAATATGCTAATTGGATTAAGGATGAAACGATAATCATTACTGTTCAGCGGTAATATTGAAGTGTCTAATAGAAAAAGTTTTATAAATCCGGTACCTCCAACGACGACGATTAACAAGAAATGCAATTACATCTGGTGACAATGTTTATGCTACTTCTCGATTTAGAGAACAAAGTATATACAACAATATTATGAACATCGGCCGATAAACGATAATTTATCGTAAAAATATTTGTTTTATATTAAGAACATCGGAAATTTTAAAATTTTATCCTATTCGATAAAAACTTTTTATAGATTTTTTTTATATTGTAGTCATGGAAACGGTAATATGAATTCGAAAAATTGTCAGTTTTTTATAATTTTTGGGGCGTGAATAATTTTACTGAAGATAAAAAGAAATAAATTAAATGTAAGTAAATTTTATAGATAAATTTTGGCGAAAGTTGTAAGTAATAACAAACAAATAGCACAAATGATGGAGCTGCTTGAATTTACATCTTGCAAAAAATAAATCTTGTTGGTCGATTGTGATAAAAAAATGGAAATCGTCCTCCATATATTAACAATTTCATTTCTATGAATACCTTCATCATCCAAATAAAAAAAGTTGTCTCGACATTTTTTTAAAAAAAAATTTTCTATTTAAAAGTTGAAAACTCACAATTTTGTTTTAAACAAACAACTTCTTCTTTATTTTTTAACTAAAAACAAAAAATCTCGTTAAAAACAACTTCAATTTTCAATCGAATATGAATTCTCAACCAAACAAAAAAATAGTTGTCATTCATACAAAAACCTTTTTTTTATCGGTTGTAATAATTTTATCGGTATCGTTTAATATGGAAATCTACCACAACCGATATTGTTAATCAGAAATCGGCCGATAACGATGTTCGTATAATAGGACTAAATATTAGATTATTTTTGTCGTCTTGATCATGATGATATTTGTTATGAGGGGATGACGCAAAGTAATCTAAATGTACTTATACATCAAGAAGGATTGCCAAATAACTATCAAGAACTCTCTAAGTTATACTTCAGTTATCATGAAACTACAGGAATATTCGAAAGGAAGTCCTACAGGATCTAATTCATTTTAGGAGACATGTAGATAATAAATACAGAGAATTGGCAAAATTATATGATTAGAAAACCATGATGCTGGATAACCTATTGAATACGAAGATGGGGCATTTTAATGCTAGAAGTTTAAGGAAAATTCTGTACAAGATAGAAACATTTATAAAAATTAAAACTGGTTTTGATATAATTATGATTGGAGGAACTTGGTTATATTCGAAAGAATAAAGTTTAATATTCTGTGCAAATTTTTTTTAAATCAAATTCAAAATTAACCCCCATTCCGGCTATAAATATTGTTAATCCAGAAACAACTAATAAAAACTAATATTGCTGGTTTTACTGAATTAAGGTGGCCTTGGACGGCAAGAAAATTCGACTGCAGACCACGATCATTGCAAAAATTTACGCTAAAATTGGCAATGACTAATAGCAACAATGGGTTGGAAACTATATAAATAATATAATGAAAAAAAAAATATAAAAACTAAAATATTTAAGTATTTAGAAGCAAAAAAAGAAAGAAGAGAAAAAAAAAAATTTCTTTTTCAAATTTTGTAACTATTGCGTTGGCAACTGCACAAGAAAGAAACTTATAGTTGCTCTTTAGAAATTTGCTCCATATGTCCCAGTTGTAAATATTCTTTAATAAATTTCGAATATTCGATTTTAAATTGTTATCACTGCTCAATATTTTTTTAGATTTAAAAAACGTTTAAAGGCAATTTGAAAGCAATCACCAAGTTTGTTTGGTTCACGACGAAAAGGAGCTTGACAATGTATCTCCCTGAAGCGAGCGGCTTAAAATATTCTCAAAATGTTCTGCATAATCGATATTTTCAATTGACAGTTTCTTTGTTGTTTCAAATGAATGTTCTGTGTCCCAAAACCATTTACAAACTTCATCCAATCTTTCTTCTGGGACACTTGGTTCTACTTCAGAAGTAGCACAAAATGAGAAGTTTGGAGTATCATAAATATTACCTGAAACAATCCAGCCTAAAAATGTTTTTTTGCAATATTGGTGAATCTTCTTCAATTCGTATTTGTCCTACACAAAGCAATTTCCAGAATATGTTTCCCCCAATTAATAACTCAATTTTTTTGGATTGGTTGGAAAATTTACTTACAAATATAAATCAAACAGGTTTATCGTACTAGCAAAAAAATCAGATCGAAATGTGATACATGTATGAATGACATTGTTACCAGTGGTGAGAAATGGATTCATCTTGGATGCTCGAAGTTAAATAATGGTGCGTATGAAATCATAAATGATAATGTAAATGAACCATTCAATTGTCATATATTATGTGATCCTTATTTTCATAAAAAGTTCTATTTCTCCGATAACCTCCAGCTTAATAAAATTTTGAAAAAGTTGGATAATATTGTAAATAAATTGAGTAAATTTAAACAGTTAAAGATTAGCGTTAATTTTCTGAGCGAAAAGTATGATTAAGTTTAATGAAGAAATGAGTAATCTCAAATAATGCTGAGAACTAGGGGCCTCGGTGGCCTCGTAGATAAGTGCGTATAAAATACGATGTAAACATCGAGGGAGTGTGTTCGAATCTCACACACATCGTAAACATTATTCCTTTTTATAACATTTACAGCCACGCCTGAAAAGGTAAGGCTGTGTAATTTCCTGTTCACATTTATGTGGCAGAGAAATGCCCTAAAAAAAAAAAACAAGTGCTAAGAACTAATGCATCATTAGAAGCAGCTGAAATCAGCAAACGAATAGTTGAGGCTGCTAAATTTATAAATGTATATTTAGAAGTTGACGATAATAGTGTTTTAATTAAAAGCAACAGTAAAAAGACATCTTTCATGAAAAATAAATCGTTTTTAAAATCATCTTCGTTTAATAATGTTTTTTTCCTGATGCCATGGCGAAATTTAATATTCAAATTTTCAACTACAATAAAAAATTATAAAGTTATGAACTGTTGGTTATTTGACTATCAAATAGCCGAGTTTTGACTAAAATTAATAATACTTCCAAACCCACAGTTTTGAAAAATTAAGATTAAATCGACAAATTAATAAATCGGTAAAAAAAAATCAGTGGCTTCCTCATCCTTTGGCTTTAGATCATCTACTAGCAGAACATCTCTTCGTAATCAACAAGAGTTATCAGATGAAGAGGATGTATATAATAGCGCTGACGACTGATTTAAATTTTTATTTTATTATTTTTTTGTATTTCAATATCATAAGTTTTTATAATTCTTGTTTTTTTTTTTTTTACGAGGGTTGGTGGAAAACTCGAAAGTCACCAAAAGGAACTGCACATGCTTCTTCAGAGTAGTGTTGAACTTTAACCAACCAAAACCACCCTCCTTTTAAAAGCAAACTTTAGGATGGAAACTTTAATACAAATGTACAGTTTGGTTTTTGGAATAGGAATGTGGGAAGGATAATTAGCGAAATTGGAATTGGGAAATTTGGATTATTGGGGATAGCTAGGAAATTTCGAAGAGACATTTTGAAGAAAGATGTTAATGTTCTTCTTAAATCTAAGTAAATCGTATACATATGAATTACCAACTTTAGGGAACACATGCGACGGTATATGCTTCCATAAACGGGACGTGCGCATGTCAAATAAATTTACACAAGCTGTATTTCGCCATCTTGATAACTCTACATGGTAGGGATGAGCATTAATTGAGGCATTCATTGTTTTATTTTTTTGGAACAAGTGTTAATCCCTACGAGATACTTATAAAACAAGGTCAGTGACAAAACTGTGCGACGATGGCTGAGTGGAGTGAGCATTGAAGTTACACTGGGGTCGTTGATAAGACGAATAGCTCTGTTTTGCACATTATCTAAATAACCCAGCGTTGTTTCAGCCAAAATGTGTGCATTATACTCCATTTTCCGCAACAATTAACTCTGCTGACTTCATCCCCTTTTTGAATTTTTGCTAAATCGTTATTTAGCTCACTAATAGTGAAATTTTTTGCTGTTGTATTAATCTGATGATCAATGTTACAGCGGTTATGAAACTCATAGGAAGCTACAAGGGTGCTGCCATCTGCGAAACTATGGATCGGATTGGAGGTTAATGAGAGTAGGTCATTGATAAATATTAAGAGAGTTGGGGATAAAACTGATCCCTGGGGGACACCAGCATTTATTTTGAATTAGTCAGATGAATATCCATCGACCAGTACACAAATCGTGCGATTCGAAAGGAAATCTCCAATCCATTTTAGAAAGACCATACCTAGACCTAATGCTTTGCATTTTGCCAAAAGAGCATCGTGCAAAACCGATCGAAAGCCTTCGAAATATCAAGAGCCACAACATCAGACTCACCAGAATGATGAAGGTTGATGCTTAGCTTCTCACAAAGGTAAGTCATGAGATCACCGGTTGAACGACAAGCTCTGAACCCGTATTGACGATCATGAAGCAAACCTTTGTGTTCCGGGTATTTCAGAAGCTTTTGGTTCACTATTTTCTCCATTACCTTAAAGAGGACCAAGCGGGCAGAGGTTTTGAAATAATGAAGTAGGTATTTTTAAGCACCATGGTGGTTATACAATCTGGACCGGCTGACTTATTTGTATCAAGATTTTTTAAGAATTACATCACCGCCCGCATCCCAAAGTAAATTTTACCGAAGGAGCAGCCAGCTTTTGGAACGGAAGGTGGCATCTGAGCTGACTGTGACAGTGTCGAATTGAAAGCGAACTGCTTGCCACATAATTTCGCCTTCTTTTTAGAATCTAATACGATTCTGTTATTATTATTAATAAGTGGTGAAAAGGAAGACCCTCTAACGTCTTCCTTTAGACTTTTGGCAAATGATCAAAAAGATTTCCTATTCTTTGGCATGTGGATGATTTTACGTTTCAACTTGGTTGAAGAAGAATTTTTGCTTATTGATAACTCTCTTGCATCTGTTTCTCACCACTATATAGTTGGCCCTGCGAGCCTCGGACCTATTGTTTTGGTACAGTTTAAAAGCCTCCTCTTTTCTAGAGATGGCTTCTTTGCAAATACTATTAAACCAAGATTTGGAACTCCTCTTAACAGATTTCATGAAATGATGAATGAATAACCTCATTCCAAGTTAAATAGTTTCATTAATCGCATTTGCAGCAAAGTTAACATTTCTGTTGCGGAAGCAGAATGACCAATCAAAGGCTCTAAAAAAGTTGTTAAGGCCCTTCTAATTAGCATGGCAGTAACGCCAGACGAATTTTTTGAGAGAGGACCTCTGGTTGGAGATTGCGCTTATCCGGAAACTTGTGTTTACCAAACAATGGTCGAAATTACCCAGGGGGCAACCAACTGAATCCACATATTTTTCAGGGTGTGTGATGAGAAACAGATCCAAGAGGTGACGTTCATAATCAGCACGGTGCGAGATCCTAGTAGGATTTTGGAGAACTTGAGAAAGGTGGAACAGTGTGGAGAATAGTTCAACTTGTTTCCCAATTGAGTTTTGACACGGGGAGATGTTGCTAGAAAAATTAAGCTCCCTGTTGTGAATGATGAAATCTCCCAAAAAAAATTAATATAAAACAAAAGTTAAAATAATAATATTAAAATTGAAATTCAGTTTAAAATTAAAATCAACAGCAAAATTAAAATGAAATCAGAGTTGAAATTGTGATTAAAATCAAAATTAGACTTAAAATCAATTCTAAAATTAACCAAGATCAAAATCTGACGTAAAATAAAATAAAGTATGTAAATTAAGATTACAGTAAAAATTAAAATTAACAAAAATTAAAGTTTATTCAAAATTAAAATCAAAAGTAAAAGTGTACGATTTAAATAACCCGAACTTGACAACAATTTAAAATAAATTACTATCAATGTCAATATCAATATTAATAGGCTGACTTCAGAATTGTATGTATATGCGGTATTACTACAGTATTACTACTTTTAATACAATGTAGATATAAACCACAAATATACAATGCATTTATTTACATTGCATATAAAGTTATTCAAGTGTAAGCATCTGCTTAAAAAAAAAATTCACAATTTCAAAAAAGACAAGATGAATCTAAAAAAAAAAATTATTGAAAAATTTTTAATAAATGAGCTAACACCTTCCGAGTCTTCAGCCGCAAGTATTAATATAAGGAATATATACAAACTCCTAAAAAAAAAAAAAGAAGGCGTTTGATTGCGTTAAAAAAATTACAAAATAAAAGAAAAATTCCGAAAGTTTCAAAATTTTTTCTAAACTATCCCGATGATATATTCTTTAACCATTTCAGAATGTCAAGAGATATATTTAACTTAAAAATAATTCAGTTCATTATAAATAAATAATAATTGGATAATTCTTTTTTTTTTAGAAATTATATGCAATGTTGAAACCTCTTTGGGTAAAAAAAGGCGGTCGGCCTGAAATTAGTTTAAAAAAATGTTTACTTGTAACTTTATGGAAGTTATGTAATATGAATAGCTTTCGTGAGATATCTGACCGATTCAGTATTTCACAGGGAACCTCCTATAGCATATTTGTAAAAACAACAAAACTAATAGACGAATTGAGAAGTAAAGTCATACTGTTCCCAACAACAGCAGATACCCAAAGACAAGTAATGGATGATTTTGAAAGAAGCCGCTCACATCCAATGCCATTTAGATTAGGATCTATTAATGGGATGCATATTAAAATTCAGCAGCCAATAAAAGATTCCATCAGTTTCTATAACAGAAAAGGTTTTTATTCTGGTATTCTTCAGGTTAGTTTTTTATTTTTAAAATGCTACTTTAGTTAATTAACTAGAAACATAAATACATATTTAAATTTATAGGGTGTTGTAGACAGCAAATTGAGGTTTCTTGACGCCTTTGTCGGCTATCGCGGAAGATGTCACGATGCAGCTGTTTGGAATGCAAGTCCACTTCATAAAGCTATCGAGGATGAAACTATATTCCTATTGATTGTCATATTATAGGCGATGCTGCATATCCTCTCGAAACATTTTTAATGGTTCCATATAAGGACAATTATCTGAAATGCAAGGCAGATATAATTATTCTCTGAGCTCCACACGAGTGTTTGTAGAGCAAGCATTTGGTGTACTTAAAAAAATGTCGTATACTAAATTTTTTAGAAATGCAAAATATTACACTACGAAGAGTAATAATAATGGCTTGTATTGTTCTACATAACATAATAATAAATATAGAGGGTTGTAACTTTGAATCTCATGATATAATTGAACATCCAGCAAACATCAACACAGGTTCTTCTGCAAGTACAGAGAGGAATAATGCTAAAGAAGAAGCAAGAAATAAAAGAAACTACTAAACAAAGCAAATTTTATTTCATCATAATATAAGATCTATTTTTAGCACATTTCCAAAAATTTGAAAAAATAAGTGCTTATTAATTTCACTCTGTCCGTCCGTCCGTCCGTCTGTTTACAAAACTTCTACACCGTTAAAAATAGAGAAAAAAAATTTTAACCATGGGTAGGTCTCATAAAAAAAATTATTTTGTGAACAACTTTTTCATGCCCCATCCATTACCGAGCTACAGCCCCTCAAACTTTGAAAAAGCCCTATTTTTAAATGCATATATCTTATGTTCTGCTTAAGATTTTTTCAATCTGAAAACGTCATTCGACAGGTATTTTTTTTAGCTTTGTAAATTAATATCAAAATTATACAATTTTTTTAAATTTAGTATTTAAATTTACCGTTATGTGAAAACCAAATTTTGCATGATTTTTTTACTTTCATAACTCCGGCACGCTTTTAGATAAAGGCTTGAAATTTTGAGGCAAGAAAGAACTTTCAGAATTAGTATAAGTTTGCTCAGAAATTTTTTTTGGACCACCCCCTGTTTATGAGCTATTAGGGCGTAAAAATTGAAAATTTGCTATTTTTAAACACCTGTAACTTAGGAACCTGTACACATTTTAGTTCTGCAAGATATAAAAATTAAAGCTACAGTAATATATTTTTACATGTGTTAAAGGTTTAGTTTAGTTGTAAAGGGTTCCAAAGTTGCAGCTCTTCGAAATTGCGAAAAAGCCCCATTTTCAGATGCATATATCTCAGGCTCTGCGTAATAATTTTGCAATCTAAAAGCGCCAGAAGATCGAAAATTTCATTATCTATATAAAACAATATCAAAATTATGTAATATTTTGTAATTTACTATTTAAATTTACCGTTATGTGAAAACCACATTTTGCATGAAATTTCTTTTTTCATAACTCCGGCACGCCTTTAGGGAGGAACCTGAAATTTTGAGACAAGAAAGAACTTTTAGAATTAGTATAAGTTTCCTCAGAAAATTTGTTGGTAGCAGCCCCTCTTTAAGAGTTATTACGCCTCAAAAATTGAAAATTTGCTATTTTTAGACACCTGTAACTTAGGCACCTGTGAAAATTTTTCTTGGACAAAACATGAAAATTAAAGGTTCAATAATATATTTTTACGTGTGGTAACGGTTTTTCTTAGTTATAAAGGATTCCGGACTTACGGCCTCTCAAAATTTCAAAAATGTCCTATTTTCACGTTTTTTCTTATTACATGAAATTTTCAAGTTTTTGTGCAAGTCACAATTCTAAACAGTTTATATTGAGTTTTGGAAATGTGCGCTTTTAAAAACCGTTGGTTTACATTCTACCTTGTTTTATTAATATTTAATACCAGCATGTATTTTATTTTAATTTTTAAATTTTTAATGTAATTTCTTCTCAACCTACAATCAGAATGTCTACTATAATATTATGATATTTAGCTAGGTATGTATTATAAGAAACTAATAAACTTGGTTATTAAAGAAATTTAAATTTATTTTATTTCAGTTCTTTTTCACAGCTTTTAACTAAAAAAAATTCATACTTAAAATTACATTATACCTACATAATATAAATCTCAAAAAAAAAACATATAAAAATTCATAGTTAAAATTACATTATACCATAAAGAAACTATATACATAGAGTATTCATCCAGTACAAAATTTTTTAGTCAATTTCTTAAAAACGTTTTGTACCCAAAATTACTCAATATACATTTTATTGTACCCAAATTTACTCAATACTCAAAATATTTTCACTTATAAATTATAAGCATTTTGTAAATGAGACTAAATCATTTTTTACACTCGTAAATGTACTCGTAAATGTACACTTAAATGTATTTATATTACTTATGAAAATAATATGAATGTGTAAAATGTAAATAAAGAATTTATTTAACATAAAGAATAGAAACTAATTTGCAATAGTATATAAATGGTATAATATCATTGTTGAATGTATTAATTTTTGAATGTGTGAATTATATTAATAATATAGTTACTCTTATAATAATTTTTATAATAAAAACCGTTAGTACTTTTTTCTTTCGTTAACAATTTTTAAATAAATATAATTCATAGCGTTCTTAACTCTTACAAGCATTATGGTACTTACAAGTCGGGTTTAAACTTTTTAGCTAATAAGTATCGCATTTTAAAAATCAAAAATGCAATTTACCTATTGAAGGTTTAAACACTTCTTTCACTTGTAATTTAAATTTTAATATACATACATATTACAAAAATAGAAATCGCGCCTTTATTAGAAATTATACATAAAGTCAAGGAAAAACAAAATATATACATATATATGTATATTCTATCATCTATGTATACAAATGCACTATATACAAATACACTCTAGCATTAAAAAAAAAAACAAAAATCTTATTGATAAACATTCCCAATCTCTATATCAGTTGTATAATAAAAAATAAAAACATGTAGCTGTATGTATATTGTAAGTATATAGTATACTTATCCGCAAAGCAAAGCAAAATAAAACAAGCAAAGCAAAGTAAAACAAATACATATGGATGTATGTATATTGGAATTATTTTATTTAGAAAACTTTTTTTTTTTTGAAAGCTAAATTGAAATATTGAATATTAACAAGGATATAATACTCAAAAAATGAGTTAAGACAATTTTTTTTTTATGAGCTTAAAATGAATTTTGCTCAATTTATAAGCAATAACAAATTGAGAAATAATTTTTGAGTGGATGTGAGATACAAAAAATTGACTAAAAAATTTTGTACTGGATGAATACTCTATGTATATAGTTTCTTTATGATTATACCTACATAATATATATCTCAAAATACAATACTTATTAATTAAATATTTTAGATCCTTAATTAAGTTAAAATTAAGGATCTAAAATATTTATTAAGTAATTGAAAAAAAATGGATCTTATAATAATTTTGTATCAATTACTTAATAAATATTTTAGATCCTTAAATTCTTGGATTTTTTCTTTTTCTTCTTCAAATTTTCGTTTTTCAATTTATATTTTTTGTTTCTCAAGTTCAATTAGTTGCTCCATAATTTTGTTATCTTGTTCAGTTTCACTTTTGAGAAATTCGAATACTTCATTTTTATTTCCATTACCTGTATTATTTCTTTGTACATCTGGCACTTCTGATATTCCCTCAAAAATATCAGGTGAATTTGTGGTTATTATTCATGAGTCTAAAATATTTGAAGGCACGTTGACATGAGCTCTATTTCCATAAAGTTCATCAAGAACTTCAAAAAAAACTCCCACGTCGTAGCTGCTTCCCCAGAAGTATTATTTCTTTTTTTGATTCGTTTGTATGTAACCATAAAATTCATAAATTTTTTATAAATTTCGTTGTCATTAAACGGAAATTCTGGATCAACATTTTTTATTTCGTTTAAAACCATTCTCCACAAAGTAGATTTTTATTTTTTTTACTTGTGTACTTTTTTTCTTGGAATTTCAACTTGGTATTCATCAAAAGCTTTTTCCTTTCAAAAGTCCAGTTTTTTTCTCTGAAAGTTAAGAAAAATTCAAATACATCTAGAATAGTGATTTATATTAAAACTTCCATTTAAATATACATAAATATTATTTAAAAGTTTTAGTACTAATTATTACTTACTCCATTATTTACTAATCTATAATTATTGCTAAATGTCAAAACATCATTGAATATTACGTGAGCAGCTACACATTTTTATATACAGAAATACTCAATTCATACACATTATCTGCGTAGACAAACAGTGTTGAATTCAATACTCTGTAAACATTTGTGCATATAAACATGTTGAAGGCTACACTTTGTAGTAATACCGTATATATGCAATACTGAAGTCAGGGATACTTTTTAATACGAGTATAACCTAGTTACATATATATTTTTCTATATTTTAATGCATTCTCATTCTATATATGACTTTAATGAACTCACTAATAGTAATGCAAGTAATTTAAATAATTTAAATACTATATCGTTAAATGTAAGAAGTATTTCTTCAATTAACAAATTCGCATAATTTAAAGAATTAATCTAGAACTTTAAGGAAATTCCAAAAATTCAATAGTAAACTGCTTCAGTTATGTAATATGCGAAACTTTAACGTAGTGTATTTAACTCAAAAAGATGCTCATGGAGGTCTATTTTTATATCCACGAGAGTTTTGATTTTGAAGTGATTATGAATATTAATCAAAACTTTGTAATTTAATAGCAATTAAAATAAAAAAATGTATGTATCTTTTAGTGGTAAAAATCTCCATTTTATAGCTTATTATTACAGATCACAAAATTGTCAGAATATATCTTCCTTTCTAGAAATTATAGAGAATATGCTTATTGAAGTTTCGACAGAACCTTGTGTAATAGGTGGTGACTCAAACGTTGATCTTTTAAAAGATAGCTCGGAGAAAGTTAATATTATAATTGTTTTCGTCATACTTATATTGATCACATTTTTGGCAATGACGTAACATTGCTAATTACTATTGCCACTATAAGCGTAGTAACTATAACATATTAGTAATTAAATTGGATAAATTCTTAAATGTCAATTAAATGTAATTTTGTTCTAGAATTTCTTACTCTATCAATTCGTCTATTCATGTAAGTAAATATCAGAACCGAAATATCAATAACGGATGATTTTTGTTTAGAATGATGGAACTTTAAATTGAAATAAAACACATTTAAATTTAGATTGAAGAAAATTTTTTTTTTTATTTGAAACATAATTTTCAGTCATTTAGGTTTTATAAATAATTTCCGGCATATGTCTACCACGACTAGCATTTGATTTGGAACCACTTTTTCGAGTAATTTAGGCCTCATTACATCAATTATATTGCACGGGTTATGTTGGTTTCCAAAGTTTCTGTTGTTTCTGGTTTAACAGCATAAACCAATGACTTCACATAACCCCAAAGAAAATAATCCAGTGGCGTTATGTCGCATGAGCTTGGAGGCCAATTAATTGGACCATTTCTCGAAATAATGTTATCACCAAATCTTTCTTTCAACAATCGTTGCGGTATCAGTATGAGGTGTAGCACTCATACTGCTACCGCAGCATTCAAATTTTGAAACAAAAATCATTGATCATCGATTTGTAACGAGCATCATTCACTGCGACATTAGCTCCAGCATCGTTTTTAAAGAAATATGGACCGGTGATGTTTCCAGCGTATAAACCATATCATACGGTGGATTTTTCAGGATGCAATGAAACCTGCTGAATTGCTTGAGGATTGTTTTCACTTTATATACGGCAATTTTGCTTGTTTACGTAGCCGTTCACTGAGCTGAGCTTCATCACTAAACGCAATACTGAGCTTCATCACTAAACGCAATATTTCGATAAAGAAGTGAATTCAAGCTGTTCTGCGGCCAAATAAATTGTTCCAAATTGTTGTGAACGTCGACGAATATACAAATTTGGATCTTCATCACACTAGCTCTTACAGCATCGATATTTTCTTCTGTACGTACAGTTCTTTGTCTTGTTGTTGTTGTTGCATCGAGTAGAGAAAATGTTGCCCGTAATCTATCGATAGTTCGACGAATAATCTGCTCTGATGGACGACTATGTAAACCACAAATTTCACGAAGTGCTCTATAAGTATGGTGAATATAACACTGACTTTGAAAATAAATTTCAACCCTTTGTAAACGTTGTTGCGGTGTGAGTCTTTCCATGATAACTTGTCAATGCTTACTGAAATCAAATAAAAAAAAATTTGGCTTCAATCTTAATTTAAATGTGTTTTCTTTCAATTTAAAGTTCTACCATTCTAAAAAAAACACCTGTTATGTATGATAAGTTAAACAATGACATTCAAGATATAATACATGATAACACAACTATCTCTATTGTTAGTATCAACAAAAAAGATCAACGTGTTCCATTGATAAATAACTAATTGAAACGATTAAAAAATGAGAAGAATTCTCTAAGAAAAAATTAAAAATGATCTCCATAATTTGCACATTCAAGATAATTTTCAAAGAATAAATGAAGTTCTAAAAAAGTCAATAAAAACCTGCAAAGAAAATTATTATAGTTTTATATTAAATAATTATGCCTCAACCAAGCAAAAACTTGCATAATTTTAAATAACATTATGGGTAAACAGAAACATTTAGGCATCTCTCATTCAGTTCTTCCAGACATTACTCATGTTGTCAACCCTTTGTCCATTGCTACTGAATTTAATACCAGATTAATTCATAATATACCTGATTCCGTTAATGTAAATTTTACAATCTTTAAATTACAACTCTCAAAATTTTTCATTCCGCAGTACGAACAAATAGGGCGTTTTTGGAACAATAAATAATACGAAAAATAAGAAGTTTTTACATGGAATGGAATTTATCATTAATAAAATTTGTTATGAAACCGCTCCACAAATATTCAAAGCTTCTTGGCAAAAATTGTGATCTGGTTGTTCATGAAAATAATCGTTATCATAAATCCATCCGCAGTTTCAGATTCCCTAAATTTTTTCCAACAATATGAACATCCACAGAACATTAAACCAAATCAATTCAAAAAGAAGACAGCAAGTTTTAGAAAATAGAGCAATTATGGAGTAATAGTTTTTTTAGGGAGACAAAATATAGCTTTTAGAGGTCAAAGATATGATGACAATATTAGTCTAGATGAAAAGTCTGAATTCGAAAATGATGGAAATTGCAGAGCTTTGCTTCGACATCGCGTTTTAAGCGGTGACAAAGTTTTGTAAAATCATTTGAAAATATGTTACTCGACGTATATAAACAAAACAACACAAAATGAAATAATACAATGTTGCGGTAATCCTGTGTGAACAATGAAAAAAAATGCTACAGATGGTTGTAAAACCATGATAGAGTAGATGCTCTTTAAGAAATTCAAAAAGTTTTACAAAATGCAATTCATTGTCTGTGCTATAATCATAATATTAACCAGTCACTTTCAAAATCGTCTAAAGTTCAATCTATTCAGAAAGGCATTGCGATTATGAAGGAAGTTATTTCTTTTTTCAATGTATCATCAAACCGACATAATGTTTTTAAGTATTTAAAAAAACTACGTTTGATTAGCTTTTAAATTCGATGGGTCGAACATTACGAGTCAATTTTGAAATTTAAGCTTAACTTGATTGATATCATAGAAGTCTTAAAAATAATTTAAATGTGGAAAGAAACTAACTCTGCAACAAAAGTAGACTCGTTAATAAACACAATATCTACACGACAATTTGTGTTATCTTTATGCGTGTTGGCAGAAATATTGGGTATATCACTTAGTTTAAGTAGAATTTTACAAAAGAAAATTTAGATAAATGTCAAGCAGAAACCTTAATAAGAAATGTTGTTTCGTTACTAGAATTGAAAAGAACTGATGAAAGATACTGATTGAAAAAAACTGATACTGATGATACGCAAATTCCCATAACATTTTCAAAGAAGAAAGTACTTATTTAAAATACTTAAATATGCAAATAACTACTCCAAGAACAGTTCCGCGTCAAATTCACAGAGAAAATTTTCCAATAATCCTCTGAGTATCACCCTAAATATTATTTTAAAAAAGCAATTTACATGCCAACATTAGATAATGTAATATCCGATTTAAAAACAAATTTCAATGACAAGGTGTTGAATCTTTATGATTTAAACATTGTACTGCCAAAAAATTGAATAAATCATACATAGAGATTGAACAATCAATATCAACATTATTTTAAGTAATTTGAAAAACAGGACTATTACAATTAATAATGTAAATAGTTCTCTAGAGGTCATTAATATTGGTATAGCTTTTAGAGGTCAAAGATATGATGACAATATTAGTCACAAGGGTGATTTTAGAACCTCTACTTTTTCTCATTTATACATATTAATTAATATATTATTATTGAACGATGCTAGATGTTATAAATTATATGATATTAGTAAATTACCTCTTATAGGAAAATCATTTCTATTCGCGGATGACTGCAGATTATTCTATGATGATAATGACATTGCATCTGTCAAAAGAAAAATTGAACATGATTTATCAATATTTTTCGAATTTTTTCAAATAAATAGAATAGCTATGAATACATCCAAAACAAAAATAATTAATTTCAAATGACATCGCAGAGACATATTGACATATTGATAAAATAATAAAGTTAGTAATGATATGCTAGAAAGAAGAAATTGATAATATTAAGTTTCAAAATGTGATATTCGATAATTTAAATTGGAAAAATCATATTGACAAATTGATTTAAATTCAAAAACAATTAAATTGAAAATATATTTAGCTTTGGCTCATTGGCCAAATTGCAAGTGTGGCAAACAAAATTATAAAAAATGCACTTAATTTGCCACTTTAGTTTAACACTCGAGCATTATATTTGTCAAACATGATATTGCCGCTAAAAGCTATATTTCAATACCAACAAAAATCTTTCTGTTTTCAAAATGACAAATGATATAGGTCACTGTAACACAACTTCAATCGAGAATTATTCTCATAGATTTAATGCCAGATAAAAAAAACTATATAAGGCCACAGCTGCCCGCTGCCACGGCGCAAAGAATATCTGTATATGGTATACTATTATATAACTCTCTTCAAGAAATAAAAATATTACGCGAATCGGTTCATTCAAAGAAAAAATAAAAACTTATTTGCTATCCAACAATATTCTTGAATTTACATCATAAAAAAAAAATGAAACGAAATACTTCTGAGAATTGACAATATTTATAAATAATTAATCTGAACCAAAAAACCTTTTTTTTATGTTATTATTCAATACTAATTTTTATTATTTTTAGTTAGTTTCAGTTTAGTTTTATTAGTAATTTAGCAGTTTGGACTCGAATTTAATGCTTTTATAATTTGAATTTTTGAATAATACCTTAATACAGGTGATTGAATACTGTCTAGTTGTTTAATATAATCTATATGTACCTATTATTTATGTTAAATGTTAAATAAAAAAAAAAATTAAAAAAAAAGATATTAATATCCAAAGTCATTTATTCTGAATGACCTATATTCCACGTAGCCTCAAAGAACGACTAAAAACGTTTTCACGTGGACTCATTGGGGAAATATTATAAAAATCACAACAACCTTATTTTGAAAGTTTCTAAGTAAGAAGAAAGTTTCTAAAATAAAGTAAATATTTAAACTTTCGGTCTGCCGTAAAGTTTCTCTTTGCAATCGCAAAATTTGAGATGGATTGATCTGCATTGCATTGACAGCATTGAGTTTTGGACGTGTTGAACTCAACTTTGTTTTTGCTACCCCAATCAGCTATTTTGGAGAGATCATGGATGACTGAGCTAGTCATCATGTTTCTCTTGGTGCTGGTTACGGTAGAAGTCGATCCCACCCGAGTACTGTCATCGGTAAAACTGAGAGTAGAGGAAAGTGGGTCATTGACAAAAATCAACGTTATTTCGTAAGTGTTTAAAAGTGACATAAAATTGTCGACAAAAATGCGAACACGACGATTCGAGAGACAATCCTCACAAAACGATCTACCAGCTACCTAGACCAATCGCCTGACACTTGCTCAAAAGAGCAGAATCCCATACTCGATCAAACGCTTTTGAGATATCGATAGCTACAACCACAGAGATGCGCGTTTTGATTATCTGGAATTTTAGTAGGGTTCTTCAATTTGAGAGAGTTGAAATAAGTTGAAAAATGGTTCAACTTGTTTGCCCTCCGATGAGCTGAATTGAAAAATTGAACTAGGTTTAGGCTTGAAAAACTGAACAAAATATTGTAGAATTTTCAACACTTAGTTTTATTCAAAGATAGTGAAAAATTGGGTTGAAGCTTTTAAAATCGTGAAGAGTTTTGAAAGCTACGTCAGAACGTATGTAAAGAGCGACACCTTGGTGCGGGATAAAAAGCGGAACTAACGTGTTGTCGTTGACACTATAATTAGCATCTTCGTCTATAACCTGAGTTTCACTAATGGATAAAATGGCATTCCTTCCGGATAGTAGATGAGCTTCAACTGATTGGAAATTACCTGCTAAGCCACTAATATTAGAAAAGTTAATTGTAAAATTAACAACCTTTAATACAATTTGCGAGCGGATGGGGAAAAAAATATATTAAATTCAAATATGAAATTAAAATTAAATTAAAATGAAAATTCCAAATTGAACAAATATATAAAATTGATATGTACTTTTATTAATATTAATTTTAAACTTATTTATATTTAATCAGTTGTAAGTTATGTTTAGCAAGAGTATTAATTTACTTAATGTAGAGTTTGAATCAAAATAAAAACACGAAATACTTATGTTCGGTATTAATTTTATTGTGAAAGAAAATTAATTTACAATTTTTATTTGAGATTAAAATTTTTATGAAATACGATTAGTTATCTTTTTGCAATTTTTATTTTAATTTAACATTTTGAATAAAAAATATGCTTAATAATCTTTTTTACAGTTTTAATTTTAATTTAATATTGGAAATTAATTATGTTTAAGAATAATCATTTCAAAGTCTTTTATCATTATTAATTAACTAACTGTCAGCAAAAAGGTTTGGAATAAAAACATGTGTTTCAGGAAAAGATTTAAAAAATATTTGTCAGCTAATAAATTATACTAGGAAATTGTGTCGATATGAAAAGTATTTGGAAATTATATTAAAGTTTAAAATAATTGGAATTAAATTCAATAACCTAAATTCACAAATGGAGAAATGTGTTAGTAACAGCTATAGTTACTAACGTGTACAAGTTATCTAAGTCAATATTCTTTATTTCACATAGTCGCTAATATCATCTCCTACTATGTAAATTAACGTGTTCTCAACGAATAATAATACTTTGCAATAATTTAGGACTGTGCTAATATCATATACATATATAGCAAAAATAAAATTACACCTATAATAGAGCATTAAGGTACTCTGATATGAATTAGCATTGCGGCAGATCTTTAAAGATTTCATCAAAAAATCTTTAAAGCACGATAATACATTATTTCCAATTCCGTATTTTTCCATTTTAATCAATAAAACATTTCTATCTACTGTCTCAAATGCTCTTTTTAAGTCCAAAGAAACTGCCAATACTTTTTTGCCAGAATCAACAAACTTCTTTCACTTTGTTATTAATCAGTAATCACCAAACTTCTTCCATTTTGTTATTATCCAATATTTATTTATTTATTCAATGCATTGAGACGGTGAGTCTCTATACTATGCATATCCAGCGATTGGTACAGATTTGTAATTTAATTTTAAAATTTACGATAAACTTAAATCTATTTAACTTAATTTAATTCTCGGTGTTAAAACTGGCAATACAATTAGCATACTAGCAAATGTGAAATGAAAATAAAATAACAATAATATGTTGATTAAAAATTAAGTGTAATTAAAAATTACGGAAACATTATACATATTGAATTCGTAAGTGATTAAATAAGTAGTAAATTAGTAGTAAGTAGTAAAAATGAAAGATAATTGATAAACAAACACGTTCAATTTACCTTTCTTTGACGTAATTGAGTGATAGCTTATTAAAAGCTCTGTGAGTTCTAGCACGCTTGACACCAGTCGGAAGCGAGCTCCACAAGGTAGTAATTTTGACAAGAGATAAATGCCTTAGGCGACCTTTAGCAAGTTTCACATCTTTCGGAAGGGAGTTCCACAAGGTAGAAATTTTGACAAAACAAGATAAATGCCTTAGGCGACCTCTATGATGAGGAGTGGTAACATTCAAAGTTCTTGACGACCTGCCAAAACTTAGGCGATTGTACTGTATAAGTAACTTGAACATCCAGTAGTGCCTGTGAAAGAAACAGGTATTTATGATTCAAGTAATAATTACACCCAAATACACTTTTATAGGCATCAGATATCCTATCGAACCTACGGCGGTTTGCAACAAATCTTGTGCAAGCGTTAAATATTAAATTCAAACTGGCACTCTCACTAGCACTCATCGAAGAATAAACCACGTTGCAATAAAGAATATGAGGTAGGATAAGAGCTTTAATTAGTCGACACTTAGTGTTGAACGAAATACCAGGAGCAATCTTCCAGAGCCTACGAAGCACCGGATAGACTTTACTAGCAACCCTCTTGATATGCTCGGCCCATTTAAGATCATTATTAAATACAACGCCCAAGTTGTTAACCTTTTCAACAAAGAGATACGTTGAGCATCAGTTGTGGTAGGTTCACAATTTCCACCGGTTTAGAATATATAATTATGGCCTGTGACTTCACAGGGTTGAGCTTAAAATGATTCAACATAGCCCAAAAGGAAACTGCATCCAGTTCATCATTCAAAGTACCGATACAGCTGAAAAGATGAGATAAAGGTGAGCTTAGAAAAAGCTGAGTATCGTTAGCATATATTCTGCATTGGGCTAGACTCAGGCATTTGGGTAGATCATTAATAAAGATGGAGAATAGTAGAGGATCCAAAATACATCCCTGAAGAACCCGACATTTGTTTGCCAAGAAACCGGACGAGAAACTACCCACTCTAACGCACTGAAATTTATTCACTAGATAATTCTGCAAGAGATTCACGGTTGTTCTGTGAAATTTGAAGTCTCTACTCAGCTTTTCACATAAAAGATTATGGTTGACTGAATCAAATGCTTTAGAAAAATCTAGGAGTAGCAAAATAGTTGCGTGTTTCATATCCACTTCAGAAGAAATAAAATCATTTATTTCCAGGAGAGTACTGTGGCTGGCTGGTACTGTGCTTTTTCTTAAAACCGGACTGAAAAGGTAAACGCAGACTATTGTTATCGAGAAACGTAATTTGCTTGTGCGCTAAGAATTCAAAAGCTTTAGATAGCCCTGGAAGAATACTAATGGGCCTAATATCGTTTAAAGTCGGACTAGCTTTCTCGGGCACGGGAATGATTTTGGAAAACTTCCACGCCGAAGGATATTCAGATGAAGTGAATATAGTGTTGAAGATGTGGGCATAAACGGCAAAAGAACAGGCAGAAAGAGTTTTAAGAATTTTAAAGAAATCAAGCCAATTCCCACTGCATTCGATTTAATACGATAAATTGCCCTCCGGATGTCGTCCTAATTTACGTTTTTAAATGAAGAGTTAGGAGTTGGTATCTGTGCACGATTTCGGCCGACAGCCGAGACAACTATATTAGATTGGAGTACGTTTATTTGCGGCTCGACTAAGAAGCACTTGTTCAGATCATTGGCGTCGAACTCTATTTCTGTCCTACTACGTGAAGAATCAATTAAGTGAAGTTTAGTTGCATTTTCCCAAAAATTTTTAGATGGCAAATTGGGGTTAAGCAGAGTTGCAATGTATTGCTTGTGGGTCTGGCGAATTAAAAGAGTAATCTTGTTACGTAGTTTTTTGAATTTAACTAGCATAGTTCGCAGCGGTTCTTTCGGATTTCCACTCCTCAAATGCCAAGTCTATGACAAGACTTAGATTTTTAACCTGTACGCAAAAATATGGCATATAGTCTACTCGAGGGCGAAAAATTCTGAGGGGCACATAAAGATTAAAAAGTTACAGAACTAGATCATTGAAATATTCAACCTTGTCGTCCAAGTGCTTGAGGAAATATATTCTGTCCCAGGGTAGAAAGGAGGCATGTTCGGCAAGGTCATGAATATTGCAATTTTCATAATCGCGATAGGTAATAACTTCACTATTTAAAACAGTAGGTATATTATAAGCCAGACATATATGATCGTGATCGGATATGCCAGAAATCCATACCTGGTCAAACGTTTTAACCTTCTCCATGCGGTTTGTAGATGTTAAAAAATAGTCTAGGAGCGAAGAACGAGTTTCAGAAAATCGTTTGGGGGTGAACTTATTAATTATGCTAAGGGAGAGGTTTGCACACATTCCTAGAAATCGACTCGACCAGCCACTATTATGTTTTCAAACTTGAAGCTTAAGATGCCAAATTTTTTTGAAATGGCGCACGGCGCGAGTAAGACTAATGGGGAAGGTACACAGCTCCCAAGAGCACAGGCCCATTATTACTACGCATTTCCGTAAAGATATATTCAATTGCATCATTCAGACTAGATTTTTCGAGAACTTAGACGGAAATCCGGCATCGCACATAAATAGCAACACCTTCTCCTCGAGTCTAAGAGCCATTAGGATCGAGTTTCGCCAAATCATTCTGATATATCTTAAAACCGAGAATGCGAACACAATCTGAGGGCAAATCCGGGTCCAGCCATGTTTCTGACACAATGATAAGATGTAAGTTAGTTTTGCATATGATGGATTTGAGAACTTCGATCTTAGGAAGCAAATTTCTGATGTTAATATGAATAACATTGAGCAGCTCAGATTTATTTAGGGCCAAGTTCAGAATTGTATTTGAAATAGAGAAAGATAGTGGAATTTCTCTCGAGTTGATATTAGCTATAAGATCATAAATAAGTAAAAAGAGGCGCTTAATTTAACAAAATCGTTAAACAAAAAAAGGAAAATTTAAACGCGACAGTAAATAAAATAATTACTTAAAATAAAAAGTTAGAATATATTATGAATGGACAAAAATAATAAAATAAAAAAAACAAATTTTAAACTTGTTGAATACGTTCTTCTACAAGCTTGATGGTGAATTCTAAATATTATTATGTATGGTTAGCAGACATTAGTTGGGCCTTAGAAGTAATTTTGATCACTGCACTGTGCTGAGCTTTAATTATATAAAGATCTCCCTTCCTCGTGAATGTTTTATGAAACCATCCATCTTTTTTTCATTTTGTTGGCATCCGCAGGAGTGACAGTGTATATGAAGGCAGACTTTCATTTATATATACGCGTTTGGTCCCAGGAAAACTAAAATGCCATACACTCAAATTTTTAAAATTTAAGTATTTATTGAAGAAGTCAACCTTAGCTGAAGTACCCGAAAATTATAATAATTGACTTACTGTCACTGTGAGTACGAAACATCGTAAATGGCAATTGAATTAGAATGTATTTCCAACTTTTCATTTTCGACATAACGATTCCAGTAACCAAAATTTCATTAACTTTATTTTGCATAATTTCAATATTAGTTTCAGACGGAGCCACAATTTTTTTGTTTAACGACCTCTCAATGCTTACGATTTTTTTATCAATATCATCAATACTATTGCGAAAGCAGGCCATCGAATCGTCTAGTTTTTTGTTGAAACGACTTTCTAATTCAACGAATCTGTCATTAATTTTTGCTTTGATATTTACTTCGAAAGAGTCGAATTTATGGGTAAGAGTCTGAACAAGTTTGATGAGTCTTTCGTTAGTATAAGCTGCGGTTACAGGATGACCGCTGGGTGCGGATGAAGAAGTGGTGTTGGACCGCAACTTCATATTTTTGCTATTAGAACTAGGAGTGTTTAAAGCCTTTTTAAGTTGATTAAAAAGAAGTAGAAGTATGAAAAAGGTGAAGTTGGGAATCACCAAAGCAAAATTTGTAGCAAAACGAAAAGCAAATTAAATTTAATTAAACATGCCTTCTGTAATAATTAGCTCCAAGTTTATGTATTATAAGTAAATTATGTGTAATGGTTTTTAGTTGAATTTAAATTTAGTTAATTAATTGTTTTAAGTTAATATTTATTTGTTTACTTCAATTATTTCCTACTATTACATGCTATTTCAATTTTTATTTACTTTTATTAATGTTTAATATTAATTTAATATTAATATTTATATATTATATTAATAATTGATTATCTATTATTTCAACTATAATTATTATTATTATTTAGTTTAGTTTATATTTTTTAATTTAGATATTGAATATGTAAGAATATTTTTATTTAAATTAATTACTTAAGTTACGAAGTTGAAATATATAAAAATAAATCGATACTTAACGTCGTAAGTCCTAACACTATATTTTACAACACTATTAATTCAAAGAATTATTGACAGTTGATCGACATTTTGATAATAATAAGTATTGTTATTTATTAGATCTTTGTTGTTTATTGTTTAAATTAGTTATATTTTTGGGTATGGTTTGTATTAACGTCAGCGTCCGATTGTAATGAAATTTATTATAACGGCACTTGGTAACGTCACCAACATTTCATAGAAGACCACTTTGACCGACAAGGTCATTTGAAGGTCAAATTGATTATTTGAACATTTTTCTATTATTTTGTAGTATTTCACTTTAACAGTTATATTTTTCGTCTACGATAGTATACAGGAAATTAAATTAAAAATAAGTATGTATGTCCTATAAATTATAATTAATATCATATTGTAATAGTTGTATAATAAAATAATAAAAAACCGTAATTCTTGTATAAAATAATAGATGGCGTAAAAATAAAAGAAACGTCACATAGTCGTACACAATAGCTACAGCTATTTCTGGCTTAGTGAAATAATGAATTCAGAAACTGAAACTTAATGAACAATATTATTTGAAAAATATCATTTGAACAGTTAAACAGTGCGGATGTGTTTTCGTTTTTTTGAATTAATTATCGGTTGAAATTTAATATAAAACAATAAAAAAAACATTCATTAAATTTTTATTTAATTTCCTCAATTAATGAAAAAGTTGCGCAATTGCGTCGTCGTGCCATAAGTGCAAAAGTAGAATCAAAGGTGAAACCGGAATTGTATGTTCGGGAGTATGTAAAAAATATTTCATGAGGCATTAAAATATTCTGGGTTGGATCAGTCAACTATTAATGTGGTATATGCAAAAAATAATGTTAAATTTATTTGTGATGACTGCGTGTTGTTATCCAAAATGTTGACCTAGTTTTACAAGACATGGAGAGTGCAGTGACATCAAATAATCAGTATTTAAAGGAATATAAAAATGAATTTGAAGTGGCAATAAAAAAGAATAAAACAGAAATAATAAATTTACTGAGAGCTATTGAGACAACTTATATGAACAGATTAGAAGATATTAAAGTTAAACAACAAGCTGAATTACATAAAATGGAAACACTTACTGAAGTCTTTAAATCAAAGCGCTAAAGTAAATGAAACAATTTTGAGTGCAATGGAAAAAAATAATGAGACTTGTAAAAAACTTAATAATGTGGTTAACGAAAAAAATATAAATATAGGTCAAACAATATCATTTGCTGGTATGGTAAAGAAAACAAAAAATTGTGAAATGAAAATGAACAAAAAATTGCCGTTAATTGTAAAACCGAAAAATAAGCAAAAAAATGAGCAAACAAAAAGTGATCTCAATAAGAAGATTGATCCAAAAAATTTTAAAATCAAGAATATAGAAAATAAAACAAATCGAGCGATTTTAATCGGAAAAAGCGAGCGGAAACAGCTGAAGATCGCGAAAAAATAAAAATTTAATTGGAAAAAGAATTTAAAGATGGTTACGAAATCAAAATACCAGCGAACATAAAACCACAAATCGAGATAATTCATATGAATAATAAATTTGAGGATACAGAAATTATAGAGAAACTAAAAAATCAAAACTGTTTCATGGAAATAAGTGACATCAAAGTAGTTAAAGTGTACGCTATTAAAAAATACAACAAAGACTTGTATAATGCAGTGATTGAAGTGGATAAGGAAACTTTCCCAAAGATTCTAGCGAATGAAAAAGTTTGTATAGGATGGGAAAGATGTAAGGTGTTTGATGCCATAAACATAAGTAGGTGTTACAAATGCAAAGGTTTCAGCCATAAATCGGCGGCCTGTACAAACAAAGAAACATGTCTAAAGTGCCATCAAGAACATAGGACCAATGAATGCGACAAGGAGGAGATCAATAATTATTGTGCTCATAGAAATATGGATTATTGTGCTCACAGAAATATGGATTAGCAAGGGCGAAAATATTTTTTTTTAATATTCCAGGATTTACGGCATACTTTTCCAATAGACAAAATTCATATGGAGGTGTAGCTATTTTTATAAGGAATTATCTTAATTCTACCATCATTTTTGAAGAAAAATTTGATTAATCGAATGTATTAGTAGTTAAATTAATACGCCATAACATAAATATTATTTCCATCTATAGGTTGCGTCATACTAACGTTGATTCTTTCATGGATAAAGTAGATGAGTTTACAACAAGATTTAAAAATTCATGGATGTTTGGGGATTTTAACATTAATCTACTAGATTAAAAAAACCAGAGATGCAGTAAATTATAGAAACACTCTATTAAGTAATGGTTTTATAATAGGGAATGAAATTTCAGAAACTTTTGCTACTAGGATAGGTAGTATATCAAAAACTATAATTGATCATTTCGTTACTGAAAATCTCAAATATTCATATGACCTTTATATTATGGATTCTTCCTTATCTGACCACCAAATGATGCTATGAAGTATTAATTTAAACCCGATCAGAGAAAATTCGAAAAACTTTATTACAGTTCTGAATTATGGCAGGTTGTCTAATGATTCGTTCTGGCAAAATATTGATTCTTTTTATACCTTTGACACCTTTGTAAAGAATCTTACAGCACTAATTAATAAACATACAACTAGTAAACTAGCTAATGATAAACCCAAAAAAAGTGTTTGGATGAATGATGAAAATCAAGGACTCCTTTATGAAGTATAAAAGGAAATATCCCGACGATGCTCATATCTCCCAGTTATATACCTCCTACAGGAACAAAGTCAAATCCTTAATATTAAATGCTAAAGTAAAGTACTGCAGTGAAGAGATAGCCAAAAATCCAAGTGACGGTAAAAAATTTTGGGAGTTATATAAAAAGGTTATGCTTAATACAAACTCTGTTAATGCAGAAAACAAAATCAAAATCTTGGAGCACAATAACAAAGTTATCTCTGACGAGAAGGGTATTTCCGAATGCATGAACGATTTTTTTGCTAATGTAGCAAACAATTTAGGCATCTCAAATGATATTGTGGATTTAAGCTATTTGTGGATTTAGCTATTTGATTTAAGCTAAGGATTATAAAAATATTATATATTTTTAAGCTACTTATAGCATCCGTCATCCTTTCGAACTCAGCTCTACAACACCTGAAGAGGTGGAAGATGTGATATCATCGCTTAAACCAAATTCAGCAACCGGTTATGACAAAATCTCCTCCAAATTTGTAAAAAAATTCTCCAGCAAACTTATTCCAATTTTATTTAAATTTATAAATATATCTTTTGAAACATTTACCTTTCCGGAATCTTTGAAAACAGCTGCAATTACACCGATTTACAAAAAAGATAACAAGTGTGACCCAACCAACTACAGACCAATATCCGTTTTGAGCACTTTCTCTAAAATATTTGAAAAAGTTATAAAAAACAGGTTGACTTCTTTTCTTATACAAAATGGTATTTTATATTTAGGACAATTCGGTTTAGGACAATTTTGAGAAAAATTCGAACACCACTGCGGCATGCCTTGCTCTTACTGATTTTATATCTAGGATCATGGACGATCATAAAATATACCGCATGTACATTTATCGATTTCCAGAAAGCGCTTAACTGCGTGGATTATGATATCCTGCTGCTTAAATTACTAAACATGGGGTTTTCTCAGCAGTCAATTAATTTTTTCAAAAGCTATTTAGTTGGTCGGTCTCAAAAGGTGAAACTAGGGAATACACTCAGCGACACTAAACTAAGCCGTAAAGGGCTGCCTCAGGGGTCCATTTTGGGACCTGATTTATTTAATATATACATTAATGATTTGGCACGACTTAATCTTGAAGGCACTTTACAATTGTATGCAGATGATGCTGGAATTAAATACTCGGAAAATAGTGAGCCTGAATTGAAATTGGCAATTTTGAATGACTGAGAGACAGTTGGGAAATGGGTAAAAAAAAAATCGGTTAGCTATAAACTTAAAAAAAACAAGTAAAAGTAACAGTAAGTCGATGCAACCGACTTATTTATACCCTACACCTAAAAAATTCAAATTAAATTAAACATCCATAAGTTATTTTAGTTAGGTATTTAATATAACTAAGCTAAAAAAATAAATGCTTTTACAACCTTTGTACAAAATTTCAGATTTCTATATTTATTAAATTTCAAAATATGCTTGTTAGGTCTTGGGAAGTGTGTGAAGGCACCCCCGCACCACCCCAATTCATCTCAAATTTTAGAGACATCAGCAGGGTAGAACATTCTTATATCAAATTTCGAGTTTATATATTTATTAATTTCGAAGATATGCTTGTTTGGTCTTGGGAGTTGTGTGGCAGATACCCGAACAACCATTCTAATTCATCTTAAATTTTGGACAAATCAGGGATTCAGGAAACAAAACCCTAGTACCAAATTTGAAGTTTCTATCTTTATTAATTTCGAAGATATGCTTGTTCGGTTTTGTGAGTTGTATGGGAGATACTCGAACGACCACTCCAATTCATCTCAAATTTTAGGCAAATCAGGGATTTAGGAGACAGCACCCTCATATCAAATTTGAAGTTCCTATCTTTATTAATTTCGAAGATATGCTTGTTCGGTTTTGGGAGTTGTATGGGAGGTGTCCGAACAGCTCCTCCAATTAATCTCAAATTTTCGACAAATAAGGGATTCAGGAAACAACACCCTAGTACCAAATTTGAAGTTTCTATCTTTATTAATTTCGAATATATGCGTATTCGGTTTTGGGAGTTCTATGAGAGGTACTCGAATGCATGGACCGATTTCGCCCATTTACAATCTCCGCCTTACCTTAGTCATTGTTAACCTACAGTATAAATTTCATCAAGATAGCGTCATTATTTTTTGAGTTATCGTGCGTACGGACGGACGGACGAACATCGCTAAATCGATTCAGGGGGTGATCCTGATTCAGAATGTATATACATGTCTATACCTAACTCGCTTCCTTTTGGTGGTTACAAACACCATACCAAAGTTAATATACCCTATAATTAATGTGTAGGGTATAACAAAGATATTGGTGTTTGAAAATAAAACCCTTGTTGACAATACTTTCTTATACAACAATCACATAATACAAAGTGTAAAGTACTTTAATTATTTAGGCCTAATGATTGATAGTACTTTTAAGTGGATTGATCATATCAATTTCATTTGCAAAAAAATTTTCTCCGTATATTTTTATTTTAAATAGATTAAAAAAATTTTTAGGCGATAAGGCATTATTATTATTTTCACTTCTTATATTAATTCTAATATAATTTATTTAAATCCCATTTAGACTGGAGCCGCAAAAACCCATCTAAAAAGGCTCGACATTCTACATAAAAAAGCGATAAAAGTAATTCACAATTACCCGATGCTACACCCGACCATTCAGTTATACTCCGCACAATATCCAAGCTTTGATTTCATCTGCAAAAGAGAAATATATTTTCTAGCTTTCAAGATTATAAATAATCTAATTAAACACAATTTCATACTTAATAGGAATATAGACATATACACACGAGAAATAAATTAAATTTTTACCTTACACTCTTCAGAACTGAAAAACAAAAATTAAATTGTTTGTACGTTTGTCCAAAATTTTTTACTGAATTGCCAAGTAATTTAAAATCAGAATTAAGTTTTAGTCTCTTTAAAAAAAAAATTATTTTGTTTTTAAAAACTGCTGATAATATATAATGGGCATTGGGCACATGATTATTATCTCTTATTATTTTATTTTATTTCATTTATTTTTCCTCTTTTCATTTCTTTTATGTTCTTTTGGCCCTTGTTTCTTTGTTTTTATTTTTTCTTCTTTTTGGTTTATATTTTTATAGTTTTTGTTTATTATGTGGTTTTTTTTTTTTTTTGGATCAATGTGTAATGGTTTGTAATAGAATTATACCTTATTTAGAGTAAAAAAAAAATATATGTAAATAGTATTAAGTATACGAATAATTTGTCAAAAAAAAAAATTTTTAATAATTTATAAGACCAGACAGCATATGCTACGGTCGTAACAAAATTGAAAATGTATGAAAATGAATTATGTATGAAAAATATCCTGTTTTTTTTATTAATTAAAATTGTATAAAAATTAAAATTAATTTGACTTGAGTTTTGTATAAGATTTTCATACTTCATATAATAAAGAAAAAAAATAAATAAATAAATACATCAACTGTATAAAATATAATGAAAAATTAAAATTAAATGAGGATGTAAACCACAAAACTTTCAGTAAGTTCTGTCCTGCGCATCAACATAAACTAGCATTAAAAAAAAGCTATTGGATATTAGCAACTACAGCAAATATAAAATTGTTAATATAAACTGTATACAAAACGATAATGTTCTTCCCATAAACTACATAAATATCAAGACCGGAACAAGACCCCTAAGAATGTATTAGTGCAAAATTTAAACATGTATTGTGAAAATTGAGAGAGTTTTGACAGTTTCTTTTTTTCATTTTTTTGCTTAGAAAAAAGTAGAAAATTAAGAAATTTTAGCAATTTTCATTTACAACTTTAAATATGAAATACTACCCTAAATATATCGAAATTTATATTAAAATAAAATTCAAAATTTTTTGTAACGCATATCAAAAATTTAAGGTTCAACTCGAATTTTTAATTATATTTTTCTCAAAATATATTTTCCAACTTTAATCTAGCATTTCTTGACTCCAGCCATTTTGAAATGTTTAAATAACAAAAAAAAATTTTTTTCTTTGCTATCTGTCAATTTTTTAAAAGCTTTCTAAAAAAAAGTGGGATAAAGCAGGTAACAAAATTTAATTTTATATCGAGTTTTAATATATTTAATTTTAATGAAAATATATAAATTATATATTAAAAAAAAATTTAGAGTTTTTCCTAAATACTGGTGAAAAAATTAACTTTCTATCAATTTTTTTTAGTATCATTACAAGTATTGGAAAAAAAAAGAACCTGAAATTTTTGGTAAGCAATTTTATTTTTTCGATACACACTATAAAAAAAAATAAGGTGCATTAAGAATAGTGCAATATTTATATTTTATAATTTAATTTTTTTTATTGCTTTTTAATGATGGTTCGTACATGTTGTGTCCCTGGGTGTAAATCGAATTATAAATGTAAAACGAAAAATAAAATTTATACAGTTTCAACTTTTCGATTTCCCCAAAAAAAATTTTAAGAAAAAAATGGATAGAAGCAATTCCACGAATAAATTGGAATCCAACAGAAAGTAGTGCTGTCTGTTAAATCCAGTTTTCTGACAGAATTCTGACAGACCAACTTTATTACCTAATGCGATTCCAAGCATTTTCCCTAATATTCCTAATTTAAAATTAGTTGATGAATATTGTAATTTTAATTTTAATAATTTAGTAAATAAAATTGAAGAAAAAATTGATTTAAATGGCTGGCTTTTGTTTAAAAATAAATCTTATATTGTGTTATACTGTTTAGAAAATGAGAATTATTACTATTTAGAAATGAGAATTGAGAAAAAACTCGGTGAAAAGGTATAGTTATAATACAATAATAATGTCATTTTTAATCTATGCCCATTCTAAATCTACATATTCAGTTCTTAGTAAATTTCTTTTTCTTCCCTCTATTAGGTATCTTCAAGTTTACATATAAAATTATCTTCAAGTTTACATATAACACCAGATCATAAAAATGACGAAAATGATGATCATTATTTAACTGCTGCATCTCAGTCCTTAAATACATTAACTTAAATACATATTATTCATATACAGATCTACTATATGCACACGAAATAAATACCATATAAATTTTTCAAATTAATTTAATTCGCTCACTTTTTTTGTGCTATTACTGTACCAAATTATTGCTCTCTTTAAAGAGCTTTAAGCTTTAGGAAAAAAATGAAAAAATTTTACAAAATTCGGGTAGACTTTTTTTTATCAACGTTTTTATAAATAAAAAAATTATAAATTCAATTTTTTTTTGTATTCAGATAGTGTAAAAAATTTTGAATTTTAAGGTTTACTTAGAAATTTTTTCAAAAAAATGTCTATTTTAGAAGTAATTAAAGATTTAAAGTTACCCCACTATTTAGCTTTTACTTTTCCCATAAGAGCCAATGTAAATAGTGGGGTAAATTGAGCTTTCGTTCTCTTCAGTTCCTGTCTTGTAAGTTTATGTAGTTTATGGTTCTTCCTAATCAAAACAATTATTATCGAAAAAATTGTGGTATGGTTATTAAAATTGATAATAATGCTTCTAGTTATACTAATAATAGCGCTACATCGAATATGAAAGAAAATGTAAATAACAAAATTGAATCTTGTAGAAAAAATAGTGATAATATTAAAATAAGCAAAATTACAACAAAAAAAAAATTATAAATATGTTAAGTTACATTCCTAAAATATAGTCAACAAGAAGCTCTACAGTAAAAAATCTAAATAACATTAATAATAGTGATAAGAATAATTATAATAATGATAATAATAAATTAACTATAAATAGTAACAGTAATAATAATAATTTTAGTAACAGTAATAATATTAATTTTAATGATAACGGTCATAATAGTCAAGTTAATAGAAATTATATATATATAAACTCTAAAACTGATAGAAATAGTAGTAATAATGAAAATAATATTAGTAAAAATAGTAACGGCAACAAAGGTAATAATAGTAAAATAAACACAAATTTCGAATACGTAAAATGGATAAAGGGAGAAAAGCTAAATCCACAGAACAAACATATACAAAAAATTAATGATAAAATTATTGATCCAATGGTTCCCCCAATTGTAAGAACGACTAAAAGCGCGATCGAAAATGGTGATAGTATATATCCTCTTTCACGACTGCGAGATTATAGAATATATAACAACGTCAGATTATTTTTGTCTTACTTCCACGATCAAGATCATATTTGCTATGAGGGTATGACGCAAACAAGTACAAAGTATTGATTAATCAGGAAGAGTTGCCAACTGACTATCGGGAATTGCACAACCTATATAATCAATACCATGAAAAAATAGGAATTATGAATAAAGATGTCGCAAAAGACCTTATATCATTCAGACGTCATATTGATAATAAGCATAGGGAGTATCTTCAAAGAATTAGAATCTTGGAAAAACTACATGATAAGCATACCAAGATGATAGATCATACAATAACTTTTAAGGAAAATGGTTTAAAAATTTTGTATTTAAACATACATATGTAGCATCAGAAACAAAATACTTGAACTTGAAACGATTATTGAGAAATTAGAAAACATTGATATAGTAATACTGAACGAAATTTGGATCTACGACAATGAAAAGGCTTACTTTAGCCTACCAAATTTTAGAGTCATCTTTAATTGTAGAAACCAAAACAGAGGTTGTGGTACAGCTATTTTTATATGTCAAAATTTAAATTTCAATATATTACTTCAATACGAGTTATACAATATCATAATAATTGAATTATCTAACACAAGATCGAAAATAACAATTCTTGCTTAAAAACAATGTTTCAAATTGTTCAGAGAGATATTGAAAATATTCTAACTTCATACAGTTCAGACGTTATCGTTCTTCAAAAATTAATTTTAAGAAATTTAAATAAAAAGTGTTTTTTATTTTATTTTATTTTGTTAACTTGACCTATAATCATAATTTTTAAACTAGTGACCTACTTTTCAATATACTTTATTTTTTGTGTACTTCAAAACTGAATTTTAAATAACAATTTTAAAGTAATTAATAATTCAAAAAATAAATATAAGAACAAAAACAATAATAAAAAACAATATTTAAAGATTTAAATATTGATTTAATAGTGATTTAGTGATTTAATTTTTTTTCTTGTAATTTCATATAATTTATATTGCTTATTATTACAATGGAATTTAAATGCAGTGCAAAAAATTGTTTAGTTACTGAAATAAAAGCAGATTCAGTAACTTGTAACGGGTTCTGTAACCGTACATTTCATGGAGTTTGTTTAAACGCTCCTAGAAATTGGTATAACAACTTCTTGACGCAGCATTTTGTTTGTGAAGCTTGTTTAGATCAACAAACTTACCTGAGACAATTTTCTCATGAAATCTCGTTAAACATTAATGCCGTTAGAGAAAATTTTCAAGGTACAGTGGTGAAATTATTGGAAGTTGTAAAGAGCAATACAGCCAGCTTTACGGAAATGGAAAGAAATTTCGAACTACTTAATAACACTCTTAGTAATCTCAAAAATGATCAAAAAAGAAGTGTTAGCGAGCTAATCAAAGTAGAAACTAATAATTTAAAAACGGAAATTTCAACGTTTAAAAACATTATTGAAAAATCATTAGCACAAGATCCAATTAATAATAAGCTTTTGTATGCGTTGGACAATATAAAGCAGCTTTTAATCTCTAATTTAGAAAATATAAATAAAACTGATATTTCAATGAGCTTTCGGGATGTAGTATTGGCCGATTTAGATATCCTTAAGGCCAAAATAGAGACAATTAATGATGGTGTTAAAATTTGTAGTATTTCGCATCAGAATGATCTACATTCAAACGATTCAGCTAAATCACTATTTGATGAAAAAAATGATGTAGATAAGGCTAAGACGGTTAACATTCAAGCAACTAAGGAAAAAAATGACGATATTTCATTCGAAATAGAAGCAGTTGATCCACCAGAGGTTATAAATAAACCTAAATTTAACCTAAGGATTTCCAACCTTAGCACTAATAAAACAGAGGAGAAACTAGTCAGATACATAAAAAAGAGGTCGAATTGTGAAGAGGTTCATTGTAAATTAATCACACCAAAGTGGCTGAAATATAAACCGCAGTATCATACTTTCAAAGTTAGTGTACCGGAAACGAAAGTTCAGGAAATAAATAATATTAAATTGTGGAATAAAGGGACAAAATTATCCATCTTTAAACATTTAGGTAAACAATCAAATAATAGTAAATTAGATTTAATAAAAAATAAAAATAAAACAAAACCTAATATTAATATTAATAACGCTAAAAGTACAACAATCACACAAAAAAACAAGAACAGAAATACACGCAATAACACTAAATTCACAAATAAAAACAATATTATAAGCAAAAACAAAACACAACCTATTTTACACAAACAAAGTATAATTTTAACTCAATCACCAATTAAATTTCAGACTAATTTGCCTTCTTCTCACATTATTTCTAATACTACTTCCACCATAGAGGTGCCGAATAGCATTTCAAATAAAATTACTAATGTAGAGTCCAGTTCAATAAATTTTACTAATTCAGTAATTAGTTCAGTTCCAAAAGTGTCAATAACGTTTAAACAATATTCTCCAAATGATATAATGAATATTTCACTACCAAATGCTAGCAAATATCCTAACTTCATACAGGAACAAACCTTTAATGCTGGCATTCCTTGTACTCAGAGCTTAAACGTTAACTGCAACACGACATCAATTAACGATAACGCTGATTATCAAAGCATTAATAATTTTCAACGCTGATTATCAAAGCATTAATAATGCTTTATAATTTTAAATTGGGACGATCTGTTAATACAACAGGATATTAACTCTTCAATTTCTATCTTTTACTCTAAAATTTTCGACATAAAAACCTCCTTTGTGCCAAAAATTCGTAAAAAAGATAAAACAACAGAACCTTGGCTTAATAGAGAAATTAGGACATTGCGTAATCAACGCAACAAACTTTACAAAAAAATTAAAGTTACAAAGGATCCTGATGTTAATTTACTGAACATGTACAAGGATCTTGCTTTTGAATTTAAACAGAAATCAAATCTAGCATACGATAATTATGTCAATGAAATTGGAAATAAATTAATTATAGATCCAAAAAAGTTTTTTGACTTCATTAATACAAAGCGGAAAACCTATGGATATCCAAGTTCAATGTCTAAAGATAATGTTTTTTCTTCTTGTCCTAATGTAATCTGCAAAGAAATTTGCAGATTATTTTCAAAAAGTTTATAGGCCATTAGATTCGCCTACTAATTTTACATTTTCTAACTCCCATAATAGATCTAATTCAATTATTACAGATCTATATCTTTCGGAAAACGAAATATTTGAAGCAATTACCAACCTTGATACAAAAAAAGGTGTAGGACCCGACTTGATCCCACCTTCTTTTTTATATAACTGTGCCAATTATTTGACGCAACCGCTTCATTTTATTTTCAATCAATCGCTTTCGACAGGCATTTTTCCGAATGCGTGGAAATCTTCTTTTTTAACCCCCATTCATAAAAAGGGTGACAAAGCTTCCGTCGAAAATTACCGTGGTATAGCTATCCTATCAACTATTCCAAAATTGTTCGAAAAAATTGTAGTCAGTAAAATAACACCCGTCATAAATTCAAAATTAAACGAACAACAACATGGATTTACAAAAGGTCGTTCTACTACAACCAATCTTACGGTTTACACATCGGAAATACTAACTGAAATGGAAAATGGTTATCAAGTTGATGCTATTTACACGGATTTTAGCAAAGCTTTCGATCGTGTTGATCACAATATTTTGTTTAAAAAACTTGAAACTTTAGGCATTTCAGGTTCTTTCCTTATTTGGCTTTGCTCTTATCTTACTGAAAGAACTCAAAATATTAAATTCCAAGGTTATTTATCGAACACAATTAATGTCACCTCGGGAGTGCCACAAGGAAGCCATTTAGGCCCACTTCTATTTAATATTTTTATTTCAGATCTTTCTAAAAAAACTAGAAGGTGTACCACATATTGCATTTGCTGACGATCTTAAAATTTACCACGTTATCAAAAATAGTTCCAATTTTGAATTACTTCAATCAAATTTACATTCTTTACAAGAATGGTGCTTCTACAACAAATTAGAACTTAACATAGCGAAATGCAAGGTCATAAGTTTTACACGAAAAAGATCTACAATGCTTTTCGACTATACAATAGATAACATAGTTCTTGAAAGGGTGTCCTGTATGACCGATCTTGGCATTCTTCTGGACGATAAACTTAACTTCGATCTTCACTATGATCATATGATTTCCAAAGCAAATAAAATGTTAGGTTTTATTAAGAGAAGGGCTAAGGAATTTAATAACCCAGCAGTGACAAAAGCTCTTTATTGCTCGTTAGTTCGATCTATTCTAGAATACGGTAATATCGTATGGGATCCAGTGTTTCAATTACATTCCAATAGGATAGAATCCGTTCAGAAACAATTCCTTTTGTTTGCCTTGAGAAACCAATATAATCCTATAGACTATTCTACTCTTCCAAGCTACTCTACAAGACTTAAATCATTGAATATGTTAACCTTATCTTCACGCAGGCAAATGCTTTCATCCTGCTTTACTTTTGACATCATAAAAAAAAATATTGACGTTCAATTCTTAGTAAATAAGGTTAGATTAAACAATGTAGTCAGAAATACAAGAAACACTAAATTTTTACTAGAAAATACACACAGAACAGAATATGGAAGAAATGAGCCAATAAACAGATGTTGCACTACATTCAACAAACACAGTCATCTTTTTTCACCAGACATATCAAGAAATTCTTTTAAACATAAATTAACACAGAAATTCATAAATGACTTAATTACTTAAATTACCTAATTATTTTGTAAACATTTAAAAAAAAAAAAAATAATAATAATAATAATATATTTAATTCAAGTTCAAGTTCATATTATACATTCCACTTAATTATACGCTCATACTGTGTTTTTGTTCTGTAAGCATTTTTTTTTTATTGTTTTCAAATTTAATATATAGTACAAATTATAAAATTTTCATTGTAAATTTTTAGCTTAGTAATCAAAAATGTTTTTTATTTGCTATTGTTTGTGTATTTTGTTAGCTTTAATTTTTTTTAGCTGTAAGATTTTTTATGTAAAAACCTTGCTTTGGTTTAATAAATAAAATAAAAATAAAATAAAATGAAAATGTATCCGATCTTCAACAATTAATTAAAATTATTCAACAAACAAAGGCATTAAGCTCCACAAAATACACAGTCAGAAATAGAAAAAACTCTTGGATTACAATTGATATTTTACAAATTTAAAAAAAACGGCGTGTCCCATACGACACTTTTAAAAAAGATCTTAATAATCAGGAAAAAAAAAGAATATTATCAAAAAATTAAAAAGGAGGTAAATAAAATAATAAAAGAAGCAATATACGGAAAATATGATCGAACATGCTGGTAAAGATACGACAAAGATTTGGAAAGCTATTAATGATACAATTAGGAATAGCTCTGATACTGCAAAAGAAACTATCGAAAGTATTGTAACTGAAAGTGGAGAAACAATAAATAATGATCCAGAAATAGCTACTACGTTAAATAAATTTTTCAACGAAATTGGTAATAAAATTATTGAGGAAAATAAAATAAACTGTAATGTTTCGAGAGGTTGCATAATTAACGACAAAACCATGTATTTAGATCCAGTTACAAAAAATGAAGTTTACAATCTTATAATGACTTTGAACAAAAACGCTGCACCAGGAATAGATAATATCACGGTTAGAGATCTGCAATATTTAGTCATTCTAATAAAAAAACCTCTAACCACAATAATTAACAATACATTTCGGGATAATATTTTTTCGGATTGTATGAAAGAAGCAATTATCACACCTAAAATAATTATCACACCTTCATAAAAATGGTTCCAAAACAATTTGCGGCAACTATAGGCCAATTTCTGTGTTAAACTCTATTAGCAAAATCTTTGAGAAAGCAATAAATAATAGGATTAGAAATTTTATAACTAAAACAATTGGATTTGATGTTAACCTTCATTGAAAAAAGTGGAACAGAATCGGCCATCAGCACTACATTGGACCAGATTTATAATGCGTTAGACGAAGGAAACTATGTAGCAGCAGTATTTGTAGACCTTTCAAAAGCCTTTGACGTTGTTAATCACAAAAAATTGTTGATGTTTATCGACAACATGGGAATAAGAGGTTCAGTAAACAAATTAATAGCAAGTTATCTGAAAAATAGGACCCATTGCACAAGGATTAATCAAACACTTAGTGAAAAACTGACAATCAAAATAGGACTACCACAAGGCTCATTATTAGGTCCCTTACTATATTTGCTTTATATAATGAACATTTTTAAATTCGGCCTTAACTCAAACTACAATATTTACGCAGATGATACAAATTTTATTGTTAAAGCTAAAAGTGTTGAAAACCTGCAAACAATTCTGAATCAAGATTTGAAAAAATTTTGTAACTGGCTGAACTATAATAAACTGTGTATGAATACTAAAAAAACAAATTATATAGTATTTAATCCAAAAAGAAAGAATTATAATTTGGAAATTTTTGCAAACAACCAACTATTAGACAGAGTGGAATGGGTTAAATACTTGGGACTGTATATAGATGAAAATCTTAAATGGGATAAACATATAAGCGAAATAAAAAAGAAGATTATTCCGTTATCAATGGCTATAAAAAGAGCTGGAGGGGTACAAAGAAGACAGCTAAGCTTATATATCATGGTCACATCCTTTCGAAAATTAGGTATAACATTACAACATGGAGTCACTGCTCAAATTTCCACAAAAAACAAATGGGAACCATAATGAATAAAATTCTTAAAACACTATACAAAATTAGCACAAGAACAAACACAAAAACTGTATATAATGAAACGGAGCAAATGGACATAAGCCAGATTATAGATTTTGAAAAATGCAAATTTATTTGGAAAATCGTAAATAAGCAAATAAAAACAAATTGGACAATAAACTCTAGAATTACGATACATGACCATAAAACCAAGGCGATGAAGTATGGAAATTTAAAAAATTCTACTATTAAGTTATTTAATAAATTACCACATGATATGAAAAGCTGTAAAAGTGCAAATAAATTTACGAAATTGTTGAAAAAATATTTAACTAGGAATAATTAATATAGATAAAGCAAAATTTGTAATTTTTATATATGCTTAAAGTGAATATAAAATTAAAATTATAATTAATTTCTTTAAACACAATTATTTAAATAAATTAAATTGTCTGAAATTAATATGTATATATGTATAATTATAATTATATAAATAAATAAATAAAAAAAAAAAAAATATTCTATTCCATGAACAATATTCATTTCTTCCATGAACAATATTTCCTTAATATTCTACTAATTATAAATTATAAGAAAAACGTCTATTATTTTTTATTAATCTGTAGCACCCAGCATGGGTGCATGGGTGCTACCCGAGACCTTTCGTATGAAACGTCGGTGTTTTAACAGCTACACCATTGGCTGGAAGTGTAATTTAGTGCAAAATAATTTTTATTTTTTTAAAAAAAAAATGAATGATAATTTTTATTTTGGTCAGTTTTTTTTAACTTATGAATTTAGAAATATTTTTTTTAAAATCGGTGCATTGTTTAGAGTAAAACAACAATATTAAAATGTTGGTCGCTACTACATTCATCATAATTTTTTTGGACTGCGGACTTTTGGACTTTTTCATTCGAACGATTTTTTCACCAGACTTCAGCATAACAGTATTAATATTTTACTGACATAAAATGAAACCGTATGTCTACATAAACTGCAGCCTTATGTCTTGAATTAGAATAGCACAGATACAAGTTATAACGATCTACATTATTTTCTCCTAAATCTATAATGTTCCTAGTGCCGATTTCATGTCGACCATTTACTTGATATTCTTCGCTTTGATTTCTTTTTCCAACTTTAGCATTGAAGTCGCCCTTCACTATTACTATGTCTCTTCGAGATGCTCTACATAGTATTAATGTTAGTTGAGCATTGAATTCATCCTTAAAATCCCCTTCCGCTACTTCTGTAGGGGCATACCCTTGTATTATTGTTATATTCTTGTATTTGGTAACTAGTATTGCAGTGTTTAATCTTTCTAAGATAGCTTATCAAGTTTTTAACGCTATTCTTATGTTTCTTATTATTCTTATGTTTCTTGTCTATTAGTATTCCAACTCCTTATTCCGCTCTATTATTGTTATTTTGTTACTTATATAAATATGTTGTTGTTTATTGTAAGTAACTCCTCATAATTATTCCATCTTACTTCGCTAAGCCCAAAGATCCCAATTTCGTATTTTTTCATTTCTTTCTCAACTTGAGCTAGCCTAGAAGTTTTTCTTAACTTTCTAATGTTCCATTGCATTCCAAGACTCTGTTTCAGTTTCGGTAATAGTTTTTGTTCACAAAGTAGGTGATTGGTCTACTGTTGGTATTATGATGTTTTTTTATTAGTTTTCCAAGTGTGTTATAGCGCTCAACCACGCCATGTTTTTGAATTCCGCAAGATGTGCTTGACGTTCTGATGTTTATTGGGATATTGTACATGATAGTATGATACATATTATGTCATCTCTATAATTTGACATATGCGCATGTTAATATAGGTTAGTATACATTTTGTTAATTTATTATTCGATTATAGGATATTTAAATTATATAACCCGGGAATACCACATTGTTAAGAGTGTATTTCTGTGCTCTAACAAACTAGACTAAGCAATAGATAATATTTCTGTTCAGTAAGAGTTTTCCTTGTTTGATAGTCGAAGGAAAAGATCGGCTTTTAAGAATTTTTAATTAAAATATAAATTTTATTTTTTTTTATTTAGCGTTTATTTGAATTGCTAATAATTAATAATTTTAATTCTTTTTGTATGTATTATAATCTTGAATCTGGAATCATAAATAAGATAAGTGCACTTTCTTTTCCTATTATTTTTTATTTTTTTTATTTTTGCATTTCTGCCATGGTCGTCGCTTATACAATACAATAATTATTTATTGAATTTTTGTTTTTCTTTAATAGTTGCATTAAATTGAAAATAAGAATACAAAATATTTTTATTTTATTATTTTATTTAATTTTACAACAATTTTAAATATTTTATTAAATTATTAATAGATATATTTCTTCTTTTTTTTTGTTTGCTTTCTATTGAAAGTAATATAAATGCATTAATTTTTTCTTACACTATTTTATTTTCACTCATTACATTATAATTTTGTTGTATTTTTTTTAACATAAGTTTTCTTTTTTTTCATAAGTTATAACTTTAATTTCTTTTATATTATTATTAATCAACTTAACTTATTTTTTTTATATATATTTTTATTCAAATATATATAAATTGAGACACACTATAAACATACCATTACACACAATTTTGTTATAATTCCTTCTTATAATTTAACAAAAGATAAGTAATATTTTAACTACAAATTTTTCTTTTTATTTTTAATATTGATATCTTAGTTTTAATTATTAAATTTTAATTTATTTATTTTAACTTTATTTTAAGAGCTAAAATAAAAACTAAAGAAAAAATAGATAATGCTATCGAAAATTTTATCAAAATTGTGCAAAATGCTGCATGGAATAATACAAAAGAATGTAAATATAAAGCAGCAGCTTATAATTATCCAAGATCTATCTTAAATACATTAAAAACGAAAAGAGCTAGACGTAGATTGCAACAAACACGTGACGCAGCTGATAAAAAGCTTTTAAATAGAATAACTCAAAATCTGAGAAGAAAAATTTTAGAAATAAAGAATGATAATTATAAAACTAATGTGGAAAAATTATCAGATAAAAAGAAAAAAAATATTCTTTGTGAAAAGCAACAAAGAGTCTAAAAAAAACTATCTTGCAAGTTCCAGCAATTCAGAACAAAGATTACAAATGGGCAAGAAACAATAAATAAAAGGCCGAAACATTCGCAGATCATCTGGAACAAATCTTTCAGCCGAATCAAATAGACTCAGATCACTACATTGAAAATGACGTTAGAACAAGTTTATCATATATAGGTTTTTCAATAAATTTATTTATACTTTGCAATAGGATATCATACAAATAGTAAAAAAAGACTTTTTTTTAAGTCAAATCAAGTTTGTTTTATTGCGCAAATTCATAAGCTTAATAAAATTTAGATATGTATGTAGGTAAAAGAAGATATAAAAAGCGAGAAAGAAAAACATTCATTGATACTTTTGGATATCAAGATTATAAAATAATAAAAACGAAAACGTAAACAAAATAACGTGTAATCCCTATTTATGTTATTATTTACATAAATAGTAAGAAAAGAATTTTTTCAAGTCAAATCAAGTTTGTTTTTATTGCCTAATTTCGTTTTTGGCTTTTGTTCTTATTTGTAAAGGAATACAAGAAAATATAAATGTGAAAATAACAAAACCTGATTTTGTTTTTAAAAAAAAAATTAAGAACAATAATGAAATAAGAAAAACAACATGAAAAAACAACAACTTATGTATACTAAGTGAATACACATGAATTTTAAAAATATTTTGCATTCTTTTAATTTCTGTTTACGTGGTGTAAAATAAATAGTAAAAATTAATTTGACTCTTTCAAACAATTTAAATGTAAAATTTTACCTCCACTTTTACACCCTGTTCTTTCAGTAAAGCAAAATAATAAATTAATGTTCTCACTTTGTAGAAGTTCTAGTGAAGCAAAATACAAAGGAGAATATTATCATAATGAAAGATCATTAATAGCAACTTGGGTGATAGATGAAGTCATAAAAGCTATTGAAAAGGGTTATGTACTCCATAATATTTACGAAGTTTGGGCATACAAAACAGTAAAATACGATAAAACTAATTCCATTGACGGGTTATTCACAGGGATGATGAATAAATCTATAAAAAATAAGCAAGAAGCTTCCGGTTGGTCTTTAATGTGTCAAACTGAAGAAGAAAAAGAAAATTATATAGAAAATTGTTTAAACGTAGAAAAAGTTAGAATACGAAAAAATCCAGAATAACCCTGGCTTAATTTGCTAAATTAATGTTGAACTCATTTTGGGGAAAATTTGAACAGCGAGAAAACAACAAATACAAATTATAAATCCACCTTTCCAATTGTATGAATTGTTAACAAATCCTTCCGTGGAAGTGTGTTCAATATTACCTATAAATGAAGAAAACATAATAGTGAGCTGGCAGTATAAAGATGAAGCAGCAACTTCTTTAGCAACTATCAATATGTGTATAGCAGCTTACACAACACAATCACGTCTTGAACTATACAGTTATTTAGAGCAGCTTAATAATAGAGTCTTATATTATGACACGGATTCTGTTATATTCATAAGCAAAGTAGGAAAAAATGATCCGCCAGTGGGGGGAATACATTGGTGATATGACTGACGAATTAGAATGTTATGGTTCTGACAGCTATATTACAGAATCTTTTAGTGGTGGGCTAAAAAAACTCTGTATATAAAGTACATTGCACAAGTGGTATGCAAAGTTAAAGGTATTTCTTTAAATTATAATGCTTCTAAACAAATAAACTTTGATAGTATTAAAAATGATGTGTTGAATTCTCAAGACCCGAAAGATATTTTTGTAATTCCGGACAATATTAAAAGGAACAAAAATCATGATTACAACAACTGAAACAAAACGGTTTCAAAATTAATTCTTTTTCATACGAAAATTTAATTTCGTTTGAATAAAAATGGTTTGTGTGGGCATACTGTAAGTTTTAATAGTTGAATTCAAAATCAGAGTATTTCTTTTTTCCAGAATATTTATATCCATAAATGTATGTATGTATGTCTATGCGAGATTTTTAATTTCGAGATTTTAATTTTTGGGATTTTGATTTTCGGACCTTTGATTTTTCAGGATTTTGATTTTCGAGATTACGTACCCAACCCTATAAATTTTCAATTTTTATTATTCTCTTTTTCTATTGTGTGTAGTATTAGTTTTTGCTATGAAAAATGTTATTGTTGCAAACGTTTACGGCTTTTATATAATAGATATTTTAATCATTTTAACTTTAAAGAATTAAAAATACATTGAATTAAGAGAATAAGAACAAAAAATATAAAAATAAGAATATAAAACGTAATAAAAAAAATAAGACGTATACCAATTGCCAGCCAAATACAAAAGTATGTAATATGTATAAGAAAACATTACATAGCAAAATTGAAAATTTAAATAAAAATATTATTGCAATTTTATAATGTTCTTTATTTCTACTTAAAAATGCAACTCTTTAAAAACTTTGATTTATACACTGCCTTGTTTTTTTATTTCATTTCACACCATAACATTGTAATATTTCCTTTTCTTTCATAGCATAAGATTTTAATATTTCTTTTTTTCTATTTGTTATGTAGGTAAATATCACATGTACGTCTATGTAAGAAATAGACTTCAAAAATATTTAAAAATAATCAAAGTAGGTAACATTTTTTGTTCTTTTCCTATTATTTTTTTCTTCGCAGTATTTTTATTTTTACATTTTATTTTTTTTGTTATTTACGCTAAATATTTTTTTTATTTTTTTTTTTAATATTAAATTTATACATACAGTCTATTTAAAAAATAGAAATTTATTACCTATAGAACATTCTAATTTTTTTTGTTCGTTTATGTTTACCGTCCATTTACATGCATACATAAACATAATTGTTGCTATTACTTGATATTGTGTTAGTTTAAAATAAAACATAATAAACCCTGATAAAAAAAATGCGCTTTTTCGACGTTGAATCTGCGCAGAGAAATATGCTGAAAATATGAAGAGAAATTGCATTTATACAGAGCTCAGAAAATTTTCAGCGTAAACTGTTGCGTTGAAAGAGAGAATGATAATTTTCAACTCTTGTGCAGGAAATTGTTAACATCAACTGCAGCGCTAAAAAAGGTAATGAAAATTTTACTCATCTCATGTAGAAACTTTTCAGCGCTAAATTAAGCGCATAAGGTGGCGTACAAAATATTCTGCACTGCTTTCATAGCTTTTTTGCTGTAATATATTTGAAAAACTTTTTTGCTGTAATATATTTGTAAAAAGGGGTAAACTGTTGAAAATTTTTATCAGGGAATCTATAACAGTACATATATACCCATAAACTCATTCATATATGGATGTTATTGACTGGAAAGCATAACATTCACAAAATGTTGAAGAAAAAATTCAAAATTTAATTGAAAATATTATTGCGATTTTATATTTTAACTTGTGCTCCTTTAAAAGGTTTGGTTTTACACACTTCTTTATTTTTTATTACTCTTCGCAATATTTAAATTTGAATTTTTTCTTTTTTCTATTTTTCTGTTATCAACGTTAAGAACTTTTTTAATAATTTTTATAAATATTTAATATAAAAATGAATTGACTTTTTCATTAAAAAAATTACGCTTTCTTAATTGAAAATATTTAAAATAATCAAATAATATTTTTTCATAAATATCAAATTATTATTTTTTTTTTTCCTTGCCACTACAATAAGGAATATAGGGCATCCACTAAGTCATTTATTATTCATATTTGACTAAGCTTCAGTTTCGTGAATCATTAATTTCACTAAGTCGTTGATTACTCGGCTGTAGCTATTGTACAAGACTAAGACGTTTCTTTTATTCTACGCCATCTATTATCTTATACAAGAATTTATGGTTTATTATTATTTTATTATATAGCTATTACAATATGATATTAATTAATTATATTTTATAGGACATATGTACTTATTTTTAATTTAATTATATTCTACTAATTATATATTATAAGAAAAATCTATATTATTTTTTATTAAGCTAAATGACCCAGCCGGGGTTTGAACTCTAGACCTTTCGTATGAAAGGCCGGTGTCTTAACAACTACACCATTGGCTGGATACAAATATCAATGCTAAATTAACATTCAACAGATGTTTACATATATGAATTTTGAATTTCTTTTCTTCTTTTTTCTGTTATATGCAGTATTAATTTTTGCTATTAAAAATGTTATTATTCCATGCAAACGTTTATTTTCTATGATTTATTATGATATACATAAATGTTATATTACGAATTTTAAATATTTTTTATTCTTTTTTTCTGTTATGTAAAGTATAGTATTAGTTTTTGCTATTATTATATAGTATAGTATTAGTTTTTGCTATTATTATATAGTATAGTATTAGTTTTTGCTATAGTATTAGTTGTTCTGTATATTATTAGTTTTTGCTATGAAAAATGTTATGTTATTGTTGCAAACGTTTACGGCTTTTATATAATAGATTTTAGTTAAACAATATCTTTTTTATTAATCCTCATGTCCTCATTTTATTAATCCTCCTTTTTCTTCAAAACCTAGCCATTTAAAAAAAACTCTATTTCTTTGTTTTTTTCAGAATTTTTTCTACAAGGTATATGGGTATTTTACAGGTGTAATCTCAGCTTCATAAAAGCCTCCAGAAATTAGTGTGACAGTATAATTTGTTAGTTGATATGTAGTGAGATAAGTTTTATAGATCTTTTCAATTTTAAATATTTCTGTTGACCAATTTGGTTGATAACCTTTTTCGAAATGACCTTTATATTTACTTATTCTTACAAAATTTTCAACTTTATATTTATTTTTTTGAGAAATTTTAGGTTCAATATATATATTCCTAAGTACATTTTTTTCATATTTATTTCTAATTTTTTCAGGACGAAGTTTCGTTGTTATGTTTTGTTGAATTATATTATTTCATTAATGGTTGTACAATAGGTAACCATTTATAATTTCGGTTTAAACTAAATTTTTTCCACATGGAATTTTTCAATGTGCGATTAAATCGTTCAACAATTGATGAATTGATGAACAATGATTAATTAATTTTGAGGTATCATTTCCACTAAATGAATTTGCTGTGTCATTTAATCCTTTTTGTTTGCATTTTCTTCTAAGCAATTTATGTCTTGCCTGTCTATGAATTTCAGTTACTATTTGGACTCTTGACATTCTATTTATATTAAAGAATTATGTCAGCTAGCTTTAAAAATGTTAAAGGTATTGAGATAGTAATTATTATACATAAAATAATAAACCAAGGCATAATTTAAACTAAACGTTTGCTTGAGTTTAATTTGTTTTATACTTTTTTATTTTTTTATTGTTAATCAATTCTCTATTCTCTTCATATTTGTTAACATATAATTCATTAGATTTGTTTGTGAGTACATCAATTTCTACAAGAGTATAAAAGTTGGGTTTTATTTTCAATTTTAATTAATTTTTATTCTGATTTTTATTCAACAAAGGGCTAAAATGCCAGCTGATTGAACAACTCATTGAAGAAACTGAACACATAAATACACAAAATCAGATTCAGTATGATGAAATTACATCTACTGTGGAAGATGAGGAGTTAGCGGAAACAGAAGAATTTATGGTACCTCTTCAGACAGCAGAATTGGAAGAGGAAGACGAAGGAGAAGATCAATTTGGTGCAATTTGGAATATAAATAATCAGAAATTGGAAGAGGAAGACGAAGAAGAAGAGGATGGTTTTTCTCAAATTTGGAATATAAATAAACAGCAAGGAGCCCCTGCAAGGAGACCCTAATGATTTAATACTCTTAAATAATTTTAATTAAAAAAAATTGTCTATCTAAATATAGAAATAAAAATAAAACTAAGTTATATATTACTATGTATTTTGATTTATTATACAGTATAGGGTATATTAACTTTGATATGGTGTTTGTAACCACCAAAAGGAAACTAGTTAGATATGGACATGTATATATATTCTGAATCAGGATCACCTTCTGAGTCGATTTAACGATGTCCGTCCATCCATCCGTTCGCACGATAACTCCAAAACTAATAAAGCTATCTTGGTGAAATTTATATAGTAGATTACTAGTTACGAAAGGGAGACTAAGTTCGAATCTGGACAAAATCGGTCCATGGGTTCGGATTCTGTAAGCTTCCAAAATCAACAAAGATAGAACCTTTAAATTTTGTACAATGATGTTCCTTCCCGTTCGATTTATGTCTCTGAAATTTAAGAGGATTTGGTCGATGGGTCTGGATTTTGGAAGCTTCCGAACGAGCACCAGAGCAAATTAGATTATTTCCAAAACCAATAAATATATAACCTTCAAATTTGACAGAGTGGTGTTCTTTCATGTTTTATTTAAGTCTCTAAAATTTGAGAGGATTTGGTCCATGGGTTTGGATTTTGGAAGCTTCCGAACGAGCACCAGAGCAAATGAGATTATCTCCAAAACAAACTAAGATATAACCTTTAAATTTGGCAGAGTGGTGTTCTTTCATGTTTAATTTAAGTCTCTGAAATTTGAGAGAATTTGGTCCATGGGTTCGATTTTTGGAACCTTCCGTACGAGCCCCAGAGCAAACGAAATTATCTCCAAAATCAACAAAAATTGAACCTTTAAATTTTGTACAATGATGTTCCTTCCCGTTCGATTTATGTCTCTGAAATTTGAGAGAATTTCGTCCATGGGTTCGGTTTTTGGAAGCTTCCGAACGAGCCCCAGAGCAAACGAAATTATCTCCAAAATCAACAAAAATAGAACCTTTAAATTTTGTACAATGATGTTCCTTCCCGTTCGATTTATGTCTCTGAAATTTAAGAGGATTTGGTCCATGGGTTTGAATTTTGGAAGCTTCCGAACGAGCACCAGAGCAAATGAGATTATCTCCAAAACCAACTAAGATATAACCTTTAAATTTGGCAGAGTGGTGTTCTTTCATGTTTTATTTAAGTCTCTGAAATTTGAGAGGATTTGGTTCATGGATTCTCATCTTGGAAGCTTCCGAACGAGCCCCAGAGAAAACGAGTATATCTCCACAACCAACAACGATAGAACCTTTATTTTTAGTACAAGAGTGTGCTGTTATATTTCCTTTTCTATAAAATTGAAAGTTGAAATTTTGAAAAAATTTGAACCATGGATTTGTATATTGGAAGCTTCCGAACGAGCCCCAGAGCAAACGAGATTATCTCCAAAACCAACAAAGATAGAACCTTTAAATTTTTTACAATGATGTTCCTTCTCGTTTGATTTATGTCTCTGAAATTTAAGAGGATATGGTCCATGGGTTTGGATTTTGGAGGCTTCCGAACGAGCCCCAGAGCAAATGAGATTATCTCCAAAAACAACAAAGATCTAACCTTTAAATTCGGCAGAATGGTGTTCTTTTATGTTTGATTTAGTTCTCTGAAATTTGAGAGGTTTTGGTCCTTGGGTTCGGACTTTGGAAGCTTCCGAACGAGCCTCAGAGCAAATGATATTATCTCCAAAAGCAACAAAGATATAACCTTTAAATTAGGCAGAATGGTGTTCCTTCATGTTTGATTTATGTTTCTGAAATTTGTGAGGATTTGGTCCATGGGTTCAAATCTTGGAAGCTTCCAGACGAGCCCCAGAGCAAACGAGTATATCTCCACAACCAACAAAGATAGAACTCTTATTTTTAGTACAAAGGTGTTCTGTTATGTTTCCTTTTCTGTAAAATTGGAAACTGACATTTGAAAGAATTTGAACCATGGGTTCGTATTTTGGAAACTTCCGGACGATCTTGTGCAACGAGCATATCTCCAAAAGCAACAAAAGTAGAACCTTTAAATTTAGTACAATGGTGTTCTGACATGTTTTCTTTATGTTCCTGTTCAAGTTCAAGAAGTTCAAGCAGCTGCCAAAAAAACTTATGCATTTTTAATTTAATTCGATTTTATTCAGTGTAGGGTATTAATAAGTCGGTTGCATCGACTTACTGTTACATTTACTTGTTTTAATTGTTTTATGTAGTATATTACAGATTTTTTCTTTCAAAATTACAGGAATTTCAAAAAATAACCTTAAATAATTGCATTGAACATTAAAATGTTGCATTGATATATAAAGTACTTGCTGCAACGTTATTATCTGCTGTTCGCCACATAATTTTAGATATTCCCCAAATTATTGTTTTACATTAAGCTTAGCATTTTTATTAAAGGTCACATCATAAGGGCACAGTAGGATTAATGGTTACATGTCTCATAAATAAAGTAGCTTCTAAAATTTTCAGTTGAGATTCGTCAGAATCATCTGCAAAGAGGTAAAATTCTGGCCTTTCTAGTGTTAGGAGAATTCGAACATCAACATTGTTTATGAAAAGTATAGGTTGGTTAAACATATCTAGATGTAGTTTACCCATAAGTTCTACTACATGGTTATTTTGGTATAATTTTTGACGTTCTTTTGAACCACTATTATTTGATTTTGCTATATTCGGCTTATCTAACGTCCATCCAGTGCATTCTAAATGGGCTGTAGCGGCATCTGTACCGTAATTTAATAATGATTCAATGTAAGCTCTGTAATGGTAATTGCCATCTGATGGAGATATATTCTTTCCATTTAGTTGAACATTGCATTGTTTTATTAATGAGTGTAACTTATTATTCACTACACTTGGTTGTTGTATAGTTCCATCAGTTCTTTTTGTTTTTACCTTTATTCCATCGTGTTACATCTTTTTTTAAAATTTGTACTTTTATTTTAGATATGTAGAAGAGCAGTCTCTATATGTATCACCATGACCTAATGAAACAAATTTTATGATTGATGGATTATCTAGAGAAGCGATGGGGTTATAGCAAACTTCTTCAGAACGCAATATACTTGACTGAACGGCTTGTATTTTAAATATATCCAACTCAGATTTCATACACTCAATCATAATTATTCAAAAAAATATTTTCTTTTCCTTTTACTACTAACTTTGTGCCGCTTTGACGTATAATAATTTAAATTGTTAATAAGATGTCTTTTTATAGGTTTTCTTCTTTTTCTTTTACCTTGTCCATACATTTCATTGAGTTTTCAAATTGCACCTCGCCTTACAATTTTCATTATTTCTTTACTTCGATCTTGTACAACTTCTTTTATATTTGCACCTGCTGCAATATCAGATAAAGCATTAATACCTGAGTTAATAACCTCTCTTTTTAATATATTTGCTCCAGACGTAAATTTGGTTTTAATATTTAAAAAGTTTTTTTAAAATGCAATACCACTTTTGTTGGAATACTACTAGTAAAGAAATTCATTGGACTACCATACTTATCACATAATAAAATAGAAATATTGTCAAAACTTTTCTTTTTAAAAGGGACATATTGAATATTTTTAAATTTTATTGATTTTCTTCTATATTTTTAATCGTTATTGCTCTTAAGCATCTTATAATATTATCTCCAACGATATGTGGTTCAATAATATCAGTATATACAAATATAATATCAGACTTAATAGTTGTTATCAAGTATAATGTTTCTAATTATGATTTATATAGTTCAACAATTCTAGTTTTATGTTATTTAAAGTCTGGGAATTTGACAATCCACCACGTTAGTTTACTTACTTTTGGTAAAACAAATGATTTCCAATGACAATTAATTTGTTCAGATCTGTATGGAATGTATGAAATTTTATGTACAAATGTACGAATATACGAATGTACAAATTCTTTTTTCCGGGTTTTCCGTTGTACCAATGTATGAATGTATGTTGTACCAATACTATTATATTTCACCTCCGTACCTCCGATATAAATTGTAATTCTTTTTTCCGCGTTTTTTCCATATGCATTTGGAATAAAATCATTTATATATATTTCAAAAATACCAACTTTCCATTTGTTTGCAAAAGCTGATAATGTATTTTCTGGATAATAATTCAAAAATGAATCGCTGAGTAATGTAAAATTCATCGTTTATTTGAATGCAGTCCATGAGCTGGTTGACTTATTCTTACGAATGGGAAAATTAAGTTCGGTTTGAGTACTACCCATAATAGCTGATCGTAAAACACTTTTTGATGTATTGCTTACCTCTTTGCTATTTATAGTTTTTTCTTTGTTCCTTGGTGAGCTTGAGCTGTCTAAAGGAACTGTTATTATGTCTCCTGCATCAGATTCAAAAACTTGTAACGGTAACACTAACACTCAAAGGCGGTAACACTAAAGTTATCATTATGGCCGCTGACTTCGTATTTCACATAGGGCTAAGATTGCTGGTTTAATTGAACAAAAATGACAATCGACAGCAAGAAAATTCGTTTGCAACCCGCGAATGTTACAGAAATTGACATTAAAATTGGTAACTTTGTTAGAAGAATTAATATACCAACAATTAATATAAACAAAATTTAAATCAAGATTAAAATATAATCAGAGTTCAAATTGTAATTAAATTCAAAATTACACTTAAAGTCAACCCTAAAATTAACCAAGATCAAAATCTGAATTAAAATTAAGTTAAAATATCTAAAAAATTAAGGTTAAAGTCAAAATTAAAATTGAATTAAAATTAAAATGAAAAGTAAAATTGTACGATTTAAATACCCGAAGCTTGACAACACTATAAAGTAAAAACAAAAAAATATATTATTAATATTAATATCAATATTAATAACAATAATTATAATTATAGTTTTAGTTATTTAAAGTCTGGAAATTTGACAATCCACCACGTTAGTTTACTTAGTTTTGGTAAAACAAATGATTTCCAATGACAATTAATTTGTTCAGATCTGTATGGAATGTATGAAATTTTATGTACAAATGTACGAATATACGAATGTACAAATTCTTTTCGGGTTTTCCGTTGTACCAATGTATGAATGTATGTTGTACCAATACTATTATATTTCACCTCCGTACCTCCGATATAAATTGTAATTCTTTTTTCCGCGTTTTCTCCATATGCATTTGGAATAAAATCATTTATATATATTTCAAAAATACCAACTTTCCATTTGTTTGCAAAAGCTGATAATGTATTTTCTGGATAATAATTCAAAAATGAATCGCTGAGTAATGTAAAATTCATCGTTTATTTGAATGCAGTCCATGAGCTGGTTGACTTATTCTTACGAATGGGAAAATTAAGTTCGGTTTGAGTACTACCTATAATAGCTGATCGTAAAACACTTTTTGATGTATTGCTTACCTCTTTGCTATTTATAGTTTTTTCATTGTTCCTTGGTGAGCTTGAGCTGTCTAAAGGAACTGTTATTATGTCTCCTGCATCAGATTCAAAAACTTGTACATTTTTATTTCTAATAGATTTTCTTTTTCTGAGACCTTCTCCAGCTGAAGCAGCTGACAATGTTTTTGTAAAAATTTCTTCTTCCATTTCATCATCGAATACTTCGTCTGCTTCATTTTCGTACACTTCTTCTTCGGGAACAACTTGTATTGCAGCATCTTTTTTTTTTTCGAGGGTTGGTGGAAAATTAGAAGGTCACCAAGAGGAACTGCACGTGGTTCCTCAGAATAGTGTTGGACTTTAACCAACCAAAAGCACCTCCCTTTTAAAACCAAACTTTAGGATGGAACCCTTAATACAAATGTACACCTTGGTTTTGGGGATGTGGGAAGGATGGTTGGGAAATTGGAATTGGGAAATTTGGGATTATGGGGAATAGGTAGGAAAATTTGGAGGGACATTTTAAAGAAAGATGTTAATGTTCTTCTTAAACTTAAGTAAATCGTACACATATGAATTACCAACTTTAGGGAACACATGTGATGGTATATGGTTCCACAAACGGGACGTGCGCATAACAAACGAATTTCCATAAGCCGTATTTCGCCATCTTGATAACTCTACATTATAGAGATGAGCTTCTGTTACACTCGTTGTTTCGCGTTTGAAAAGTTTGAGTGGAGGCATTAACTCTTTTATTTCTTTGGAACAGACGTTAATCCCTACGAGATATCTATAAAACAAGGTTAGTCACATAATTGTACAGCAATGGCCGAGTGGAGTGAGCATTGAAGTTACACTGGGGTCGTTGATAAGACGAATAGCTTTGTTTTGCACATTATCTAGATAACCTAGCGCTATTTGAGGGCCTGCAGCCCAAATGTGTGCATTATACTCCATTTTCTGCCTAATGTACGTTTTATAGATATTAAGATCAGATGCAGAAAAGGTTTTGCAGCGGTTCAAAAATCCCATACATTTAGCTGCATCTTTAGCTATACCAAAACTATGATTTGACCAAGTCAATTTTTGGTTTAGCTCGATACTCAGCATGTTTAAATCTGTTGAATGATGCAAAACTTCTCCCTGAAATAGTAGGTTAGGAATAGTGGTGCCAATTTTTCGCGAGATCAGGCAGCATTGAGTTTTTTGGTGTTGAAATCAACTCTGTTAACTTCACCCCATTTTTGGATTTTTGCTAAATCATTATTTAGCTCACTAATAGTGAAATTTTTTGCTGTTATACTAATTTGGCGATTAATGTTACAGCGGCTATGAAACTCATAGGAAGCTACAAGGGTGCTGTCGTCTGCGAAGCTATGAATAGGATTGGAGGTTAATGAAAGTAGGTCATTGATAAATATTAAGAAGAGAGTGGGTGATAAAAGTGATCCTTGAGGGACACCCAACATTTATTTTGAATTTGTCAGATAAATATCCATCGATCAGTACACGAATCGCACGATTCGAAAGGAAATCTTCAACCCATTTTAAAAAAGCCCTACCTAGACCTAATGCTTTGCATTTTGCCAATAGAGCATCGTGCCAAACTCGGTCGAAAGCCTTAGAAATATCAAGAGCCACAACATCGGACTCACCAGAATGTTGGGAGATGCTTAGCTTCTCACAAAGGTAAGTCATGAGATCACTGGTTGAACGACGGGCTCTGAACCCGTATTGTCTGTCATGAAGCAAACCTTTGTGATCCAGGTATTTCCCAAACTTTTGATTCACAATTTTTTTCATTACTTTGGAAAGAACCGAAGTTATAGCAATAGGGCGGTAGTTAGAGGGAGCGTTTTTGATACCATTTTTGGGAATTGGGAAAACATGTGCAACCTTCCATTGGGTAGGATAAATACCCGAAGTGAAGAAAAGGTAGAAAATGTTGCGCCGAGGTTTTGAAATACTGAAGCAGGTATTTTTGAGCACCATGGTAGTTATAACCATCTGGACCGGCTGACTTATTTGTATCAAGATTTTTCAAAATTTTCATCACCACCCGCGTTCTAAAGTAAATTTTACCGAAGGAGCAGCCAATTTCTGGAACGGAGGGTGGCATCTGAGCTGACTGAGGCAGTGTCGAATTGGAAGCGAACTGCTTGCCAAATAAGTTCGCCTTCTTTTTAGAATCTGATACGGTTCTGCCACCTCTGTTATCAACAAGTGGTGGAAGAGAAGACCTTCTAACGTCTTCTTTTAGACTTTTGGCAAATGTCCAAAAAGATTTATTATTCTTTGGCATGTGTATTATTTTACGCTTCAACTTTTGGTTGAACAAGTATTTTTGCTTGTTGATGACTCTCTTGCATCTGTTTCTAACCTCTATATAGTTGGCCCTGTGAGCCTCCGACCTGTTGATTTAGAACCTTTTAAACGGTTTTAAACTGTTGATTTAGAATCTCCTCTTTTCTAGAAATGGCTTCCTTGCAAATGCGATTAAACCAAGATTTGGGCCTCCTTTTGACGGTTTTCATGAAATGAGGAATGAATAACCTCATTCTAAATAAAATAGTTTCACTAATCACATTTGCAGCAAAGTTGACATTTCTATTACGGAAGCAGAATGACATCAAAGGTTCTAAAAAAAATTGTTAAGGCCCTCCTAATTAGCATGGCTGTAACGCCAAATTAATTTTTTGGGAGGGGACCTCTGGTCTGAGATTGGGCTTATCCGGAAACTTGTGTTAACCAAACAATGGTCGGAATTATCCAGGAGGCAACCAACTGAAACCACATATTTTTCAGGGTGTGTGATGAGAAACAGATCCAAGAGGTGACCTTCTTGATCAGCACGCTCCGGGACCCTAGTGGTTACTAGAGAAATGAAGCCAGTCCCCGTTATGAATGTTGAAATCTCCCGCCAGAACAATTTCAGTTTCTGAAAATGAGTGCAAAATTTCATTGATCTGGTTCGATAGATTTTCGATTTCAATAGCAGTTTCTTGAGTTTATTTGAGTTGGGTGATCTGTATAGGAAACAGAAATGTATGACTTACTTTTCAACGAGAATTTTGACCCAAATATAGTGAAAGGTTGGGCTAGAACATTCATAATTGTGATGAAAGCGATGTCATTTTTTATATAGATTGCGATACCTCTTTTGGGTACGAAGTGTGAAATAAGTAAATAGGCGGTAACACTAAAGTTATCATTATGGCCGCTGACTTCGTATTTCATATAGGGCTAAGATTACTGGTTTAATTGAACAAAAATGACAATCGACAGCAAGAAAATTCGTTTGCAACCCGCGAATGTTACAGAAATTGATATTAAAATTGGTAACTTTGTTAGAAGAATTAATATACCAACAATTAATATAAACAAAATTTAAATCAAGATTAAAATATAATCAGAGTTCAAATTGTAATTAAATTCAAAATTACACTTAAAGTCAACCCTAAAATTAACCAAGATCAAAATCTGAATTAAAATTAAGTTAAAATATCTAAAAAATTAAGGTTAAAGTCAAAATTAAAATTGAATTAAAATTAAAATGAAAAGTAAAATTGTACGATTTAAATACCCGAAGCTTGACAACACTATAAAGTAAAAACAAAAAAATATATTATTAATATTAATATCAATATTAATAACAATAATTATAATTATATTTTGCTTTGAGCGAGCAAATGATTCATAACAACATTCAACAGTTTTTAACATACACTTTTAAGTGACCTTATTGAACGCAGCTACAACCAAAAACCCACTAAAAGCCAAATTTACCACCAGAAATAAATAAATTAAATTACGTAATTAATAAGGAAGAATACTTATCTTGCCGCCATTGGAGTGTAGCCATAATTAGGAAGAAATTAAAAATCAAAATTTTATTTTATCACAACTATCGAAATAAAATTAAAAGAAAAATGTGCACTTGTTAAATTTAATATTTAAAAAAAAAAAAAATTTATTTTTTCCTTAATTAAAAAACAAGAAGTGTTGTCACTTCAAAGGTCAAGCAAAAATAAAAATAAAAAACCGTATGTTTATTTGAGCTTCTGCATCAATACACAGAGGTTTTGCACGAGCTTGAGTACCTTTTGTTTCTGTAATTTAATTGCTCTTTATTCCGAGAAAGAACTCTAAATTTATTTCTTATTTTAAATAGATTTTGACGATATATATACCATTTTTGAGTGTTTGTCAGTTGTTTATTTAACAGTATGTTTTTCATGTTTTTATCCAACTCATAGAGTTCAACATCTGCATTTTTTAAATTAAATCTCGCGTTGCAATATAATAATTTTGTTAAATGTTGTATTACTTATTCATTTTATAAAATTTCCGATTATACCTGACAGTACTTCACCAAGAAGCGTAGTAAAAATCCACCACGTTGAATAATGATTTTCTTTTGCTACTTATAGATTTTTGACGATAAACGAGGGATCTTAATTCCTTTTATACGGGTTGTTGATTTTTTACTTAGATTACAATTACTTTTTAAAATATTTAAAGCAATTTCACAAAATGTTTTGATTACTTCAGAGTCACAGTTTTTATAATTACTTTCTGAAATTTTCGTTTAGAGCTTTTTAATAGGTGCAATATATGACGATTGGCCTTCAACCGTTTCATATTCTTTCCCAAATAGCTCTAATTGATTTCTTGCACAAAAACACAAATTTTTTCCAAATATATCACTTCTTATTTGAAATAAATCATTAACGTCTTGAGTAAGATCTATTAATATATACTAAATATGTGCATAAAAGCATTTGAAATCGCTTTCAAAACATGCACATTTAAACAAATGTTGTGTATACTCGTTTTGAAGTTTTCAAATTGAGTAAATATGAGAGAAAATTTTGACTACTCAATTTGTTCAAGAGAAATAAAATCAAAACATAGAACATAGTGTACTCATTAGCAAACTGTACTCAACACAAAACCATTTGATTCCTTTGATTTATACAGTGAATACCCTGAATATTTTTTATTATGCATATGGGGAGTAATGGGTAACGTGATAATAATAATATATGATATATATATATATTATACTAGGGAATTAAAATAATACTTTACATATACTTTACTTTACATATGTACATTCCATATATATTAAATTCCTTACAAGTAATTAATAGAAGATAAATAAGAAAAAAGTAAAAATTAAAAAGAATAATTGGAGATATTTAGAGATAAAAATTGTTTTCTATTTTATTTTTGGTTTTGTTGTTTTCAAAGATATTTGGTAAAACCATTATTGGTGATGAGCATAATTTATTATAATAAAGTATTTTATTGCTTATATATTTATTTAGTTTTAAAAGTTGAATTAAATTATTTTAATAGAATATATACATTTACAACATATACAACAGCATTTAATAAAAATAAGAATATGTACCTTTTATTTTTGAAAATTATACTCCTTTCCCTTAAGTCTTTAAAAATTTTACCTGTTCTGTAAAGAGTTCACCGCAAAGAAAAATTATTCGGCCCACCTTTGCAAATAAGTAAACTATTGTTTTTGAATATTTTGTACCTGATCTATTTTAAATAACTAAATTTAAGTACATGTTTCCTGATCCTTTAAAATTAAGTCTATTTATTCCTGATCTTTTAAATTTAAGTCTATTTATGTGTACCTGATCTTTTTAAAATAATCAATATTGTGAGAATAAAATAAATGGACTTAAATGGGCTAACGGACTAATTGATTATTTGGATGTTAAATCTATATTAAAACACTATTTAGAACCAACGCAAAAAATTTATGACAAAGGAGAACAAACTTTCCCTTAAAAAGTAGTAAAATTGACAGTAGTAAAATAGAAGATCTAACCACAGATTTACCTTCATTACTAAAGATTGATAAATATAAATCAACATGTCCTATACACTTATCCAACAACAGTTTAAGATGTGCTGTTAAACATTGCTATAATGTGTACATGTATCTGACAAAAGAATAAATTTTAAATTAAAACCTTCAATTTTCATACTTGCACGATATGAATTTAAATAACAAAACTAAAAAGTACACTTCAACATAAAACACTTCATGCACGTGTGGGTTTATGCTTACAGATCAGCACGAAAAGGTAATTGAGAGGAACAGAAGTAGATTTCAAAAACGTATAGAAAAAGTTGGTTTCACTATTTCTAGTATCTTAAAATATTGTGTACCTGATCTTTTTAATATAATTTACACTAACATTATATATTAAGTGATGTAATAAAACGTTGGCTGGGTATAGATAGACGATTTTAACGATTTTAAATTTATCAATTTGAATATTCTTAAAAAATATATGTATGTTGTAAAAATAATGTTCAAATAATTTATAATACCTAGGTACTTTAAAAAAATAAATTTCTATTTTATAAATTTGTTATACAAAAAAAAAGTTTTATAATTTTCAATAATGCGTTACATCGTAAGTAATTAGTGCGTACTAAGTAGTATGTACTCGATAACATCTAAGACTATGAACATCCACACACACATTTCTTTGTTTAACACTAACTAATACTAATAAGAAAATTTAAATAATAAATAAAAAAATATCTTTTTGTAGATATCATACAATTTTAAGATTTTATTATTATTGAGATTTTTTTTATATTTTGTGCTTTGTAGAAAGTAAATATACATAAAAACTTAAACAAATACATAATAATAATATATACTTTTTTGAACTAAATTTTTATCACAATATATATAATATTTACAGTCTTAAAAAATAAATGTATCCAGGTATAGACACCCTTTTCAAATTAAAAATTTTGGAATCGTAATACTTAGATACATATTTAGTGTATCTAAATTTTATCTATTAATAAAATTATACATATTATCATTTTATTTAGTATTATAGATTAAAGATTTTTTTAAATAAATATGTATATATTTAAATTAAAAAAATGCTTTCTGTGTAAAATGAACAGAATTGAATAATTGAATATGCTCTGGTCCACTGGCTCTATTATTACGCTTAATCTGTTCCTGGGAAATAAATCCCTCGTTCGCTCGTTTTAATATTTGCAATATTTACAAAATAATTTTAACAAATTATTAAACATAAAATAAAATAAAATGATATACCTACATATAAAAAATTCAATAAATTAACAGAACTTCAATTACACATTTCGATTCAATAAATTCAACAACAATAACTTCAATCAACAATTTATAAATTAATGGTACACAAAAATTTTAAACATAATGCTCTTATTCCGCCCCCCTTCCATCCTCGACCTTAGAATACTAGTGTAGTGTTCGTAGATAGTAGATTTAGATACATAAACAAAAACATTGTATCTACATATAATATTACATATTATAATATAATAATATACATTCTATAATATAATATTCTAGGCTCTGTATAATTTTTCATTTGAATACCTGTCTATACTCAGTGTATATTGATCATATTTCAAGTACTCGTTTTTATTTTCAAAATATCAAATCTTTTACGAGATCAAACTAAATACGCATTTGAATTTGATTTGTACAAATATACTTTTTGTTTACAATCGAGTATAGCTTTTACTGTACTCTTTCTTGATTGAGTGTGGTGAATTACTGTACAAGGAATATAGTATAACAATAGAGAGAAAAAACAAATGTACGCATGGACATCTTTAATATATACCCATATAGGTCTGATGTCACTTGATTATATACTTTCTCAAATGCTTTGATTTGATTTGGATAAATCTGGCGAGCTAAGGATAATATCTGAGATTTGTCTATTGGATTTTTAAAAAGCATTAGTTATTTACAGTTAAGCGAAATGTCTTTTAAAAACTTACCCTGGTAAAAAATATTTTGAATTACAAATATTACAGACCAGTTTCTATGATGTGAACCTCTGGTAAATAAATCACATACATACTTATCATTAGAATTTAGCATCATATCATCGATAATATACAACAAAGGTTCTTGATTATCATTAAAATCTGATATTATATTGCCATGATCAACATCTTTCATATATACTGGAACCGCATTTTTGCCTGGATTACACCAAATAATTCTATTAATGTGTGGTAGTATATTTTCTTTCTTATATTTTATTAAATTATGGATAAAAGTTGTTTTACCACAGCAGGATGGCCCAGCCACCATCATTGTAAATGGATATATTTATATAAAAAGCTCTTTTCCAAAATTAATATGAATGTAAATTTAGTTATTCTATCAAACATTCATCCAAAAACCTTCGACATGGATAAATAAATATTCGTAGTTGACCTACAATTTTTACGCGGAAATGAAAAGCAGTATTTCCTAAAAGAGCTAGCTATACTTACAAAAGGAAGTTTAATTCCAATTGTGTATCACTTTAAATCACCATACCGCGCAGAAGAACTTAGTCAAGAAGTAAAATTTAATACTCAATATTGTGAAAATAAAATAAATGGACTTAAATGGGCTAACGGAGTAATTGATTATTTGGACGTTAAATCTATATTAAAACTCTATTTATAATCAACACAAAAAATTTATGGCAAAGGAGAACAAAAAAAACTTTCCCTTAAAAAGTACATTGACAGTAGTAAAATAGAAGATCTAACCACAGATTTACCTTCATTACTAAAGATTGATAAATATAAATCAACATGTCATATACACTTATCCAGCAACAGTTTAAGATATGCTGTTAAACATTGCTATAATGTGTACATGTATCTGACAAAAGAATAAATTTTAAATTAAAACCTTCAATTTTCATACTTGCACGATATGAATTTAAATAACAAAACTAAAAAGTACACTTCAATATAAAACAAGAAATTCACTTCATGCATGTGTAGGTTTATGCTTACAGATCAGCACAAAAAGGTAATTGAGAGGAATACGCACGTGATGGAAGCAGATTTCAAAAACGTATAGAAAAAGTTGGTTTCACTATTTCTAGAATCTTAACATCTGATCATCGCAAAATTGTAAAAGCGTTTATAGTTAAATAATTTTTTTAAATATATAACACCATCTGTTTTATTTTTATATATTTAATCCATCCATTTTCTGCCTAATGTACGTTTTATAGATATTAAGATCAGATGCAGAAAAGGTTTTGCAGCGGTTCAAAAATCCCATACATTTAGCTGCATCTTTAGCTATACCAAAACTATGATTTGACCAAGTCAATTTTTGGTTTAGCTCGATACTCAGCATGTTTAAATCTGTTGAATGATGCAAAACTTCTCCCTGAAATAGTAGGTTAGGAATAGTGGTGCCAATTTTTCGCGAGATCAGGCAGCATTGAGTTTTTTGGTGTTGAAATCAACTCTGTTAACTTCACCCCATTTTTGGATTTTTGCTAAATCATTATTTAGCTCACTAATAGTGAAATTTTTTGCTGTTATACTAATTTGGCGATTAATGTTACAGCGGCTATGAAACTCATAGGAAGCTACAAGGGTGCTGTCGTCTGCGAAGCTATGAATAGGATTGGAGGTTAATGAAAGTAGGTCATTGATAAATATTAAGAAGAGAGTGGGTGATAAAAGTGATCCTTGAGGGACACCCAACATTTATTTTGAATTTGTCAGATAAATATCCATCGATCAGTACACGAATCGCACGATTCGAAAGGAAATCTTCAACCCATTTTAAAAAAGCCCTACCTAGACCTAATGCTTTGCATTTTGCCAATAGAGCATCGTGCCAAACTCGGTCGAAAGCCTTAGAAATATCAAGAGCCACAACATCGGACTCACCAGAATGTTGGGAGATGCTTAGCTTCTCACAAAGGTAAGTCATGAGATCACTGGTTGAACGACGGGCTCTGAACCCGTATTGTCTGTCATGAAGCAAACCTTTGTGATTCAGGTATTTCCCAAACTTTTGATTCACAATTTTTTTCATTACTTTGGAAAGAACCGAAGTTATAGCAATAGGGCGGTAGTTAGAGAGAGCGTTTTTGATACCTTTTTTGGGAATTGGGAAAACATGTGCAACCTTCCCTTGGGTAGGATAAATACCCGAAGTGAAGAAAAGGTAGAAAATGTTGCGCAGAGGTTTTGAAATACTGAAGCAGGTATTTTTGAGCACCATGGTAGTTATAACCATCTGGACCGGCTGACTTATTTGTATCAAGATTTTTCAAAATTTTCATCACCACCCGCGTTCTAAAGTAAATTCGTTTGCAACCCGCGAATGTTACAGAAATTGACATTAAAATTGGTAACTTTGTTAGAAGAATTAATATACCAACAATTAATATAAACAAAATTTAAATCAAGATTAAAATATAATCAGAGTTCAAATTGTAATTAAATTCAAAATTACACTTAAAGTCAACCCTAAAATTAACCAAGATCAAAATCTGAATTAAAATTAAGTTAAAATATCTAAAAAATTAAGGTTAAAGTCAAAATTAAAATTGAATTAAAATTAAAATGAAAAGTAAAATTGTACGATTTAAATACCCGAAGCTTGACAACACTATAAAGTAAAAACAAAAAAATATATTATTAATATTAATATCAATATTAATAACAATAATTATAATTATATTTTGCTTTGAGCGAGCAAATGATTCATAACAACATTCAACAGTTTTTAACATACACTTTTAAGTGACCTTATTGAACGCAGCTACAACCAAAAACCCACTAAAAGCCAAATTTACCACCAGAAATAAATAAATTAAATTACGTAATTAATAAGGAAGAATACTTATCTTGCCGCCATTGGAGTGTAGCCATAATTAGGAAGAAATTAAAAATCAAAATTTTATTTTATCACAACTATCGAAATAAAATTAAAAGAAAAATGTGCACTTGTTAAATTTAATATTTAAAAAAAAAAAAAATTTATTTTTTCCTTAATTAAAAAACAAGAAGTGTTGTCACTTCAAAGGTCAAGCAAAAATAAAAATAAAAAACCGTATGTTTATTTGAGCTTCTGCATCAATACACAGAGGTTTTGCACGAGCTTGAGTACCTTTTGTTTCTGTAATTTAATTGCTCTTTATTCCGAGAAAGAACTCTAAATTTATTTCTTATTTTAAATAGATTTTGACGATATATATACCATTTTTGAGTGTTTGTCAGTTGTTTATTTAACAGTATGTTTTTCATGTTTTTATCCAACTCATAGAGTTCAACATCTGCATTTTTTAAATTAAATCTCGCGTTGCAATATAATAATTTTGTTAAATGTTGTATTACTTATTCATTTTATAAAATTTCCGATTATACCTGACAGTACTTCACCAAGAAGCGTAGTAAAAATCCACCACGTTGAATAATGATTTTCTTTTGCTACTTATAGATTTTTGACGATAAACGAGGGATCTTAATTCCTTTTATACGGGTTGTTGATTTTTTACTTAGATTACAATTACTTTTTAAAATATTTAAAGCAATTTCACAAAATGTTTTGATTACTTCAGAGTCACAGTTTTTATAATTACTTTCTGAAATTTTCGTTTAGAGCTTTTTAATAGGTGCAATATATGACGATTGGCCTTCAACCGTTTCATATTCTTTCCCAAATAGCTCTAATTGATTTCTTGCACAAAAACACAAATTTTTTCCAAATATATCACTTCTTATTTGAAATAAATCATTAACGTCTTGAGTAAGATCTATTAATATATACTAAATATGTGCATAAAAGCATTTGAAATCGCTTTCAAAACATGCACATTTAAACAAATGTTGTGTATACTCGTTTTGAAGTTTTCAAATTGAGTAAATATGAGAGAAAATTTTGACTACTCAATTTGTTCAAGAGAAATAAAATCAAAACATAGAACATAGTGTACTCATTAGCAAACTGTACTCAACACAAAACCATTTGATTCCTTTGATTTATACAGTGAATACCCTGAATATTTTTTATTATGCATATGGGGAGTAATGGGTAACGTGATAATAATAATATATGATATATATATATATTATACTAGGGAATTAAAATAATACTTTACATATACTTTACTTTACATATGTACATTCCATATATATTAAATTCCTTACAAGTAATTAATAGAAGATAAATAAGAAAAAAGTAAAAATTAAAAAGAATAATTGGAGATATTTAGAGATAAAAATTGTTTTCTATTTTATTTTTGGTTTTGTTGTTTTCAAAGATATTTGGTAAAACCATTATTGGTGATGAGCATAATTTATTATAATAAAGTATTTTATTGCTTATATATTTATTTAGTTTTAAAAGTTGAATTAAATTATTTTAATAGAATATATACATTTACAACATATACAACAGCATTTAATAAAAATAAGAATATGTACCTTTTATTTTTGAAAATTATCGTTTTGATTTTAAAAAATAACGATCAAGAAAAATCTTTTTAATAAGGAGGAGTACTCCTTTCCCTTAAGTCTTTAAAAATTTTACCTGTTCTGTAAAGAGTTCACCGCAAAGAAAAATTATTCGGCCCACCTTTGCAAATAAGTAAACTATTGTTTTTGAATATTTTGTACCTGATCTATTTTAAATAACTAAATTTAAGTACATGTTTCCTGATCCTTTAAAATTAAGTCTATTTATTCCTGATCTTTTAAATTTAAGTCTATTTATGTGTACCTGATCTTTTTAAAATAATCAATATTGTGAGAATAAAATAAATGGACTTAAATGGGCTAACGGACTAATTGATTATTTGGATGTTAAATCTATATTAAAACACTATTTAGAACCAACACAAAAAATTTATGACAAAGGAGAACAAACTTTCCCTTAAAAAGTAGTAAAATTGACAGTAGTAAAATAGAAGATCTAACCACAGATTTACCTTTATTACTAAAGATTGATAAATATAAATCAACATGTCCTATACACTTATCCAACAACAGTTTAAGATGTGCTGTTAAACATTGCTATAATGTGTACATGTATCTGACAAAAGAATAAATTTTAAATTAAAACCTTCAATTTTCATACTTGCACGATATGAATTTAAATAACAAAACTAAAAAGTACACTTCAACATAAAACACTTCATGCACGTGTGGGTTTATGCTTACAGATCAGCACGAAAAGGTAATTGAGAGGAACAGAAGTAGATTTCAAAAACGTATAGAAAAAGTTGGTTTCACTATTTCTAGTATCTTAAAATATTGTGTACCTGATCTTTTTAATATAATTTACACTAACATTATATATTAAGTGATGTAATAAAACGTTGGCTGGGTATAGATAGACGATTTTAACGATTTTAAATTTATCAATTTGAATATTCTTAAAAAATATATGTATGTTGTAAAAATAATGTTCAAATAATTTATAATACCTAGGTACTTTAAAAAAATAAATTTCTATTTTATAAATTTGTTATACAAAAAAAAAGTTTTATAATTTTCAATAATGCGTTACATCGTAAGTAATTAGTGCGTACTAAGTAGTATGTACTCGATAACATCTAAGACTACGAACATCCACACACACATTTCTTTGTTTAACACTAACTAATACTAATAAGAAAATTTAAATAATAAATAAAAAAATATCTTTTTGTAGATATCATAAAATTTTAAGATTTTATTATTATTGAGATTTTTTTTATATTTTGTGCTTTGTAGAAAGTAAATATACATAAAAACTTAAACAAATACATAATAATAATATATACTTTTTTGAACTAAATTTTTATCACAATATATATAATATTTACAGTCTTAAAAAATAAATGTATCCAGGTATAGACACCCTTTTCAAATTAAAAATTTTGGAATCGTAATACTTAGATACATATTTAGTGTATCTAAATTTTATCTATTAATAAAATTATACATATTATCATTTTATTTAGTATTATAGATTAAAGATTTTTTTAAATAAATATGTATATATTTAAATTAAAAAAATGCTTTCTGTGTAAAATGAACAGAATTGAATAATTGAATATGCTCTGGTCCACTGGCTCTATTATTACGCTTAATCTGTTCCTGGGAAATAAATCCCTCGTTCGCTCGTTTTAATATTTGCAATATTTACAAAATAATTTTAACAAATTATTAAACATAAAATAAAATAAAATGATATACCTACATATAAAAAATTCAATAAATTAACAGAACTTCAATTACACATTTCGATTCAATAAATTCAACAACAATAACTTCAATCAACAATTTATAAATTAATGGTACACAAAAATGAAACAGAAAAAATATACAAAATTTTAAACATAATGCTCTTATTCCGCCCCCTTCCAATGCTCTTATTCCGCCCCCCTTCCATCCTCGACCTTAGAATACTAGTGTAGTGTTCGTAGATAGTAGATTTAGATACATAAACAAAAACATTGTATCTACATATAATATTACATATTATAATATAATAATATACATTCTATAATATAATATTCTAAGCTCTGTATAATTTTTCATTTGAATACCTGTCTATACTCAGTATATATTGATCATATTTCAAGTACTCGTTTTTATTTTCAAAATATCAAATCTTTTACGAGATCAAACTAAATACGCATTTGAATTTGATTTGTACAAATATACTTTTTGTTTACAATCGAGTATAGCTTTTACTGTACTCTTTCTTGATTGAGTGTGGTGAATTACTGTACAAGGAATATAGTATAACAATAGAGAGAAAAAACAAATGTACGCATGGACATCTTTAATATATACCCATATAGGTCTGATGTCACTTGATTATATACTTTCTCAAATGCTTTGATTTGATTTGGATAAATCTGGCGAGCTAAGGATAATATCTGAGATTTGTCTATTGGATTTTTAAAAAGCATTAGTTATTTACAGTTAAGCGAAATGTCTTTTAAAAACTTACCCTGGTAAAAAATATTTTGAATTACAAATATTACAGACCAGTTTCTATGATGTGAACCTCTGGTAAATAAATCACATACATACTTATCATTAGAATTTAGCATCATATCATCGATAATATACAACAAAGGTTCTTGATTATCATTAAAATCTGATATTATATTGCCATGATCAACATCTTTCATATATACTGGAACCGCATTTTTGCCTGGATTACACCAAATAATTCTATTAATGTGTGGTAGTATATTTTCTTTCTTATATTTTATTAAATTATGGATAAAAGTTGTTTTACCACAGCAGGATGGCCCAGCCACCATCATTGTAAATGGATATATTTATATAAAAAGCTCTTTTCCAAAATTAATATGAATGTAAATTTAGTTATTCTATCAAACATTCATCCAAAAACCTTCGACATGGATAAATAAATATTCGTAGTTGACCTACAATTTTTACGCGGAAATGAAAAGCAGTATTTCCTAAAAGAGCTAGCTATACTTACAAAAGGAAGTTTAATTCCAATTGTGTATCACTTTAAATCACCATACCGCGCAGAAGAACTTAGTCAAGAAGTAAAATTTAATACTCAATATTGTGAAAATAAAATAAATGGACTTAAATGGGCTAACGGAGTAATTGATTATTTGGACGTTAAATCTATATTAAAACTCTATTTATAATCAACACAAAAAATTTATGGCAAAGGAGAACAAAAAAAACTTTCCCTTAAAAAGTACATTGACAGTAGTAAAATAGAAGATCTAACCACAGATTTACCTTCATTACTAAAGATTGATAAATATAAATCAACATGTCCTATACACTTATCCAGCAACAGTTTAAGATATGCTGTTAAACATTGCTATAATGTGTACATGTATCTGACAAAAGAATAAATTTTAAATTAAAACCTTCAATTTTCATACTTGCACGATATGAATTTAAATAACAAAACTAAAAAGTACACTTCAACATAAAACAAGAAATTCACTTCATGCATGTGTAGGTTTATGCTTACAGATCAGCACAAAAAGGAAATTGAGAGGAATACGCACGTGATGGAAGCAGATTTCAAAAACGTATAGAAAAAGTTGGTTTCACTATTTCTAGAATCTTAACATCTGATCATCGCAAAATTGTAAAAGCGTTTATAGTTAAATAATTTTTTTAAATATATAACACCATCTGTTTTATTTTTATATATTTAATCCATCCATTTTCTGCCTAATGTACGTTTTATAGATATTAAGATCAGATGCAGAAAAGGTTTTGCAGCGGTTCAAAAATCCCATACATTTAGCTGCATCTTTAGCTATACCAAAACTATGATTTGACCAAGTCAATTTTTGGTTTAGCTCGATACTCAGCATGTTTAAATCTGTTGAATGATGCAAAACTTCTCCCTGAAATAGTAGGTTAGGAATAGTGGTGCCAATTTTTCGCGAGATCAGGCAGCATTGAGTTTTTTGGTGTTGAAATCAACTCTGTTAACTTCACCCCATTTTTGGATTTTTGCTAAATCATTATTTAGCTCACTAATAGTGAAATTTTTTGCTGTTATACTAATTTGGCGATTAATGTTACAGCGGCTATGAAACTCATAGGAAGCTACAAGGGTGCTGTCGTCTGCGAAGCTATGAATAGGATTGGAGGTTAATGAAAGTAGGTCATTGATAAATATTAAGAAGAGAGTGGGTGATAAAAGTGATCCTTGAGGGACACCCAACATTTATTTTGAATTTGTCAGATAAATATCCATCGATCAGTACACGAATCGCACGATTCGAAAGGAAATCTTCAACCCATTTTAAAAAAGCCCTACCTAGACCTAATGCTTTGCATTTTGCCAATAGAGCATCGTGCCAAACTCGGTCGAAAGCCTTAGAAATATCAAGAGCCACAACATCGGACTCACCAGAATGTTGGGAGATGCTTAGCTTCTCACAAAGGTAAGTCATGAGATCACTGGTTGAACGACGGGCTCTGAACCCGTATTGTCTGTCATGAAGCAAACCTTTGTGATCCAGGTATTTCCCAAACTTTTGATTCACAATTTTTTTCATTACTTTGGAAAGAACCGAAGTTATAGCAATAGGGCGGTAGTTAGAGAGAGCGTTTTTGATACCTTTTTTGGGAATTGGGAAAACATGTGCAACCTTCCATTGGGTAGGATAAATACCCGAAGTGAAGAAAAGGTAGAAAATGTTGCGCAGAGGTTTTGAAATACTGAAGCAGGTATTTTTGAGCACCATGGTAGTTATAACCATCTGGACCGGCTGACTTATTTGTATCAAGATTTTTCAAAATTTTCATCACCACCCGCGTTCTAAAGTAAATTTTACCGAAGGAGCAGCCAACTTCTGGAACGGAGGGTGGCATCTGAGCTGACTGAGGCAGTGTCGAATTGGAAGCGAACTGCTTGCCAAATAAGTTCGCCTTCTTTTTAGAATCTGATACGGTTCTGCCACCTCTGTTATCAACAAGGGTGGAAGAGAAGACCCTCTAACGTCTTCTTTTAGACTTTTGGCAAATGTCCAAAAAGATTTATTATTTTTTGGCATGTGTATTATTTTACGCTTCAACTTTTGGTTGAACAAGTATTTTTGCTTGTTGATGACTCTCTTGCATCTGTTTCTAACCTCTATATAGTTGGCCCTGTGAGCCTCCGACCTGTTGATTTAGAACCTTTTAAACGGTTTTAAACTGTTGATTTAGAATCTCCTCTTTTCTAGAAATGGTTTCCTTGCAAATGCGATTAAACCAAGATTTGGGCCTCCTTTTGACGGTTTTCATGAAATGAGGAATGAATAACTTGCATACTTGCTCATACTTTTCATACTTGCACGATATGAATTTAAATAACAAAACTAAAAAGTACACTTCAACATAAAACAAGAAATTCACTTCATGCACGTGTGGATTTATGCTTACAGATCAGCACGAAAAGGTAATTGAGAGGAATAGAAGTAGATTTCAAAAACGTATAGAAAAAGTTGGTTTCACTATTTCTAGAATCTTAAAATATTGTGTACCTGATCTTTTTAATATAATTTACACTAACATTATATATTAAGTGACGTAATAAAACCTTGGCTGGGTATAGATAGACGATTTTAACGATTTTAAATTTATCAATTTGAATATTCTTAAAAAATATATGTATGTTGTAAAAATAATGTTCAAATAATTTATAATACCTAGGTACTTTAAAAAAATAAATTTCTATTTTATAAATTTGTTATACAAAAAAAAGTTTTATAATTTTCAATAATACGTTACATCGTAAGTAATTAGTGCGTACTAAGTAGTATGTACTCGATAACATCTAAGACTACGAACATCCCCACACACATTTCTTTGTTTAACACTAACTAATACTAATAAGAAAATTTAAATAATAAATAAAAAAATATCTTTTTGTAGATATCATACAATTTTAAGATTTTATTATTATTGAGATTTTTTTTATATTTTGTGCTTTATAGAAAGTAAATATACATAAAAACTTAAACAAATACATAATAATAATATATACTTTTTTGAACTAAATTTTTATCACAATATATATAATATTTACAGTCTTAAAAAATAAATGTATCCAGGTATAGACACCCTTTTCAAATTAAAAATTTTGGAATCGTAATACTTAGATACATATTTAGTGTATCTAAATTTTATCTATTAATAAAATTATACATATTATCATTTTATTTAGTATTATAGATTAAAGATTTTTTTAAATAAATATGTATATATTTCAATTAAAAAAATGCTTTCTGTGTAAAATGAACAGAATTGAATAATTGAATATGCTCTGGTCCACTGGCTCTATTATTACGCTTAATCTGTTCCTGGGAAATAAATCCCTCGTTCGCTCGTTTTAATATTTGCAATATTTACAAAATAATTTTAACAAATTATTAAACATAAAATAAAATAAAATGATATACCTACATATAAAAAATTCAATAAATTAACAGAACTTCAATTACACATTTCAATTCAATAAATTCAACAACAATAACTTCAATCAACAATTTATAAATTAATGGTACACAAAAATGAAACAGAAAAAATATACAAAATTTTAAACATAATGCTCTTATTCCGCCCCCCTTCCATCCTCGACCTTAGAATACTAGTGTAGTGTTCGTAGATAGTAGATTTAGATACATAAACAAAAACATTGTATCTACATATAATATTACATATTATAATATAATAATATACATTCTATAATATAATATTCTAAGCTCTGTATAATTTTTCATTTGAATACCTGCTATACTCAGTTTATATTGATCATATTTCAAGTACTCGTTTTTATTTTCAAAATATCAAATCTTTTACGAGATCAAACTAAATACCCATTTGAATTTGATTTGTACAAATAGACTATTTGTTTACAATCGAGTATAGCTTTTACTGTACTCTTTCTTGATTGAGTGTGGTGAATTACTGTACAAGGAATATAGTATAACAATAGAGAGAAAAAACAAATGTACGCATGGACATCTTTAATATATACCCATATAGGTCTGATGTCACTTGATTATATACTTTCTCAAATGCTTTGATTTGATTTGGATAAATCTGGCGAGCTAAGGATAATATCTGAGATTTGTCTATTGGATTTTTAAAAAGCATTAGTTATTTACAGTTAAGCGAAATGTCTTTTAAAAACTTACCCTGGTAAAAAATATTTTGAGTTACAAATATTACAGACCAGTTTCTATGATGTGAACCTCTGGTAAATAAATCACATACATACTTATCATTAGAATTTAGCATCATATCATCGATAATATACAACAAAGGTTCTTGATTATCATTAAAATCTGATATTATATTGCCATGATCAACATCTTTCATATATACTGGAACCGCATTTTTGCCTGGATTACACCAAATAATTCTATTAATGTGTGGTAGTATATTTTCTTTCTTATATTTTATTAAATTATGGATAAAAGTTGTTTTACCACAGCAGGATGGCCCAGCCACCATCATTGTAAATGGATATATTTATATAAAAAGCTCTTTTCCAAAATTAATATGAATGTAAATTTAGTTATTCTATCAAACATTCATCCAAAAACCTTCGACATGGATAAATAAATATTCGTAGTTGACCTACAATTTTTACGCGGAAATGAAAAGCAGTATTTCCTAAAAGAGCTAGCTATATTTACAAAAGGAAGTTTAATTCCAATTGTGTATCACTTTAAACCACCATACCGCGCAGAAGAACTTAGTCAAGAAGTAAAATTTAATACTCAATATTGTGAAAATAAAATAAATGGACTTAAATGGGCTAACGGACTAATTGATTATTTGGACGTTAAATCTATATTAAAACTCTATTTATAATCAACACAAAAAATTTATGGCAAAGGAGAACAAAAAAAACTTTCCCTTAAAAAGTACATTGACAGTAGTAAAATAGAAGATCTAACCACAGATTTACCTTCATTACTAAAGATTGATAAATATAAATCAACATGTCCTATACACTTATCCAGCAACAGTTTAAGATATGCTGTTAAACATTGCTATAATGTGTACATGTATCTGACAAAAGAATAAATTTTAAATTAAAACCTTCAATTTTCATACTTGCACGATATGAATTTAAATAACAAAACTAAAAAGTACACTTCAACATAAAACAAGAAATTCACTTCATGCATGTGTAGGTTTATGCTTACAGATCAGCACAAAAAGGAAATTGAGAGGAATACGCACGTGATGGAAGCAGATTTCAAAAACGTATAGAAAAAGTTGGTTTCACTATTTCTAGAATCTTAACATCTGATCATCGCAAAATTGTAAAAGCGTTTATAGTTAAATAATTTTTTTAAATATATAACACCATCTGTTTTATTTTTATATATTTAATCCATCCATTTTCTGCCTAATGTACGTTTTATAGATATTAAGATCAGATGCAGAAAAGGTTTTGCAGCGGTTCAAAAATCCCATACATTTAGCTGCATCTTTAGCTATACCAAAACTATGATTTGACCAAGTCAATTTTTGGTTTAGCTCGATACTCAGCATGTTTAAATCTGTTGAATGATGCAAAACTTCTCCCTGAAATAGTAGGTTAGGAATAGTGGTGCCAATTTTTCGCGAGATCAGGCAGCATTGAGTTTTTTGGTGTTGAAATCAACTCTGTTAACTTCACCCCATTTTTGGATTTTTGCTAAATCATTATTTAGCTCACTAATAGTGAAATTTTTTGCTGTTATACTAATTTGGCGATTAATGTTACAGCGGCTATGAAACTCATAGGAAGCTACAAGGGTGCTGTCGTCTGCGAAGCTATGAATAGGATTGGAGGTTAATGAAAGTAGGTCATTGATAAATATTAAGAAGAGAGTGGGTGATAAAAGTGATCCTTGAGGGACACCCAACATTTATTTTGAATTTGTCAGATAAATATCCATCGATCAGTGCACGAATCGCACGATTCGAAAGGAAATCTTCAACCCATTTTAAAAAAGCCCTACCTAGACCTAATGCTTTGCATTTTGCCAATAGAGCATCGTGCCAAACTCGGTCGAAAGCCTTAGAAATATCAAGAGCCACAACATCGGACTCACCAGAATGTTGGGAGATGCTTAGCTTCTCACAAAGGTAAGTCATGAGATCACTGGTTGAACGACGGGCTCTGAACCCGTATTGTCTGTCATGAAGCAAACCTTTGTGATCCAGGTATTTCCCAAACTTTTGATTCACAATTTTTTTCATTACTTTGGAAAGAACCGAAGTTATAGCAATAGGGCGGTAGTTAGAGAGAGCGTTTTTGATACCTTTTTTGGGAATTGGGAAAACATGTGCAACCTTCCATTGGGCAGGATAAATACCCGAAGTGAAGAAAAGGTAGAAAATGTTGCGCAGAGGTTTTGAAATACTGAAGCAGGTATTTTTGAGCACCATGGTAGTTATAACCATCTGGACCGGCTGACTTATTTGTATCAAGATTTTTCAAAATTTTCATCACCACCCGCGTTCTAAAGTAAATTTTACCGAAGGAGCAGCCAACTTCTGGAACGGAGGGTGGCATCTGAGCTAACTGAGGCAGTGTCGAATTGGAAGCGAACTGCTTGCCAAATAAGTTCGCCTTCTTTTTAGAATCTGATACGGTTCTGCCACCTCTGTTATCAACAAGTGGTGGAAGAGAAGACCCTCTAACGTCTTCTTTTAGACTTTTGGCAAATGTCCAAAAAGATTTATTATTTTTTGGCATGTGTATTATTTTACGCTTCAACTTTTGGTTGAACAAGTATTTTTGCTTGTTGATGACTCTCTTGCATCTGTTTCTAACCTCTATATAGTTGGCCCTGTGAGCCTCCGACCTGTTGATTTAGAACCTTTTAAACGGTTTTAAACTGTTGATTTAGAATCTCCTCTTTTCTAGAAATGGCTTCCTTGCAAATGCGATTAAACCAAGATTTGGGCCTCCTTTTGACGGTTTTCATGAAATGAGGAATGAATAACTTGCATACTTGCTCATACTTTTCATACTTGCACGATATGAATTTAAATAACAAAACTAAAAAGTACACTTCAACATAAAACAAGAAATTCACTTCATGCACGTGTGGGTTTATGCTTACAGATCAGCACGAAAAGGTAATTGAGAGGAATAGAAGTAGATTTCAAAAACGTATAGAAAAAGTTGGTTTCACTATTTCTAGAATCTTAAAATATTGTGTACCTGATCTTTTTAATATAATTTACACTAACATTATATATTAAGTGATGTAATAAAACCTTGGCTGGGTATAGATAGACGATTTTAACGATTTTAAATTTATCAATTTGAATATTCTTAAAAAATATATGTATGTTGTAAAAATAATGTTCAAATAATTTATAATACCTAGGTACTTTAAAAAAATAAATTTCTATTTTATAAATTTGTTATACAAAAAAAAGTTTTATAATTTTCAATAATACGTTACATCGTAAGTAATTAGTGCGTACTAAGTAGTATGTACTCGATAACATCTAAGACTACGAACATCCCCACACACATTTCTTTGTTTAACACTAACTAATACTAATAAGAAAATTTAAATAATAAATAAAAAAATATCTTTTTGTAGATATCATACAATTTTAAGATTTTATTATTATTGAGATTTTTTTTATATTTTGTGCTTTATAGAAAGTAAATATACATAAAAACTTAAACAAATACATAATAATAATATATACTTTTTTGAACTAAATTTTTATCACAATATATATAATATTTACAGTCTTAAAAAATAAATGTATCCAGGTATAGACACCCTTTTCAAATTAAAAATTTTGGAATCGTAATACTTAGATACATATTTAGTGTATCTAAATTTTATCTATTAATAAAATTATACATATTATCATTTTATTTAGTATTATAGATTAAAGATTTTTTTAAATAAATATGTATATATTTCAATTAAAAAAATGCTTTCTGTGTAAAATGAACAGAATTGAATAATTGAATATGCTCTGGTCCACTGGCTCTATTATTACGCTTAATCTGTTCCTGGGAAATAAATCCCTCGTTCGCTCGTTTTAATATTTGCAATATTTACAAAATAATTTTAACAAATTATTAAACATAAAATAAAATAAAATGATATACCTACATATAAAAAATTCAATAAATTAACAGAACTTCAATTACACATTTCAATTCAATAAATTCAACAACAATAACTTCAATCAACAATTTATAAATTAATGGTACACAAAAATGAAACAGAAAAAATATACAAAATTTTAAACATAATGCTCTTATTCCGCCCCCCTTCCATCCTCGACCTTAGAATACTAGTGTAGTGTTCGTAGATAGTAGATTTAGATACATAAACAAAAACATTGTATCTACATATAATATTACATATTATAATATAATAATATACATTCTATAATATAATATTCTAAGCTCTGTATAATTTTTCATTTGAATACCTGCTATACTCAGTGTATATTGATCATATTTCAAGTACTCGTTTTTATTTTCAAAATATCAAATCTTTTACGAGATCAAACTAAATACCCATTTGAATTTGATTTGTACAAATAGACTATTTGTTTACAATCGAGTATAGCTTTTACTGTACTCTTTCTTGATTGAGTGTGGTGAATTACTGTACAAGGAATATAGTATAACAATAGAGAGAAAAAACAAATGTACGCATGGACATCTTTAATATATACCCATATAGGTCTGATGTCACTTGATTATATACTTTCTCAAATGCTTTGATTTGATTTGGATAAATCTGGCGAGCTAAGGATAATATCTGAGATTTGTCTATTGGATTTTTAAAAAGCATTAGTTATTTACAGTTAAGCGAAATGTCTTTTAAAAACTTACCCTGGTAAAAAATATTTTGAGTTACAAATATTACAGACCAGTTTCTATGATGTGAACCTCTGGTAAATAAATCACATACATACTTATCATTAGAATTTAGCATCATATCATCGATAATATACAACAAAGGTTCTTGATTATCATTAAAATCTGATATTATATTGCCATGATCAACATCTTTCATATATACTGGAACCGCATTTTTGCCTGGATTACACCAAATAATTCTATTAATGTGTGGTAGTATATTTTCTTTCTTATATTTTATTAAATTATGGATAAAAGTTGTTTTACCACAGCAGGATGGCCCAGCCACCATCATTGTAAATGGATATATTTATATAAAAAGCTCTTTTCCAAAATTAATATGAATGTAAATTTAGTTATTCTATCAAACATTCATCCAAAAACCTTCGACATGGATAAATAAATATTCGTAGTTGACCTACAATTTTTACGCGGAAATGAAAAGCAGTATTTCCTAAAAGAGCTAGCTATATTTACAAAAGGAAGTTTAATTCCAATTGTGTATCACTTTAAACCACCATACCGCGCAGAAGAACTTAGTCAAGAAGTAAAATTTAATACTCAATATTGTGAAAATAAAATAAATGGACTTAAATGGGCTAACGGACTAATTGATTATTTGGACGTTAAATCTATATTAAAACTCTATTTATAATCAACACAAAAAATTTATGGCAAAGGAGAACAAAAAAAACTTTCCCTTAAAAAGTACATTGACAGTAGTAAAATAGAAGATCTAACCACAGATTTACCTTCATTACTAAAGATTGATAAATATAAATCAACATGTCCTATACACTTATCCAGCAACAGTTTAAGATATGCTGTTAAACATTGCTATAATGTGTACATGTATCTGACAAAAGAATAAATTTTAAATTAAAACCTTCAATTTTCATACTTGCACGATATGAATTTAAATAACAAAACTAAAAAGTACACTTCAACATAAAACAAGAAATTCACTTCATGCATGTGTAGGTTTATGCTTACAGATCAGCACAAAAAGGTAATTGAGAGGAATACGCACGTGATGGAAGCAGATTTCAAAAACGTATAGAAAAAGTTGGTTTCACTATTTCTAGAATCTTAACATCTGATCATCGCAAAATTGTAAAAGCGTTTATAGTTAAATAATTTTTTTAAATATATAACACCATCTGTTTTATTTTTATATATTTAATCCATCCATTTTCTGCCTAATGTACGTTTTATAGATATTAAGATCAGATGCAGAAAAGGTTTTGCAGCGGTTCAAAAATCCCATACATTTAGCTGCATCTTTAGCTATACCAAAACTATGATTTGACCAAGTCAATTTTTGGTTTAGCTCGATACTCAGCATGTTTAAATCTGTTGAATGATGCAAAACTTCTCCCTGAAATAGTAGGTTAGGAATAGTGGTGCCAATTTTTCGCGAGATCAGGCAGCATTGAGTTTTTTGGTGTTGAAATCAACTCTGTTAACTTCACCCCATTTTTGGATTTTTGCTAAATCATTATTTAGCTCACTAATAGTGAAATTTTTTGCTGTTATACTAATTTGGCGATTAATGTTACAGCGGCTATGAAACTCATAGGAAGCTACAAGGGTGCTGTCGTCTGCGAAGCTATGAATAGGATTGGAGGTTAATGAAAGTAGGTCATTGATAAATATTAAGAAGAGAGTGGGTGATAAAAGTGATCCTTGAGGGACACCCAACATTTATTTTGAATTTGTCAGATAAATATCCATCGATCAGTACACGAATCGCACGATTCGAAAGGAAATCTTCAACCCATTTTAAAAAAGCCCTACCTAGACCTAATGCTTTGCATTTTGCCAATAGAGCATCGTGCCAAACTCGGTCGAAAGCCTTAGAAATATCAAGAGCCACAACATCGGACTCACCAGAATGTTGGGAGATGCTTAGCTTCTCACAAAGGTAAGTCATGAGATCACTGGTTGAACGACGGGCTCTGAACCCGTATTGTCTGTCATGAAGCAAACCTTTGTGATCCAGGTATTTCCCAAACTTTTGATTCACAATTTTTTTCATTACTTTGGAAAGAACCGAAGTTATAGCAATAGGGCGGTAGTTAGAGGGAGCATTTTTGATACCATTTTTGGGAATTGGGAAAACATGTGCAACCTTCCATTGGGTAGGATAAATACCCGAAGTGAAGAAAAGGTAGAAAATGTTGCGCAGAGGTTTTGAAATACTGAAGCAGGTATTTTTGAGCACCATGGTAGTTATAACCATCTGGACCGGCTGACTTATTTGTATCATGATTTTTCAAAATTTTCATCACCACCCGCGTTCTAAAGTAAATTTTACCGAAGGAGCAGCCAATTTCTGGAACGGAGGGTGGCATCTGAGCTGACTGAGGCAGTGTCGAATTGGAAGCGAACTGCTTGCCAAATAAGTTCGCCTTCTTTTTAGAATCTGATACGGTTCTGCCACCTCTGTTATCAACAAGTGGTGGAAGAGAAGACCTTCTAACGTCTTCTTTTAGACTTTTGGCAAATGTCCAAAAAGATTTATTATTCTTTGGCATGTGTATTATTTTACGCTTCAACTTTTGGTTGAACAAGTATTTTTGCTTGTTGATGACTCTCTTGCATCTGTTTCTAACCTCTATATAGTTGGCCCTGTGAGCCTCCGACCTGTTGATTTAGAACCTTTTAAACGGTTTTAAACTGTTGATTTAGAATCTCCTCTTTTCTAGAAATGGCTTCCTTGCAAATGCGATTAAACCAAGATTTGGGCCTCCTTTTGACGGTTTTCATGAAATGAGGAATGAATAACCTCATTCTAAATAAAATAGTTTCACTAATCACATTTGCAGCAAAGTTGACATTTCTATTACGGAAGCAGAATGACATCAAAGGTTCTAAAAAAAATTGTTAAGGCCCTCCTAATTAGCATGGCTGTAACGCCAAATTAATTTTTTGGGAGGGGACCTCTGGTCTGAGATTGGGCTTATCCGGAAACTTGTGTTAACCAAACAATGGTCGGAATTATCCAGGAGGCAACCAACTGAAACCACATATTTTTCAGGGTGTGTGATGAGAAACAGATCCAAGAGGTGACCTTCTTGATCAGCACGGGACCCTGGACCCTAGTGGTTACTAGAGAAATGAAGCCAGTCCCCGTTATGAATGTTGAAATCTCCCGCCAGAACAATTTCAGTTTCTGAAAATGAGTGCAAAATTTCATTGATCTGGTTCGATAGATTTTCGATTTCAATAGCAGTTTCTTGAGTTTATTTGAGTTGGGTGATCTGTATAGGAAACAGAAATGTATGACTTACTTTTCAACGAGAATTTTGACCCAAATATAGTGAAAGGTTGGGCTAGAACATTCATAATTGTGATGAAAGCGATGTCATTTTTTATATAGATTGCGATACCTCTTTTGGGTACGAAGTGTGAAATAAGTAAATAGGCGGTAACACTAAAGTTATCATTATGGCCGCTGACTTCGTATTTCATATAGGGCTAAGATTACTGGTTTAATTGAACAAAAATGACAATCGACAGCAAGAAAATTCGTTTGCAACCCGCGAATGTTACAGAAATTGACATTAAAATTGGTAACTTTGTTAGAAGAATTAATATACCAACAATTAATATAAACAAAATTTAAATCAAGATTAAAATATAATCAGAGTTCAAATTGTAATTAAATTCAAAATTACACTTAAAGTCAACCCTAAAATTAACCAAGATCAAAATCTGAATTAAAATTAAGTTAAAATATCTAAAAAATTAAGGTTAAAGTCAAAATTAAAATTGAATTAAAATTAAAATGAAAAGTAAAATTGTACGATTTAAATACCCGAAGCTTGACAACACTATAAAGTAAAAACAAAAAAATATATTATTAATATTAATATCAATATTAATAACAATAATTATAATTATATTTTGCTTTGAGCGAGCAAATGATTCATAACAACATTCAACAGTTTTTAACATACACTTTTAAGTGACCTTATTGAACGCAGCTACAACCAAAAACCCACTAAAAGCCAAATTTACCACCAGAAATAAATAAATTAAATTACGTAATTAATAAGGAAGAATACTTATCTTGCCGCCATTGGAGTGTAGCCATAATTAGGAAGAAATTAAAAATCAAAATTTTATTTTATCACAACTATCGAAATAAAATTAAAAGAAAAATGTGCACTTGTTAAATTTAATATTTAAAAAAAAAAAAAATTTATTTTTTCCTTAATTAAAAAACAAGAAGTGTTGTCACTTCAAAGGTCAAGCAAAAATAAAAAACCGTATGTTTATTTGAGCTTCTGCATCAATACACAGAGGTTTTGCACGAGCTTGAGTACCTTTTGTTTCTGTAATTTAATTGCTCTTTATTCCGAGAAAGAACTCTAAATTTATTTCTTATTTTAAATAGATTTTGACGATATATATACCATTTTTGAGTGTTTGTCAGTTGTTTATTTAACAGTATGTTTTTCATGTTTTTATCCAACTCATAGAGTTCAACATCTGCATTTTTTAAATTAAATCTCGCGTTGCAATATAATAATTTTGTTAAATGTTGTATTACTTATTCATTTTATAAAATTTCCGATTATACCTGACAGTACTTCACCAAGAAGCGTAGTAAAAATCCACCACGTTGAATAATGATTTTCTTTTGCTACTTATAGATTTTTGACGATAAACGAGGGATCTTAATTCCTTTTATACGGGTTGTTGATTTTTTACTTAGATTACAATTACTTTTTAAAATATTTAAAGCAATTTCACAAAATGTTTTGATTACTTCAGAGTCACAGTTTTTATAATTACTTTCTGAAATTTTCGTTTAGAGCTTTTTAATAGGTGCAATATATGACGATTGGCCTTCAACCGTTTCATATTCTTTCCCAAATAGCTCTAATTGATTTCTTGCACAAAAACACAAATTTTTTCCAAATATATCACTTCTTATTTGAAATAAATCATTAACGTCTTGAGTAAGATCTATTAATATATACTAAATATGTGCATAAAAGCATTTGAAATCGCTTTCAAAACATGCACATTTAAACAAATGTTGTGTATACTCGTTTTGAAGTTTTCAAATTGAGTAAATATGAGAGAAAATTTTGACTACTCAATTTGTTCAAGAGAAATAAAATCAAAACATAGAACATAGTGTACTCATTAGCAAACTGTACTCAACACAAAACCATTTGATTCCTTTGATTTATACAGTGAATACCCTGAATATTTTTTATTATGCATATGGGGAGTAATGGGTAACGTGATAATAATAATATATGATATATATATATATTATACTAGGGAATTAAAATAATACTTTACATATACTTTACTTTACATATGTACATTCCATATATATTAAATTCCTTACAAGTAATTAATAGAAGATAAATAAGAAAAAAGTAAAAATTAAAAAGAATAATTGGAGATATTTAGAGATAAAAATTGTTTTCTATTTTATTTTTGGTTTTGTTGTTTTCAAAGATATTTGGTAAAACCATTATTGGTGATGAGCATAATTTATTATAATAAAGTATTTTATTGCTTATATATTTATTTAGTTTTAAAAGTTGAATTAAATTATTTTAATAGAATATATACATTTACAACATATACAACAGCATTTAATAAAAATAAGAATATGTACCTTTTATTTTTGAAAATTATCGTTTTGATTTTAAAAAATAACGATCAAGAAAAATCTTTTTAATAAGGAGGAGTACTCCTTTCCCTTAAGTCTTTAAAAATTTTACCTGTTCTGTAAAGAGTTCACCGCAAAGAAAAATTATTCGGCCCACCTTTGCAAATAAGTAAACTATTGTTTTTGAATATTTTGTACCTGATCTATTTTAAATAACTAAATTTAAGTACATGTTTCCTGATCCTTTAAAATTAAGTCTATTTATTCCTGATCTTTTAAATTTAAGTCTATTTATGTGTACCTGATATTTTTAAAATAATCAATATTGTGAGAATAAAATAAATGGACTTAAATGGGCTAACGGACTAATTGATTATTTGGATGTTAAATCTATATTAAAACACTATTTAGAACCAACACAAAAAATTTATGACAAAGGAGAACAAACTTTCCCTTAAAAAGTAGTAAAATTGACAGTAGTAAAATAGAAGATCTAACCACAGATTTACCTTCATTACTAAAGATTGATAAATATAAATCAACATGTCCTATACACTTATCCAACAACAGTTTAAGATGTGCTGTTAAACATTGCTATAATGTGTACATGTATCTGACAAAAGAATAAATTTTAAATTAAAACCTTCAATTTTCATACTTGCACGATATGAATTTAAATAACAAAACTAAAAAGTACACTTCAACATAAAACAAGAAATTCACTTCATGCACGTGTGGGTTTATGCTTACAGATCAGCACGAAAAGGTAATTGAGAGGAACAGAAGTAGATTTCAAAAACGTATAGAAAAAGTTGGTTTCACTATTTCTAGAATCTTAAAATATTGTGTACCTGATCTTTTTAATATAATTTACACTAACATTATATATTAAGTGATGTAATAAAACCTTGGCTGGGTATAGATAGACGATTTTAACGATTTTAAATTTATCAATTTGAATATTCTTAAAAAATATATGTATGTTGTAAAAATAATGTTCAAATAATTTATAATACCTAGGTACTTTAAAAAAATAAATTTCTATTTTATAAAATTGTTATACAAAAAAAAAGTTTTATAATTTTCAATAATGCGTTACATCGTAAGTAATTAGTGCGTACTAAGTAGTATGTACTCGATAACATCTAAGACTACGAACATCCACACACACATTTCTTTGTTTAACACTAACTAATACTAATAAGAAAATTTAAATAATAAACAAAAAAATATCTTTTTGTAGATATCATAAAATTTTAAGATTTTATTATTATTGAGATTTTTTTTATATTTTGTGCTTTATAGAAAGTAAATATACATAAAAACTTAAACAAATACATAATAATAATATATACTTTTTTGAACTAAATTTTTATCACAATATATATAATATTTACAGTCTTAAAAAATAAATGTATCCAGGTATAGACACCCTTTTCAAATTAAAAATTTTGGAATCGTAATACTTAGATACATATTTAGTGTATCTAAATTTTATCTATTAATAAAATTATACATATTATCATTTTATTTAGTATTATAGATTAAAGATTTTTTTAAATAAATATGTATGTATTTAAATTAAAAAAATGCTTTCTGTGTAAAATGAACAGAATTGAATAACTGAATATGCTCTGGTCCACTGGCTCTATTATTACGCTTAATCTGTTCCTGGGAAATAAATCCCTCGTTCGCTCGTTTTAATATTTGCAATATTTACAAAATAATTTTAACAAATTATTAAACATAAAATAAAATAAAATGATATACCTACATATAAAAAATTCAATAAATTAACAGAACTTCAATTACACATTTCAATTCAATAAATTCAACAACAATAACTTCAATCAACAATTTATAAATTAATGGTACACAAAAATGAAACAGAAAAAATATACAAAATTTTAAACATAATGCTCTTATTCCGCCCCCCTTCCATCCTCGACCTTAGAATACTAGTGTAGTGTTCGTAGATAGTAGATTTAGATACATAAACAAAAACATTGTATCTACATATAATATTACATATTATAATATAATAATATACATTGTATAATATAATATTCTAAGCTCTGTATAATTTTTCATTTGAATACCTGCTATACTCAGTGTATATTGATCATATTTCAAGTACTCGTTTTTATTTTCAAAATATCAAATCTTTTACGAGATCAAACTAAATACCCATTTGAATTTGATTTGTACAAATAGACTATTTGTTTACAATCGAGTATAGCTTTTACTGTACTCTTTCTTGATTGAGTGTGGTGAATTACTGTACAAGGAATATAGTATAACAATAGAGAGAAAAAACAAATGTACGCATGGACATCTTTAATATATACCCATATAGGTCTGATGTCACTTGATTATATACTTTCTCAAATGCTTTGATTTGATTTGGATAAATCTGGCGAGCTAAGGATAATATCTGAGATTTGTCTATTGGATTTTTAAAAAGCATTAGTTATTTACAGTTAAGCGAAATGTCTTTTAAAAACTTACCCTGGTAAAAAATATTTTGAGTTACAAATATTACAGACCAGTTTCTATGATGTGAACCTCTGGTAAATAAATCACATACATACTTATCATTAGAATTTAGCATCATATCATCGATAATATACAACAAAGGTTCTTGATTATCATTAAAATCTGATATTATATTGCCATGATCAACATCTTTCATATATACTGGAACCGCATTTTTGCCTGGATTACACCAAATAATTCTATTAATGTGTGGTAGTATATTTTCTTTCTTATATTTTATTAAATTATGGATAAAAGTTGTTTTACCACAGCAGGATGGCCGAGCCACCATCATTGTAAATGGATATATTTATATAAAAAGCTCTTTTCCAAAATTAATATGAATGTAAATTTAGTTATTCTATCAAACATTCATCCAAAAACCTTCGACATGGATAAATAAATATTCGTAGTTGACCTACAATTTTTACGCGGAAATGAAAAGCAGTATTTCCTAAAAGAGCTAGCTATACTTACAAAAGGAAGTTTAATTCCAATTGTGTATCACTTTAAATCACCATACCGCGCAGAAGAACTTAGTCAAGAAGTAAAATTTAATACTCAATATTGTGAAAATAAAATAAATGGACTTAAATGGGCTAACGGAGTAATTGATTATTTGGACGTTAAATCTATATTAAAACTCTATTTATAATCAACACAAAAAATTTATGGCAAAGGAGAACAAAAAAAACTTTCCCTTAAAAAGTACATTGACAGTAGTAAAATAGAAGATCTAACCACAGATTTACCTTCATTACTAAAGATTGATAAATATAAATCAACATGTCCTATACACTTATCCAGCAACAGTTTAAGATATGCTGTTAAACATTGCTATAATGTGTACATGTATCTGACAAAAGAATAAATTTTAAATTAAAACCTTCAATTTTCATACTTGCACGATATGAATTTAAATAACAAAACTAAAAAGTACACTTCAACATAAAACAAGAAATTCACTTCATGCATGTGTAGGTTTATGCTTACAGATCAGCACAAAAAGGTAATTGAGAGGAATACGCACGTGATGGAAGCAGATTTCAAAAACGTATAGAAAAAGTTGGTTTCACTATTTCTAGAATCTTAACATCTGATCATCGCAAAATTGTAAAAGCGTTTATAGTTAAATAATTTTTTTAAATATATAACACCATCTGTTTTATTTTTATATATTTAATCCATCCATTTTCTGCCTAATGTACGTTTTATAGATATTAAGATCAGATGCAGAAAAGGTTTTGCAGCGGTTCAAAAATCCCATACATTTAGCTGCATCTTTAGCTATACCAAAACTATGATTTGACCAAGTCAATTTTTGGTTTAGCTCGATACTCAGCATGTTTAAATCTGTTGAATGATGCAAAACTTCTCCCTGAAATAGTAGGTTAGGAATAGTGGTGCCAATTTTTTGCGAGATCAGGCAGCATTGAGTTTTTTGGTGTTGAAATCAACTCTGTTAACTTCACCCCATTTTTGGATTTTTGCTAAATCATTATTTAGCTCACTAATAGTGAAATTTTTTGCTGTTATACTAATTTGGCGATTAATGTTACAGCGGCTATGAAACTCATAGGAAGCTACAAGGGTGCTGTCGTCTGCGAAGCTATGAATAGGATTGGAGGTTAATGAAAGTAGGTCATTGATAAATATTAAGAAGAGAGTGGGTGATAAAAGTGATCCTTGAGGGACACCCAACATTTATTTTGAATTTGTCAGATAAATATCCATCGATCAGTACACGAATCGCACGATTCGAAAGGAAATCTTCAACCCATTTTAAAAAAGCCCTACCTAGACCTAATGCTTTGCATTTTGCCAATAGAGCATCGTGCCAAACTCGGTCGAAAGCCTTAGAAATATCAAGAGCCACAACATCGGACTCACCAGAATGTTGGGAGATGCTTAGCTTCTCACAAAGGTAAGTCATGAGATCACTGGTTGAACGACGGGCTCTGAACCCGTATTGTCTGTCATGAAGCAAACCTTTGTGATCCAGGTATTTCCCAAACTTTTGATTCACAATTTTTTTCATTACTTTGGAAAGAACCGAAGTTATAGCAATAGGGCGGTAGTTAGAGGGAGCGTTTTTGATACCTTTTTTGGGAATTGGGAAAACATGTGCAACCTTCCATTGGGTAGGATAAATACCCGAAGTGAAGAAAAGGTAGAAAATGTTGCGCAGAGGTTTTGAAATACTGAAGCAGGTATTTTTGAGCACCATGGTAGTTATAACCATCTGGACCGGCTGACTTATTTGTATCATGATTTTTCAAAATTTTCATCACCACCCGCGTTCTAAAGTAAATTTTACCGAAGGAGCAGCCAACTTCTGGAACGGAGGGTGGCATCTGAGCTGACTGAGGCAGTGTCGAATTGGAAGCGAACTGCTTGCCAAATAAGTTCGCCTTCTTTTTAGAATCTGATACGGTTCTGCCACCTCTGTTATCAACAAGTGGTGGAAGAGAAGACCCTCTAACGTCTTCTTTTAGACTTTTGGCAAATGTCCAAAAAGATTTATTATTTTTTGGCATGTGTATTATTTTACGCTTCAACTTTTGGTTGAACAAGTATTTTTGCTTGTTGATGACTCTCTTGCATCTGTTTCTAACCTCTATATAGTTGGCCCTGTGAGCCTCCGACCTGTTGATTTAGAACCTTTTAAACGGTTTTAAACTGTTGATTTAGAATCTCCTCTTTTCTAGAAATGGCTTCCTTGCAAATGCGATTAAACCAAGATTTGGGCCTCCTTTTGACGGTTTTCATGAAATGAGGAATGAATAACTTGCATACTTGCTCATACTTTTCATACTTGCACGATATGAATTTAAATAACAAAACTAAAAAGTACACTTCAACATAAAACAAGAAATTCACTTCATGCACGTGTGGGTTTATGCTTACAGATCAGCACGAAAAGGTAATTGAGAGGAATAGAAGTAGATTTCAAAAACGTATAGAAAAAGTTGGTTTCACTATTTCTAGAATCTTAAAATATTGTGTACCTGATCTTTTTAATATAATTTACACTAACATTATATATTAAGTGATGTAATAAAACCTTGGCTGGGTATAGATAGACGATTTTAACGATTTTAAATTTATCAATTTGAATATTCTTAAAAAATATATGTATGTTGTAAAAATAATGTTCAAATAATTTATAATACCTAGGTACTTTCAAAAAATAAATTTCTATTTTATAAATTTGTTATACAAAAAAAAGTTTTATAATTTTCAATAATACGTTACATCGTAAGTAATTAGTGCGTACTAAGTAGTATGTACTCGATAACATCTAAGACTACGAACATCCCCACACACATTTCTTTGTTTAACACTAACTAATACTAATAAGAAAATTTAAATAATAAATAAAAAAATATCTTTTTGTAGATATCATACAATTTTAAGATTTTATTATTATTGAGATTTTTTTTATATTTTGTGCTTTATAGAAAGTAAATATACATAAAAACTTAAACAAATACATAATAATAATATATACTTTTTTGAACTAAATTTTTATCACGATATATATAATATTTACAGTCTTAAAAAATAAATGTATCCAGGTATAGACACCCTTTTCAAATTAAAAATTTTGGAATCGTAATACTTAGATACATATTTAGTGTATCTAAATTTTATCTATTAATAAAATTATACATATTATCATTTTATTTAGTATTATAGATTAAAGATTTTTTTAAATAAATATGTATATATTTCAATTAAAAAAATGCTTTCTGTGTAAAATGAACAGAATTGAATAATTGAATATGCTCTGGTCCACTGGCTCTATTATTACGCTTAATCTGTTCCTGGGAAATAAATCCCTCGTTCGCTCGTTTTAATATTTGCAATATTTACAAAATAATTTTAACAAATTATTAAACATAAAATAAAATAAAATGATATACCTACATATAAAAAATTCAATAAATTAACAGAACTTCAATTACACATTTCAATTCAATAAATTCAACAACAATAACTTCAATCAACAATTTATAAATTAATGGTACACAAAAATGAAACAGAAAAAATATACAAAATTTTAAACATCATGCTCTTATTCCGCCCCCCTTCCATCCTCGACCTTAGAATACTAGTGTAGTGTTCGTAGATAGTAGATTTAGATACATAAACAAAAACATTGTATCTACATATAATATTACATATTATAATATAATAATATACATTCTATAATATAATATTCTAAGCTCTGTATAATTTTTCATTTGAATACCTGCTATACTCAGTGTATATTGATCATATTTCAAGTACTCGTTTTTATTTTCAAAATATCAAATCTTTTACGAGATCAAACTAAATACCCATTTGAATTTGATTTGTACAAATAGACTATTTGTTTACAATCGAGTATAGCTTTTACTGTACTCTTTCTTGATTGAGTGTGGTGAATTACTGTACAAGGAATATAGTATAACAATAGAGAGAAAAAACAAATGTACGCATGGACATCTTTAATATATACCCATATAGGTCTGATGTCACTTGATTATATACTTTCTCAAATGCTTTGATTTGATTTGGATAAATCTGGCGAGCTAAGGATAATATCTGAGATTTGTCTATTGGATTTTTAAAAAGCATTAGTTATTTACAGTTAAGCGAAATGTCTTTTAAAAACTTACCCTGGTAAAAAATATTTTGAGTTACAAATATTACAGACCAGTTTCTATGATGTGAACCTCTGGTAAATAAATCACATACATACTTATCATTAGAATTTAGCATCATATCATCGATAATATACAACAAAGGTTCTTGATTATCATTAAAATCTGATATTATATTGCCATGATCAACATCTTTCATATATACTGGAACCGCATTTTTGCCTGGATTACACCAAATAATTCTATTAATGTGTGGTAGTATATTTTCTTTCTTATATTTTATTAAATTATGGATAAAAGTTGTTTTACCACAGCAGGATGGCCCAGCCACCATCATTGTAAATGGATATATTTATATAAAAAGCTCTTTTCCAAAATTAATATGAATGTAAATTTAGTTATTCTATCAAACATTCATCCAAAAACCTTCGACATGGATAAATAAATATTCGTAGTTGACCTACAATTTTTACGCGGAAATGAAAAGCAGTATTTCCTAAAAGAGCTAGCTATACTTACAAAAGGAAGTTTAATTCCAATTGTGTATCACTTTAAACCACCATACCGCGCAGAAGAACTTAGTCAAGAAGTAAAATTTAATACTCAATATTGTGAAAATAAAATAAATGGACTTAAATGGGCTAACGGACTAATTGATTATTTGGACGTTAAATCTATATTAAAACTCTATTTATAATCAACACAAAAAATTTATGGCAAAGGAGAACAAAAAAAACTTTCCCTTAAAAAGTACATTGACAGTAGTAAAATAGAAGATCTAACCACAGATTTACCTTCATTACTAAATATTGATAAATATAAATCAACATGTCCTATACACTTATCCAGCAACAGTTTAAGATATGCTGTTAAACATTGCTATAATGTGTACATGTATCTGACAAAAGAATAAATTTTAAATTAAAACCTTCAATTTTCATACTTGCACGATATGAATTTAAATAACAAAACTAAAAAGTACACTTCAACATAAAACAAGAAATTCACTTCATGCATGTGTAGGTTTATGCTTACAGATCAGCACAAAAAGGTAATTGAGAGGAATACGCACGTGATGGAAGCAGATTTCAAAAACGTATAGAAAAAGTTGGTTTCACTATTTCTAGAATCTTAACATCTGATCATCGCAAAATTGTAAAAGCGTTTATAGTTAAATAATTTTTTTAAATATATAACACCATCTGTTTTATTTTTATAATTTTTATGTTTACCAATAAGTACCAAAAGCCATTAACTTATCCTTGATTTTTTTTATTGCTTACAATATACAATGTAACAATAATAAAAACAAATCGAAGATTTCTGGTTATTTTCTGAATATTCTTATAGAACAGAAAAAGAAAACTTACATGACAGATGGACTTATAATTCCATAATTTTTGTTTTATTTTTGTTTTAGCTTTTTTACTATAAGTATTCATTCATAAGCTTTAAATTGTTTGAAAGAATCAAATTAGCTTTTACAATTTATTTTACACCTGGTAAACAGAAATTAAGAGAATGCAAAATCTTGCATTTTTAAAATGCATGTTTATTTACTTTATATACATATGTTGTATGTTTTTCTTATTATCTAATTATTATTTTTAATTTGTTTTTTTAAAAACAAAATCTGGTTTTTTTAATTTTCAGATTTATATTTTCTTGTATTCCTTTACAAATAAAAACAAAAGCCAAAAGCGAAATTGGGCAATAAAACAAAGTTGATTTGACTTGAAAAAATTCTTTTCTTACTATTTATGTAAATAATAACAACTTTTAAGAATTAAATAGGGATTACACGTCATTTTGTTTACGTTTTTGTTTTTATTATTTTATAATGTTGATATCCAAAAGTATCAATGAATGTTTTTCTTTCTCGTTTCTTTTATATCTTCTTTTACCTACATACATATTATGTAAATTTAATTAAGCTGATGAATTTGCGCAATAAAAACAAACTTGATTTGACTTAAAAAAAAATACTGTCTTACTATTTGTATGATATCTTATTACAAATTATAAATAAATTTATTGAAAAATCTAAATATGATAAACTTGTTCAGTTTATTAACTCTGCCTGACAATTTCCACAGTACGAACAACCTTCACTTCCTACTAGAACTTATAAGTTAACAACCCGGTCAGGTCATAAATAAAAAATATGTAGCACTTTTATATCGTAATAACATAAAGTAAAATATAATATAGAGTATTTGTGCAGAGTAAAATTTGTTAGTAAATTCTTTTAATAGATCACGTCCCATTCACTCAATAATCACGTCCCATTTTACTCAAACAATAATTTCTCATTCTATTTACTCTAAAATTGAGTAGAATTTTTTGAAACTTATATTTTAAATAAAATTCCTAGAATTTTTTTTTTTTGTTTTGAGTTCTATTAATGTCAACCATATAAAAGTTGTCTGTATGCATATCAAATCTATGTGTATATATGTGTTATTATATAGCAGGGATGGCGAACCTATGGCACGCGTGCCTAAAGTGGCACGCAGATAAATTTTCGTTGGCACGTATAATATCCTTTCCTTTTACAAAATCATTATACAAAATCCTTTTTCGACTTTGAAAAAAATTGTGAACTCAATTCAAATTCAATGCAAAAATATGATATTTAAAAAACAAAATTAAGAGTTTTCACAGATTTCTGGCGATTTTATTTCAACGTTATAAGATATGTAATTATATTATTTGTGTATGTACAAATATGTACACGTGATTTTAAATATAAAAAATGTGTTAACACTTTTTAGACGGTTATTGTTTTTATTTGAACATAGTATGCTTTGGATTTTCAAATATATATATATGGATATGGATATTTGCAGAATTCATTTCATATTCATTAATTCAGTACAGTTGATACTTTGTAAGTGCGATAGAAAGTTGTGTAATCTTATTTTACTATATTATTTTTTGCTTATAGAAAAAATACATATTTATATTTTTTGAGCAAATAATATAATTGATTTAAAAGGGTAATTCATTAACGATTTTAATTATAAATAAATAATATACATATTTCAACTTTAGATGTTAGAAAATAAGAAAATGAGAACAGAGTCCAACTCCAACAGACCGTTTCAAGATTGGTGGACTGATAAATATGGAATGATGAAAAGCGAAAACAATGCCCTGTGTGCGTTGTGTGGACGTACAGTAGTGTGCAGAACATCCTCAGTAAAACGTCATTATGAAACTACTCATTCATTTCTTTTATCAAAAAGTGATTCAGAGCAAAAAGAATATATTGCACGTGAAGTTAAAAACAAAAATTTACAATCGAGCTCATTCACTACATTTTTGAAACGTACAAATTATTTAGCAGCTGCTAGTTTCGAGGTTTCAAAAACTATTGCTACTCATAGCAAACCATTTAGTGATGAGATTATATTAAGGAAGCTTTCATTAAATGTGCACCACATTTATTTGAAGATTTTCAAAATAAAGAGCAGATACTTAAGCGAATTGAAGAATTAAGTATAAGTCGAAATACTGTTAAAGACAGGATATTAAAAATGCATAAAAATATTAATATTAAAAAAAATAATGATATACGTTCTGCAAAGCTATTTTCTATATGTCTTGATGAAAGTACCGACGTAACATCTTCAGCTCGCTTGTCCATAATTGCTCGTTATGCTAAAGGAGAAAAAATAGTTGAGGAATTGCTTTCACTAGTTTCGTTATCAGCAAAAACAACTGGGAAAGATATTAGTGATGCAGTTATAAAAGCGTTTGAAATAGCTGAGATAGATACATCAACAATAGTGTCAATTACAACTGATGGAGCTCCCTCAATGATAGGTCGGCAAGCTGGTTTTGTGTCTCTTTTTCAAAAACACGTTGGACATCCAATTATTAATTTTCATTGCATAATTCATCAACAAGTTCTATGTGCGAAGTCTGGATTGACAGAATTTGATGGTATTTTAAGTATTGTTTCCAAAATAATAAATTTTATAGCAGCCCGAGCTTTAAATAAGAGGCAATTTCAGTTGCTTTTACAAGATGTTGGTTCTAATTACCATGGATTGTTAATGTATAATCACGTACTCTGGCTTAGTCGAGGATTTGTGTTACAGCGTTTTGTAGAATGTTTTGATGAAATTATAATGTTTCTTAATGATAAAAAATCCGGATTTCCTGAACTTTTTGATAATGACTGGATTACCAAATTAATGTTTCTGACTGATATTTCCAACCATTTAAATGAATTAAATATTAAATTGCAAGGCCCCGGAAAATCAATTGATGTGATGTTCGATATTATTAAAAGTTTTGAGGCCAAATTAGTAATATTTAAACGCGATTTTGACAACAAAACTTTTAAGTGTTTTCCATTGTTGAAAGATCATATTCAAAAATTTTCCATTCATGGTGTCTATGAAATTAATGTATATTTTTATAGCCAAGTTATAAGTGGCATACAAGACAATTTTGTTAAGAGATTTCAAGATTTCAAAATATTTGCACCGTTAATTAACTTTATTAAATATCCAGACAAGTTCAATTTGGAAACTACTAAAATTGATCAGTTAGAATGGTTAAAGTTGGTGAATTTAGAAATGCAGTTGGCCGAGTTTCAATCAAGTTCTATTTGGACACAGAAATTTATAAATTTTAGACATGAAATAGAAAATAATGAAAAAAAAAGATTAAATGAAGAAGAATATGAAAACATGAATAATATTTTGTTGAAGACATGGTGTTCGCTTCCAGAGACATTTAATGCGATGAAGAAATTATCTTTAGCTATTCTTACAATATTTTCATCAACGTATAGCTGTGAAAGCTTATTTTCGATAATGAATAACATAAAATCTGATGTACGAAATAGACTTACCGACGAATGTGGCGAGGCTTGTATTTCATTAAAATTGTCAAACTATCATCCGGATATTGGTGAATTATCGAAAACTATTCAACAACAAAAATCTCATTGAAAATGATGTAAACTAATTATAGAAATCAATGTATATGTAATTTTTCATAACGCATGTATTTTCTTTTTATAAAAATTATTTTTATTGGCACGCATGTATTTTCATTTTATAAAAATAATATTTATTGGCACGCAGTCAAAAAAAGGTTCGCCATCCCTGTTATATAGCATAGATATAACTTCTTGTTATTTTGTGAATTGTGATTGTTTTATGTATAAAAGTATAATGTGTATAATATTATGTGTATGATAATATACTTGATGACAAGATGTGTATAAACGTATAATCAGTATAATTAACGTACATACATATACATACATATTTTTATGAAGTGGACAGATTAATGAATAGAAAAATGAATTTCGTTTTACTCATGTTGCTGATTTTTGTTATTTTGAATATTTTTTGTCCTTATGTTATGATTTTTTTCTATTTATTTTAGCGGGCTTATTTTTTATTATGTATTTTTTGTTCTTATATGTTTGCTATTTACAACAAGTGCATAAAGTAAAGTTTGACGAATATTATTAAAATTTGAAAGTAGTAATAAATCACTTTTTTTGGGAAAAAATTTTAAATATATTTTGTATATTTTTAAGAAATAAAGGAACATAAGTTTACATGTAAGTACGCAAAACTATAAAGTTTTTACAATGACTACATAGGTATAAGCTATAACAAGTTTTTAAAAGTAGTATAAGCTATAAGTTTTCTATTATGTAAAGTATATTAAATATTAGGCATTTTTATTATCAATTACAACCGTTTTTCAATCGAAATTAACCATTTTTGATTCAAATTAAACCTTTCTATTAAATAGATGATGAAAATTTAATTTAAATTTTTTAATTTGATTGTAAAATGCTTGTAATTGACTACAAAAAAGTCTAATATTTAATAATAATAATAAACTTGTTATATTTTTTTAACTAAATTTTATTTCATTTCTGATGTTACATGAGGAAAACAATTAACTTCTGTCTCCTATACATATCATATTTATAATAGGAGTAAAAATATTTTACTAATGAAACACCTTGTTTATTTATATATGTTCATATTAAAATTTTCTATATCTGAATGACTATTTTCCCTACTTATACCTATTTTGCATGTCTTTATTTTTTATATCTATGCATGTTTCAAAAATATGTATTAGAATGTTTAAGGACATTAAAGTAGATAGTCGCAAGTCAGATGTCTCTTGTGCGGTGTGCTGTAGAAGTAGGAGAAATTTCAACGGTAGAATTTATAGCTTTCCTAAAGAGAAAACTTTATTTGAAATTTGGGCATCAACATGCAGTGTAAGTATCGAAAATTTTAACGAAAAAAAAATTATTTATTTGCGAAGACCATTTCGAGAAAAAATTTTTAGCATCAAAAAAACTAAAAAAGGGGGCTATTGCAAGTTTATTTTTGCCGCATAAAAATCTTGAAAGTAATCCTTTGACTCCACTTTGTAATTTAAACTTTCAGTCAAAAGAGTTTTTATATTTTGACAAAGAAAATAGAGTTTCTAAAACATTTAATAATAATTTAAACAATAAAACTTATTCAAAAAAAAATTTAGAAAACTTAAATGCACCCTTGAAAATTTTCAAACAGAATTTTCAAATGAATCGATTAGTTTTTGTAGGCATTGTTTGAAATTTCAAAAAGAGGAAACATTTTATTATAAAAAATACTCAAGAGTTAATAAAACATTAGATTTCATTAAAAAAAAAAATCTTTATTTAAAAAAAAAAATTACGGCCCTAAAAATTCAGAACAGGAAATTACAACTAAAAATAAAAAAAGAAAAGCAGGTCTCTTTATGTAGTACAATTGATCGGCAATCTCACTTGGCTAACGAAGCCAAAACGTTTTTAAATATGAATTTCAAAAATGAAAGGATATGGTCAAAAGATGAAAAAGGAGTAGCTTTAAATTTACATTTCAATTCTCCGAAAGGATATAAATTTCTAAAGGATGGAATACACTTACGCCATTATAGTTCTCTTAATAGGTGGATTCCAATTAAATATTTAAATGTAGGTCTTAATGAAAAAAATATTAATGAATTAGGAATTATATTTTGAAATAAAAATTCTCTTAAGGAAGCTGTATTAGTATTTGATGAGATAAGTATAAGAAAGGACCTTAGTTATAATAGTGCATTGGATCAAATTAGTGGTTTTTCTGATTATAGTTCCAAAAGAACGAAAGACATCGCAAAGTACATATGTGTCTTTTTACTAAGGGGGTTAATACATAATTGGAAATACGTCCTTAGTTTTTATACTACAGAGAAGGAAATTAGCGGCGAAGATCTTGTAAATATTTTGAAAATCAATTTAGGTGCAGCTTTTAATTTAGGTATTAATGTTAGGGCAGTTATATGCGATCAAGGCGCTAATAATAGAAAGTGTTTTAACATATTAGGTGTTTCACAAAAAAAAAATCCCTTTTTTTATTATAATTTCAAAGAATTGGAAAAAAAAAAAGTTTTCGCTCTTTACGATCCAGTGCATTTAGTCAAATCTCTTCGCAATACTCTTCTTAAATATGATCTTAATACAGATGACGGTGAGGTTTCTTTTAAAATTATTCGTAGTCTTTATTTTCATGAACAAAATAATACTAAAAAAAATGTGTCCCAAACTTTCAGAGAAACATATCCGTCCTAATTCATTTGAATGAATGTTCGATTGGCTACTCAAGTTTTCAGTAATTCGGTTGCTGCTGCAATCAAAACTCTAATTTCAACCAAAAAATTTACAAATAGTGTGTCTTGTGCTATATCAACAGCAGAATTCGTTTCAAAAATTAATAAATTATTTGACTGTCTCAATAGTAGGAAATTATATGATAGAAATCCTTACCGTTCAGCATTGCAGCAAGATAACCAAATTTCAAAATATCTGTTAGAAATGAAAAAATATTTTCAATCAGTAAAGCCAATCACATCTAAAAAAGTTTATTGTATCGACGGTATGATGCAAACTTTAGTAGACATTACGGAACTAAGTTCCGAAATATTTTCTCATTATGCTAAACATGAATGTTATTATTTACTCTTATCTCATTTAAACCAAGATGTTTTAGAAAATTTGTTTTCTTTGATTCGCTATAGAAATGGGTGTAGCAATAATCCTTCTGTGCATGAATTTAGCAACATTTTAGCAAAATTAATGTCCGTTAAATTAATAAAATCATAAAATTTAATACCTACCTAGATATTAATGTATCTATATAATTTTCTTTTCATGAACGAGAAAATTGGATGAAAAATTAAAAGCATAAAACGATTGAAGTATTTATAATAATAATTTGAATTTTATAAATATAATATTTAATATAATGATGAATATTTTTGTTTGTTTTTTTTTTGTTTGCTTTTGTTTTAGTTAATTGTTTTTACTAATGAATTGTTTTTTTTTGTATAGGTATCTATATAGTTACTATTATAATATAAGGGTTTTTATGCCAAATGGAATATAAAATTTTAAGCTTTTTTTTATATATTTTTATATTGTAATGTAATGTAATAGACGTATTCCACTTGGCTTTTTCCCTTTTAGCCGTAATATAAAAATTTTTTTAAAAATAAATAATAAAACATATTTACATATGTATTTAAAAAAAATATTGAAATAAGATTATTTTTAATTTTACCAAACTTTAATTTTTTTTTTTCTCTATAGGTATAGGTAATCTACATTATGTTCATATAGTCCTATAGTCTTAATTCACAAATTTCATAAGTCACATTGACCAAGTCAATTTTAAAAAGTAAAGGAGAAAAAGTAAAAAATAACAACAGATACAGCAATAACCTTGCATTCCTTCAATTTCTAAATAAAAATTTTTTACTTTGATTTCTAATATTATTTGTGAATACTTAAAAGTAGTTTTAAATTTGTATTAAATCAGCTGTATAGTTTTTTATACACACATAAATAAAAATACCAACAGAAAAAAAAAGAAGTATAGCCGTATAACTATATTATTTATTTACATATAGATAGAATACCTATATACATCTTTTATATGGTTGACAAAAACATTAATAAATGAGTACATACTCAAAAAAAATTTTTTTATTTATGAGTTGAAAATAATTTCCTCTCAATTTATAAGCATAATAAAAAAAATTTTCTTAAATACAAAATTTTACGATTTGAAAAAATGACCAACAAACTTTACTCTGCATAAATAGTTAAATACTCTATATTATATGTTACTTTATGGTAATAATGTATATCGTATAATTAATAGTAATAATAATAACAATAACAATATTAATAATAATAATAATAATAGTAATTAATAGTAATAATAACAATAATTATAATAATTATAATAATAATAATAATAATAATAATAATAGTAGTAATAATGATAGTAATAATAATAATACAGTGGAGCCACCTTTGGTTATATCATGCAAGTAAGGTGTTATATACCGCTGGACGTTGTAATCCACTGATGGCGCTGACTCTGTAGTAAAATAATAACAATAATAATAATAATAATAATAATAGTAGTAATAATGTTAATAATAATAATAATAATAATAATAATAATAATAATAATAATGGTAATAGTAATAATAACAATAATTATAATAATAGTAATAATGATAGTAATAATAATAATAGCTGCTACAGTGGAGCCACCTTTGGTTATATCATGCATGACTTTGTAGTAAAATAATACCAATAATAATAATAGTAATAATAATTTAATAATAATAATAGTAATAATAATAATCGTAATAATAACAATAATTATAATAATAATAATGCTAATAATAATAATAGCTACACAGTGGAGCTAACTTTTGTTATGTCATGCAAGTAAGGTGTTATATACTGCTGCACGTTGTAATCCACTGATGGCGCTGACTGTAGTAAAGTAATAATAATATTGATAAGAATACTAATACCAATAAAAAAAAGCCGCTACAGTGACAGTGGGAGTTGCCTTCAATAATTACCTCATGTAGTACTATATACTACTACCACATGTAACTGTTGTGACGGCTTTAGTCACTGTTAGCAAAATAGTAATAGTAGTAGGCGGATTCATTGTTTTCTTACAGTCCCATTCCCAATTCAATGTTTCCGTATCCATTTCCTATCCTTTCCTATCCCTACTCCCTAGTCAATATACTGCGTTCGCTGGTAAGGGTTTCATCCCATTATATTGGCTAAACGGGGAGGTGGGTTTAGTCAGTAAGAATCTGACACTACCAAGGGGGAAATTCTTGGTGTCTTTGGAAGATTCCCACCTCCCCTAGGGGAAAAAAAACCCATGCTTATAAGCAAGAATAACCTACATAAAATCCATTGTTCAGTTCATTAACCTTGTCTGACAACTTCCGCAGTGCCACTTCCTATTAGTACTTATAAATTAACAACCCATGCTTATACAATTAAAACAAATTTTGGCCTACTAACCAAAAATGAACTACATTACACCCATAAATTCAAATATATAGCTCATGATTTTTTCCCATGCCCAACTCCCATCATGCCTACAAATGTCATTGCTGATGATGATGAAATTAAAAGCCTCAAGTTAGAAAAAGCACCAGGTTTTGATTTAATAACAGCGGAAGTATTAAAACAACTTCCGAAAAAAGGTCTAACAATGCTAACATACATATTGAATGCTATATTAAGAACAAATTATGTACCTAATGTTTGGAAGGTGGCAGAAATAATTATGATACTTAAGCCTGGAAAGCCTGCAAACGAATTAAAATTTTGTAGACCAATTTCTCTCTTACCGATAGAAATTAAAAAGAATGAAACCGTTAATAGATAGTAGGAATTTAACTTCAAGCTATCAGTTTGGATTTAGATAAAAACATTCCACTATTGACCAAGTGCATACAATTACAGACATAATTGAAAAAGCTCTAGAAAGCAAATATGCTCTACAATCTTTCTAGATGTAGCTCAGGCATTTGATAAAGTTTATATAAAATCCCCAGCCGTAAAATTAAATGTAATAGATATACCCCAAAAAAACAAGGCAAAATAAAAATACCTAGGAATGACATTAGATGTCTAGCTGTGATGGAAAGAACGAGTCAAGAAGAAAAAGCCATTAGAATCGAAATACAGACAAATTTATTGGCTCCTAGGTCGAAATTCTAAATTGCCAATAGAGTATAAAATTTTGTTATATAACCAAATAATTAAGACTATTTGGTTGTACACAAACAGCTATGGGATTACGCCAAACAAACAAATATTCAGAGCATTCAAATTCGCCAAAATAAAATTTTACGTAACATGATTATGGGACTACTTCAAACAAATAAATATTCAGAGCATACGAATTTGCAAAAATAAAATTTTATGTAACATGATTAGTGCTCCGGTACGTACGAAATTTGGATTTACATAGGGATCTAAAAATACCTACTGTAAGTGAAAAAATAAATATGCACTAAAACATAAGGCCCCTTAGAAGGGCGCTCTTACCAACTAGGCCACCGAGGCCCCTTATTTTATTTATATTGTTCACAACACATTGTTGCTATTAATCATTGGCAATTTTAGAGTAAATTTTAACAACGTTCGTGTTCTGCAGGCGAATTTTCTTGGGGTTCAAAGTCACCTAAATTCAATAAAACCAGCAATATTAGCATCATGTGAGACCCAGATGATTGGCCAAGACGACAACTTTGTCATTTTCCTCGACAATTCCTCGTTTGTTTCTCATTTTACGCCCACATAGAAGGATAGCTCTGTATATTAGAAATGATGTCGCTTGCAGTGTTCTCCAAAAAAAATATAAGTGATGCAACCAAATATCGCACTACATTTCTGTAAAAATCATTGTTGCTAAGTACGTCATTAATTTCAGTTATTAGAACAGATATCCAAACTCTAGTGAACTGGAGTCTATTTCGGAGATTGAAAATCTCAACAATCAGATTATGAAATTTCGGAATTAAACTCAGAATCTACTTCAATACTCATAATAGAAACTGGCTCCACTACTCCACTGACAATTCTCTCAGTGAAAACTTAATTGGGAAATACGTTGAATTTTTCGCTTCATTATTCCATCTTACTCAACTTGTTCAAAATTTCACTAGAATCCCTGACCGTAAAAAGTAAGTTGGTCATCTCCTGGACTTGTTTCTGACTACAAATCCTGAGAAGTATAAGGTCTCAGTTAGCTCTCCTCTTGGTTGTTCCGATCACTGCTTGATTAACACTAACTTCGAGCTGAGCAATCAGACTAGATAAAGGCCTGTTTCAAAAAAAAAAATAGTGGGAAGGTTTAAATGTATTTTTTAAACTTTTTGATTGGTCTTTGTGTTTTAGAAACAGAAATATTGACTTTGTAGCTAATGCGATTAGTGAAGTAATTCTTCTAGGGATGAGAGCCCACATACCACACTCTATGAAATGTATTAAAAAGCCACCCAAATATCCTGGTTTAATCGCATTTCTGCAAATGCAATATGTAAAAAGGAGTAAGCTTTTCAAACCTACTAGAGATAGAACTGAAAGTTATGGGGCGTGCTATATCGCTATCATAAATTGGTGTAGGAAAGTTATTAACAAGCAAAAGTTCTTGCACTACAGAGGGTTGAGAAGGCAATTTTTGCATCTTCCCAAAAATAGTAAATCCTTCTGGGCCTTAACGGTAAAAATGGTGGTTCCTCGTTCAAGCCTTTGGTTAATAACAATGACGAAATTGTATCCGACTCCAAAAAGCAGATTTATTTGCCAAAATTTCGCCTTCAACGCACAACTGCTCCAGTCAACACAGTGACATTGTATTCTTACCGTTGTTAACTCGTCCTTAGGCAAAATTTGAGACTCTTAAGAATTTGGATACAAAAAGTCAACCAAGTCACATGGCAATACTGCCACAGTTCTCAAAAATACTTTTTCTACAATTGCGAAACCATTTCGAAATCTCTTCAATTTATCCCTCTCTTTGGGTAGATATCCGACCGAGTGAAAGGCGGCACACATATATTCCATCCCGAAAAAAGGGCACAAAGGCAATCCATCAAAATACCGCCCTATTGCTATCACTTCGGTCCTTTCCAAAATAATGAAAAATTTAATAAATAGAAAGCTTCTGAAATATCTCCGTAACAAAGAATTAATTCATGAAGTCAATATGGGTTCCGAAACTATCGGTCAACTGGTGATCTCGAAACATGCCTTTCCCAACGGCTCCTCCTTTCGAAGGAGTCTGGGGCAATTGCTTTGGATATTTGTAAAGCTTTTGACCGAGTTTGGTATGATGCTTTAATTGCTAAATGCAAAGCAATAGACCTCGGTGGTGTATTTGTGAAATGGATTGGACCAATGGATCAATTTAATTGTAATGCTAGTGTCCCGAAAGGATCTGCTCTCTCCCCAACACTTTTCTCAGAGGGTGTTTTCTTCAGGGGGCTCAACACTCAGGGCTGCTTAGTCTCTCGGAAAAGAAACACTTCGATTCCCACGTTAATTTTTCAAGAAATTTTGCAACATGCTATAATTTTTCTATCTATAGTTTTGCTTGTTAATTTATATTTCGATTGTTTATTGACCAGTTTTTTGCCAAAGGTCTTGTGTTGTTGGTGTTCCCTCTCAAAATCTTGGTCTTGTTTGTGTTTATTTCTAGGCCAACTTCAGCTGCATATTTTGCTAATTTAATGATTCTTATTTCCAGATCTTTATGCGTTTGTGCAAGTAAGCTAATGTTAGTAATTTAAATTTTCCACCTTCTGTGTGAGGTGCAGGTCTAACTGTTTTAAACTATAATTTTTGAATATATATATTTTTTTTCTCTGATTTCATCTTAAAGTTTTATATAAATATTATATTACTGGTGTTTTCTTGTTTTGTATTGAAAATTAATTGTAAATTGTTAAATTTTTAACTTTAGTGTAAGATACTATTTTTTGTAACTGGCTTGATCTAAATATCTTAAAATAAATAAATAATAATAATATATCTGTATAAGCTGGTGTTAATGTTCTTCATTACTTCGTCAATTGTTATGTTGAATAGTAGGGAAGATAATGAGCAGCATTTTCTTACTCCATCTTTGATTATTATCGGGTCACTTAGAATACCTTTAATTTGAGCTTCTGCATTGATTATCTTAACAATTTTCTCCAGAATATTGTTTCTTCTGAGTGCTGAGTGTTTGTCTTCTGAGTGCTGAGCCTCTTAAAATTGATGCATTAAATTATTTTCCAGCATTATTCTAATGTGTTTGCATATACTTTTCAATTTCGCCTTTTACGAAAACCAGGATATCCCTTTTTAGGATATTATCAAAATGTTCCTCGATTCTGCCATGAACAGCTAGAGCCAGTATCTTGTGTACAGTGTTGCGTAATGTAATCCTCTTTCAGTTACTACAACGGCTTAAATTGCCTTTCTTTGGGAGTTTTATGACAATGCCTTTCTTCCGTTGAGAGCTCATTTCCTCATTTCGCCATATTTTTTCTATTATGAGTTGTAGGGATCTTGCACTTTGCAAAGCGTCTTTTTTGACCAGCTCAGCTGCTGTGTCATCCATTTCTTCAGCCTTATTGTTTTTTAGTTTATCTATTATTTTAATTAACTGTTAATTAACTGGGTTATGATACACATGAAAATATTTTAGTTATGCTGAAGTGTTCTTTCCATCTACCCAATGGTTCTTTAGTTCATTTTAGTAGTTTGTCGTTTCTACCTTTAATGGGATGATCCATACTTGAATTTTGGTTGAATAGTTTTTTTTTTATCTATTAGCTCATGCTTCTTATTATCTAATTTATCTGATACTCATTATAGAAATTATATTAAATCGCAATTTTATTCCAATCCGCGACGTTTTTTTTGATTTTGTTAATAGGAAACTTAAGACTGATGGTTATCCACCGGCTTTGCGATACGAAGAAACAACATCAGATATCTCGCAAACTGCTTTCCACTTTTTTGCCACATTTTTCTCCAAAAATTACCGGAACTGGGTTTTTGAGCCAAATCAGTCATATTTAGATAATCTAATTCCTCCATCTCTTTCAAATTTTGACATTAAATTAAGACCATTTTATCTATATCTTAATGCCTCACCTTACCTCAGTTACGATCCCGACGGAGTTCCACCAATAATATTAAAATTCTGTGCCCAAAATTTAGTAGGCCCCATTAACAAGTTATTTAATTTGTAAATCCAATGAGGCTCCTTCCCTGAGCCCTGGAAACTTGGAAACCTGGAAAGCTCTTTTTGATGTAAGCAATTATAGACCCACTCCTAAACTGTCAACTATTCCCAAATTATTTGAAAAAACTATGTGCTCGTATTTTGTTGATTATTGTTAACCATTAATTCCACCAGAACAACATGGTTTCCAAAAGTGTAGATACTAAGTTACTAATATGATTGAATTCGAATGATATTTTAAATACTATGGAAACCAAAAAACAAGTAGATGAGTTATTTACTGATATCAGATATCAGGCCTTTGATCTAATCCCCTATAAAATTATCCTTGAAAAGCATAATGCAGTAGGATTTGCAAGTCATAGCCTTAAATGGTTATCGTCTTATTTGTTTATTTGTCATTTGTCAACTTATGTTGCAAATTCAGAAGTGCTACAAGATAGCCATCTGGTCCTTTATTTTTCGTAGTGTCGACCTATGACAATCCCCTATGTTTATCCCACTCACGTCTTAGTTTTGCTGACGATACCAAAATCTGGAAAACTATAACTTCCACTCGTGCTTTTGGTGCAGGAACAACAATTTTGAACTAAATGTTAACAAATGTTTAATTATGAGCTTTTCAAGGTTAAGAGCTATCTCAACAATCAATTACGATTACGTGCTCAACGATCAACCTATTAACAGAGCAGATCATATTTTTGATTTAGGAATGATCTTTGATAGTAAATTAGATTTCAAGAGTCACTACAACTCCATAATAATTAAAGGGAACTCAACTTTTGGAGTTATTATGCGTTGGTCAAAATAATATTCTGATCCGTTTATTAGCTTAGGCTGATCCTCCATATGAAGCTAGACTTCCTTTAATTAATTTGAACTCCCTCAGCAGATTGTTCGCGACGATTTCAACTCCTCTTCTCTTTGCGAACAAATGGAGTATAGAGAAAATTTGAGATCGGTAGAACTTTTTAATGTGTCATACAACTCTACAAACTACGGCCAAATTTGAGCCTTTTTCGCGTATGTTGAGAGAGACTAACTCAAAGACTGAGCTTGATATAACGTTATATTAACGTTAACAAATTAATACTGAGCCAGACATTACGCGAGCATGGTGAATTCTCATAGTCCACATGATTAATCTCGCATTGCAATTTAACTTGCATGTTAGATTGTTTTTTAGCAATACTAGAATCGTTTGTTTTTAGTACATCTCTCTCAATCTCACATTTAGTATAATCTCAACATGCAATTTAATTTGCATGTTTACCATGCTAGATTCTGTTTTTTTTTTTTAAGAGAAAAATTTATTTTTTTTTGTTTTTTATTACCTTTAATAATATCACTAATATCATAATAAGTATCGAGTTACTAACAGTTGTAATAACCTTGTAAATTATAACTTTTTCAGTTGATTGTGATAGTTCACTAAATGAACAACGTAACTGATGCTTCGTTTAAGAAAATATCCGACACAATTAAAAAAAAAATAATTTTCTTGCCCAGTAACGTACGAAATAAATGCTCTCTTTCAAAGCTTTAAAAAAACTTTTTTAAATAAAAAAAGTTCTTGGAAGACTTTTAAATTAATATTTATGAATGAAAAACTTAAATTTTTTAAAATTTGTTTTTATCAAATGATGTAAAGATGAAACTTTAACACCCTTTTTGGACGAACTTCGTTGTTTTTGAGTTATTTCAAGATTTGTAATGGGCCTCTAATTTTTCCCATAAGACGTGTATTTCCATGAAAAATAGACTCCTATACAGTTTTTTTTCGTTTAGTGTCCAGGCCTTTTAATTATTGATGGATGTGAATGGCCTAAAAACTATTGTCAGCTTTGTGTATAAATTAAAATACATAGATTTTATGATTTTAGGGAAAAATAAAATGAGAGTAATTAAGAACTTAAGAAGTATTAGCGCCTATCAGTAGTGTGAACTTTGTTTTTTTTTTTTTTTTTAGAAAATTCTTCTTTTAAAATTGATGTTTCTTCAGTGAGAGAACGAATTTTTTTAAGAACTGTATTCTTTTAACCTAGTTCGTCCGCAAACAAATCTCTAGACTGACCACTGACGTCAAAACGCTAATGACTTTTTCATAACCTACATTAATTTTTAGAAGGCCTGGACATCGAAATACTTAAATGTTTTGTGCAAATTGTGCTATGTATTGTGAGAAACATCTTCGAAAAATGACATTTCTAGATTTTTTTGTTGCCAAATGTAAAATTAAAAACATGCTAAATTGTACATTAAAATAAAATTTGGAAACTTTTCTTTAACATACCAAAATTTCAGCTTTCAACTCGAAATTTTCAACATATTTCAGCTAAATAAAATTTTCAGTTTTTTTCTAGCTTTCATATCGTCGCCATTTAATACTCTCAAAAAATTACGGGAGTACACAACGAGACCTAAATAAACAGGCCAAGAACTGAAAATGCATGAATGTAGTTGTAAGAGAATGGCAATCAAGTCTCGCATACATTCAAACAAATTACATTAAAATTTCATTTTAAAAGATTTTTTTTGTTCTTATTATTTTATTTTTTTTTTCGAAAAAATGCATATTTTTAACAATTTTCATTATGAAATATTCCCCAAAATATGTCGACTTTTATATGAAAATAAAATTTGGAATTTTTCCTACAACATATCAAAAAATTAGCTTTCAACTCGTAATTTTAACTTAATATTTAATAAAATTACTTTTAGGTCTTTTTAGTTATTTTTTTCCGCTTGCTTTTTGACATTTGTAAAAGTAGAAGAGAATTTTTTTTCAAAAAATAAGTGTGGGATTGAAAGTTTTATTTGAAAGCTTTTAACCATAACCTAAAATTTATATAAAAATTGTATGTGAAATGGGTAAGTACTTTTATAATCAAATTGAGTTTTAATATTTTTAATTTTATTTAAACATTTTAAAAATGTCATATAATTAAAATTTAGAATTTTTTCTTTCCTCTTGTAAGAAAATTAACTTTCAACTCGTATTTTTCAGCCAAATTTCGAGGACATAAAAAAAGGGTGTCACAAATTCTGGTAAGCAAATTATTAAATATTTTGATACAATCCATAAAAAAAAAGTAGTGGATTAGAAGATATAATTAATTTTAAATTTTTTTTGTTCGTTTTTAAGATATAATTAATTAGTTATTACTATTATAATTAGTTTTGTTTTGTTTGTTAATTAACGTGAATGGCTGGTCTGTATATAAAAATGAAACTAATATTATTTTATATTTTTTACAAAATGATAATTATTTCGGTTGCAATTTTAAATTTAGAATTATCATTGATAATAATTTATTAGTTACTTGCTTTTCAGGCTCTATAAAAGAACCAGCCAAAAAGTTTATTTGACACTGGCGCTGTCCATCTTTTCAAAAATGTTCGCAATAAATGGCTTTGTACACCACATAAATGTTTCCATTTTTCAGATTTTGAAACCAAAGCTATTAAACATGCCCATTTTTCGTATTTCACCGACTTATATCAAAAAGAAGAAAAACATATTAAAAAAGCCTTTAAATTAAATAAGAAAACTTTAGAACCAACAAATTTTCAAAAACAAAATGTTTCCTTAGTAGATAATATATTTCACTATTCTACAACTACTTCTTTAAAAGAAAAAAATTTGGTGTATTCTACCAAATTAATAAAAAATTAATAAAGAAAATGCGGTTTTAATTCATTCAGTTGGGGAAAATTCTTTAGAGCAGCAAATTAACTTAGAACCTTTTGATCAAATTTTCATTTCAAATTACTTGTTAACGGTAAATTTCAATTCAGATTCCAATTTGTACGCTGGAGGATATGCCTCACATACTTTGGAAAAAAATATAAAATGCGTCGATTACAAATCATTATTTCTGAAAAAACGCGGGACTGCAGGTTCATTTTACTTTAACGAACTTAACAGAGGGGGTCTTTCTTTACCGACAGATCAGACAAATTATGTTTTATTTCATATGACAGCGATTTTTCAGATTTTACGCGAAACAAATTTAAAAAAAAATTTCTTTGAGCAAAGTAATCAAAAAAGAATACTAATTGAACTGATGTTAAATAGTCTTTGTTTGGGCAAGAATGACATTGATTTGGAATCGACGGTAAATGCGGCAACAGTAGCCGCAAAATTTTTTTCCAAATAACTAAAACATTTGCAAATATTTTATTAAATAATTACACAAAACGGGAAAATGACATATTAAAATCTAATTAAAAATATTTCAAAATTAAGAAGTGATATATAGTTTAGAATTCAGTGGATTTGGCCTATTGGGGACACCACTTTAAAAAAAAACGCTCCATATTCCCTACCTCAAAGATAGTGTGGAAATGGGAAAAATTTTAAGATATTATAAATTATTACTTATATAAATATTATTTAATTATTGCTTATTTCACAATAACTTATATTTCAGTTAATAATTTTTTATTTTTAATTTAATAAAAATTTTTACTAAGTTAATTTTAAAACAAAATTTTTATTAGAATTTCATTCCTACACTTTTTTTGTTACCAGTGTACTATAAAAACACTCTCATCGACTTTCACGAGACTCACATCTTAAGAACTTTAAGAAGCTTTTAAAATAAAAAATTTAAAGGAAGACAATTTTTTAAATGCATATTTATGAATGAAAATATTATATTTTAAAATATTTTTCTTTAATGAATTATGTAAAAGATGAGACTTTAATTTTCTCTTTGGACCAAATTGAATAAAGTAAACGGTTTTTGTGTTATTTCAAGATTTATAGTCGGCCCTCTATTTTTTTCCATAAGATTGCGTGTAAATTTGTTAAAAGCTGGCCCCTTATTAAGCTTTTACTCTCTGCACTTCATCGCCTGATAATTTATGTGAGTCTCGGTACACAATTATAATAAATTAGTGAACATAACCTAATAATTTAAAAGCTTTCTAATAGATTGTACTGCAAATTTGGTAATATTTTAGTTCAAACTAAGTTTTTATATTTTTAATTATATTAAAATGTTATAAATTTTATATAAAAATAAAGTTTAATGTTTTTTCTTTATGTCAATAAAAAAATTAACTTTCAAATCATATTTTTCAGCAATATTTTGAAGAAAAGAAAAAAAGAAGTACCAGTTTCTGGTTAAACAATTTTCGTTTTTTTTGTATACAGCATAACCTACATTAATTTTTAGAAGGCTTGGACATTGAGAGAGGAAAGCTAAATAGTAGTCCTTTTTTTCAAAAAAAATACACGTAGTTTTATGGAAAAAAATAGTAGTACTCCTAGAAATCTGGAAATAACACAAAAACTACAGATTTTTTTTAATTTCGTCCTAAGGGAGCATTAAAGTTCCATCTTTTTTACGTTTGTTAGTAAAAAGAAATTTTTAAAAATTTTAAATTTTCATTCATAAATATGTATTTTAAAAAATGTCTTCCAACTACTTTTCAACAAAAAAAAGCTTCTTAAAAACTTTTTAAAAGACCATTAATTTGGTACATTACTGAGCAAAAAAAATGTTGAAAACTAATTTTTATTGCAATATTGATTTGCTTTAATAAATATTGTAAATTTTTTAGAATGCATATAAAATTAAGTGCAAAAAATAAACTATTTAATTATTTTTACAATAAGTTAATTTATATTAACTTATTTAAAACTTTTATTACTATAATAAGATAAATTAATATTATAAGTTATTCGGCTTTTCCTTTGAGGTAGGGGATATAGCGATTATTTTTAAAGTGGTATCGCCTGAAGACTAGGCCTTAAACTAAAAAATAATAAAAAAAAATATATTAATACATACAAATAATATATAAATAATTTTTTAACTAAATAATATGATATATTTAAAATAACATTTAATAAAACAAAATAAAGTAATTAATTTATAACAAAACAATATTAAAAAAAGTAAAAAACAAAAAAAATATCACAAAAATCAATATTTTCCGACCGGATAGTAATAATAGATCTTGAGTGGGCAAAAATGAAAAATGATATGACGATTGTATCCCAACTATATATAGGTACTATATATACAACTATATATAGATTCATATCAAAAAGTTTAATTTAGTCAATAATACTATTTAATTTTTTGCGTTTTTCAATATCGTTCAATATTTTGAAATTGTTTTATTTCTGTATTACCTGTCAAATAGGTAACTTAGATCGTTATTAATTATTATTATAAATTTAAAATCACATTTAAAGTAATTATTTTCTATTAAAATATTTAAAATAATATTATTTGGCCTTTAATTTCCAGTATTTTAAATTTATTTTTCTACTAACATTTAAAACAAAATTAGAGAAATTTAAAATTATATTATCATCGCGTAAGTTTTTATCATTCGTTTCTATTAAATTTATCAAGTAATTGGTGAATATACTTGGAACAGCATCTGGTATTAAACGCGGACTTTTATCATTATTTAATTTAAAACACAATTCTGAAAAATGCAATTTACATATGGAACTATAAGCTGTTGGTTGCCAGTCTGATCTTTGTACAAAGCTCTTTTAAGCTTCTCAAAGGCTCTTTATCCGGAAATTTAAAAGTAGCTACAGATATCGTGCTATTATTATAATTGGATTTACACCCAACAACCGAATATTTTCCACCCACTTTATTTAAGGAAATTATTAAAAAAGGCAATATTAGGCACTAAATAATTGAATTAATTTTTTTAAATAGGTATTCATATAATAAAATCTTTTAAAAATAATAATTCAATTCAAAACTCTACAAAAATATGACTATATAAAATAAAATATTACTAAAATTTAGAGTTTATTTAAAACAAAATATTACCTAATTTTTTTCTAATACTTTTCAAATAGAATTGCAATGTAAAATTTTATTCATAAAGAGATTAATATATTTCATGTAAGTACATGAATATTCTATTTATAATAATTTTTTTTTTATAGACTGTATAGAAAAAAACAAAAATTGCTTAACCAGAATTTGGTACTTCTTTTTTTTTTCTTTAAAATATTGCTGAAAAATATGATTTGAAAGTTAATTTTTTTATTGACATAAAGATAAAACTTCAAACTTTATTTTTATATAAATTTTATAATTTTTTAATATAATTAAAAATATAAAAACTTAGTTTGAACTAAAATATATTTTCCAAATTTGCAGTACAATTTATTAGAAAGCTTTTAAATTATTAGGTTATGTTCACTAATTTATTATAATTGTGTACTCTCATAATTTTTTGAGAGTATTAAATGGCGACGATATGAAATGCAAGAGAAAAACTAAAAATTTTATTTTGTTGAAAATATGTTAAAAATTTCGAGGTGAAAGCTGAAATTTTGGTATGTTTAAAGAAAAATTTCCATTTTATTTTAATATACAATTTGGCATGTTTGGGTAAATATTTCATATCGAAAACTCGCAAAGAAAATTGTTAAAAATCGGCATTTTTCTCAAACAAAAACAGAAAAGAACAAAAAAATATTTATGAAATGTGATTTTTGGAAGCTTTTTCTCACAATACATTTACAATTTGCACAAACACATTTAAGTATTTCAATGTCCAGGCCTTCTAAAAATTAATGTAGGTTATGTATACAGTCATAACCTACATTAATTTTTAGAAGGCCTGGACATCGAAATACTTAAATGTGTTTGTGCAAATTGTAAATGTGTTGTGAGAAAAAGCTTCGAAAAATGACATTTCATAAAGATAAAAAATCTTCTCTTCTGTTTTTGTTTTTGCTTCAGAAAAATGCCGATTTTTAACAATTTTCTTTTGGAGTTTTCGATATGAAATATTTACCCAAACATGCCAAATTGTATATTAAAATAAAATTTGGAAACTTTTCTTTAACATACCAAAATTGCAGCTTTCAACTCGTAATTTTCAACATTTTTTCAATAAAACAAAATCTTCAGTTTTTTTCTAGCATTTCATATCGTCGCCATTTAATACTCTCAAAAAATTATGAGAGTACACAATTATAATAAATTAGTGAACATAACCTAATAATTTAAAAGCTTTCTAATAAATTGTACTGCAAATTTGGAAAATATATTTTAGTTCAAACTAAGTTTTTATATTTTTAATTATAATTATCAAATAATTATTCAAACTAAGTTTTTATATTTTTAATTATAATTATAATTAAAAATATAAAAACTTAGTTTGAACTAAAATATATTTACCAAATTTGCAGTACAATCTATTAGAAAGCTTTTAAATTATTAGGTTATGTTCACTAATTTATTATAATTGAGTACTCTCATAATTTTTTGAGAGTATTAAATGGCGACGATATGAAATGCAAGAGAAAAACTAAAAATTTTATTTTGTTGAAAATATGTTAAAAATTTCGAGGTGAAAGCTGAAATTTTGGTATGTTTAAAGAAAAATTTCCATTTTATTTTAATATACAATTTGGCATGTTTGGGTAAATATTTCATATCGAAAACTCGCAAAGAAAATTGTTAAAAATCGGCATTTTTCTCAAACAAAAACAGAAAAGAACAAAAAAATATTTATGAAATGTGATTTTTGGAAGCTTTTTCTCACAATACATTTACAATTTGCACAAACACATTTAAGTATTTCAATGTCCAGGCCTTCTAAAAATTAATGTAGGTTATGTATACAGTCATAACCTACATTAATTTTTAGAAGGCCTGGACATCGAAATACTTAAATGTGTTTGTGCAAATTGTAAATGTGTTGTGAGAAAAAGCTTCGAAAAATGACATTTCATAAAGATAAAAAATCTTCTCTTCTGTTTTTGTTTTTGCTTCAGAAAAATGCCGATTTTTAACAATTTTCTTTTGGAGTTTTCGATATGAAATATTTACCCAAACATGCCAAATTGTATATTAAAATAAAATTTGGAAACTTTTCTTTAACATACCAAAATTGCAGCTTTCAACTCGTAATTTTCAACATTTTTTCAATAAAACAAAATCTTCAGTTTTTTTCTAGCATTTCATATCGTCGCCATTTAATACTCTCAAAAAATTATGAGAGTACTCAATTATAATAAATTAGTGAACATAACCTAATAATTTAAAAGCTTTCTAATAGATTGTACTGCAAATTTGGTAAATATATTTTAGTTCAAACTAAGTTTTTATATTTTTAATTATATTAAAAAATTATAAAATTTATATAAAAATAAAGTTTTGAAGTTTTTTCTTTATGTCAATAAAAAAATTAACTTTCAAATCATATTTTTCAGCAATATTTTGAAGAAAAGAAAAAAAGAAGTACCAGATTCTGGTAAAGCAATTTTCGTTTTTAGCACATTTCCAAAAAAATTTTGACAAAATGTGCTTATTAGTTTCACTCTGTCCGTCCGTCCGTCTGTTTACAAAACTTCTACACCGTTAAAGATAGAGAAAAAAAATTTTAACCATGGGTAGGTCTCATAAAAAAAATAATTTTGTGGAACAACTTTTTCATGTAGCCCCTCCCATTTCGCAGCTACAGCCCATCAAACTTTGAAAAAGCCCTATTTTTAAATGCATATATCTTATGTTCTACTTAAGATTTTTTCAATCTGAAAACGTCATTCGACAGGTATTTCTTTTATCTTTCTAAATTAATATGAAAATTATACATTTTTTTTAAATTTAGTATTTAAATTTACCGTTATGTGAAAACCAAATTTTGCATGATTTTTCTACTTTCATAACTCCGGCATGCTTCTAGATAGAGGCTTGAAATTTTGAGGCAAGAAAGAACTTTAAGAATTAGTATAAGTTTGCTCAGAAAATTTTTTTGGACCACCTGTTTATGAGCTATTAGGGCTTAAAAATTGAAAATTTGTTATTTTTAAACACCTGTAACATAGGAACCTGTACACATTTTACTTCTGCAAGATATAAAAATTAAAGCTATAGTAATATATTTTTACGTGTGTTAAAGGTTTATTTAAGTTGTAAAGGGTTCCAAAGTTGCAGCTCTTCAAAATTGCCAAAAAGCCCCATTTTCAGATGTATATATCTCAGGCTTTGCGTAATAATTTTGCAATCTAAAACCGCCAGAAGATTGAAAATTTTATTATCTACATAAAACAATATCAAAATTATGCAATGTTTTGTAATTTACTATTTAAATTTACCGTTATGTGAAAACCTCATTTTGCATAAAATTTCGTTTTTCATAACTCCGGCACGCCTTTAGATAGGAACCTGAAATTTTAAGACAAGAAAGAACTTTTAGAATTAGTATAAGTTTCCTCAGAAAATTTTTTGGTAGCACCCCCTCTTTAAGAGTTATTACGTCTCAAAAATTGAAAATTTGGTGTTTTTAGACACCTGTAACTTAAGCACCTGTACAAAGTTTTCTTCGGCAAGACATGAAAATTAAAGGTTCAATAATATATTTTTACGTGTGTTAACGGCTTTTCTTAGTTATATAGGATTCCGGAATTACGGCCCCTCAAAATTTCAAAAATGTCCTATTTTCACATTTTTTCTTATTACATGAAATTTTCAAATTTTTGTGTAAGTCACACTTCTAAACAGTTTGTATTGAGTTTTGGAAATGTGCGCTTTTAAAAACCGTTGGTTTACATTCTACCTTGTTTTCTATACAATCTATAAAAAAAAACTTATTGTAAATAGAATATTCATGTACTTACATGAAATAGAATAATCTTTTTATGAATAAAATTTTAAATTGCAATACTTTTGAAAAGTATTAGAAAAAAATTAGGTAATATTTTATTTTAAATACATAACTCTAAATTTTAGTAATATTTTATTTTATGGTCATATTTATGTAGAGTTAAATTTTTGAATTGAATTATTATTTTTAAAAGATTTTATTGTATGAATACCAAAAAAATTAATTCAATTATTTAGTGCCTAATATTGCCTTTTTTTAATAATTTCCTTAAATAAAGTGAGTGGAAAACGTTCGGTTGCTGGGTGTAACTCCAATTATAATAATAGCACGATATCTGTAGCTACTTTTAAATTTCCGAATAAAGAGCCTTTGAGAAGCTTAAAAGAGCTTTGTACAAAGATCAGACTGGCAACCGACAGCTTATAGTTCCATATGTAAATTGCATTTTTCAGAATCGTGTTTTAAATTAATAAATAATAAAAGTCCACGTTTAAAACCAGATGCAGTTCCAAGTATATTCACCAATTACTTGGTAAATTTAATAGAAACGAATGATAAAAACTTATGCAATGATAACATAATTTTAAATTTCTCTAATTAGTAAAAAAAATAAATTTAAAATACTGGAAATTATATAAAGGCCAAAATAATATTATTTTATACATTTTACTAGAAAATAATTACTTTAAATGTGATTTTAAATTTATAATAATAATTAATAACGATCTAAATTACCTATTTGACACGTAATACAGAAATAAAACAATTTCAAAATATTGAACGATATTGAAAAACGCAAAAAATTAAATAGTATTATTGACTAAATTAACCTTTTTGATATGAAGGTACCTATACATAGTTGGGATACAATCGTCATGTCATTTTTCATTTTTGCCCACTCAAGATATATTATTACTATCCGGTCGGAAAATATTGATTTTTGTGATATTTTTTTTGTTTTTTACTTTTTTTAATATTGTTTTGTTGTAAATTAATTACTTTATTTCGTTTTATTAAATTTTATTTTAAATATATCATATTATTTTGTTAAAAAATTATTTATATATTATTTGTATATATTAATATATTTATTTTATTATTTTAGTTTAAGGCCTAGTCTTCAGGCGATACCGCTTTAAAAATAATTGTCAAATTCCCTACCTCAAAGGAAAAGGCGAATAACTTATAATATTAATTCATTTTATTATAGTAATAAAAATTTTAAATAAGTTAACATAAATTAACTTATTGTAAAAATAATTAAATAGTTTATATTTTGCACTTAATTTTATATGCATTCTAAAAAATTTACAATATTTATTAAAGCAAATCGATATTGCAATAAAAATTAGTTTTCAACATTTTTTTTGCTCAGTAATGTACCAAATTAATGGTCTTTTAAAAAGTTTTTAAGAAGCTTTTTTTTGTTGAAAAGTAGTTGGAAGACATTTTTTAAAATGCATATTTATGAATGAAAATTTAAAATTTTTAAAAATTTCTTTTTACTAAAAAACGTAAAACAGATGGAACTTTAATGCTCCCTTAGGACGAATTTAAAAAAAATCTATAGTTTTTGTGTTATTTCCAGATTTCTAGGAGGACTACTATTTTTTCCCATTAGACTACGTGTATTTTTTTTGAAAAAAAGGACTACTATTTAGCTTTCCTCTCTCAATGTCCAGGTCTTCTAAAAATTAATGTAGGTTATGATACAGTCATAACCTACATTAATTTTTAGAAGGCCTGGACATTGAAATACTTAAATGTGTTTGTGCAAATTGTAAATGTATTGTGAGAAAAAGCTTTCAAAAATGACATTTCATAAAGATTTTTTTGTTCTTTTCTGTTTTTGTTTTTGTTTAAGAAAAATGCCGATTTTTAACAATTTTCTTTTCGAGTTTTCGATATGAAATATTTACCCAAACATGCCAAATTGTATATTAAAATAAAATTTGGAAATTTTTCTTTAACATACCAAAATTTCAGCTTTCAACTCGAAATTTTTAACATATTTTCAACAAAATAAAATTTTTAGTTTTTCTCTAGCATTTCATATCGTCGCCATTTAATACTCTCAAAAAATTATGAGAGTACACAATTATAATAAATTAGTGAACATAACCTAATAATTTAAAAGCTTTCTAATAAATTGTACTGCAAATTTGGAAAATATATTTTAGTTCAAACTAAGTTTTTATATTTTTAATTATATTAAAAAATTATAAAATTTATATAAAAATAAAGTTTGAAGTTTTATCTTTATGTCAATAAAAAAATTAACTTTCAAATCATATTTTTCAGCAATATTTTAAAGAAAAGAAAAAAAGAAGTACCAAATTCTGGTTAAGCAATTTTCGTTTTTTTCTATACAGTCTATAAAAAAACAATTATTGTAAATAGAATATTCATGTACTTACATGAAATACAACAATCTCTTTATGAATAAAATTTTACATTGCAATTCTATTTGAAAAGTATTAGAAAAAAATTAGGTAATATTTTGTTTTAAATAACTCTAAATTTTAGTAATATTTTATTTTATATAGTCATATTTTTGTAGAGTTAAATTTTTGAATTGAATTATTATTTTTAAAAGATTTTATTATATGAATACCTATTTAAAAAAATTAATTCAATTATTTAGTGCCTAATATTGCCTTTTTTAATAATTTCCTTAAATAAAGTGGGTGGGTGGGTTCGGCAGTTGGGTGTAAATCCAATTATAATAATAGCACGAAATCTGTAGCTACTTTTAAATTTCCTGATAAAGAGCCTTTGAGAAGCTTAAAAGAGCTTTGTACAAAGATCAGACTGGCAACCAACAGCTTATAGTTCCATATGTAAATTGCATTAAATTAAATAATGATAAAAGTCCGCGTTTAATACCAGATGCAGTTCCAAGTACATTCACCAATTACTTGGTAAATTTAATAGAAACGAATGATAAAAACTTACGCGATGATAATATAATTTTAAATTTCTCTAATTTAGTTTTAAATGTTAGTAAAAAAATAAATTTAAAATACTGGAAATTATATAAAGGCCAAAATAATATTATTTTATATATTTTAATAAAAAATAATTACTTTAAATGTGATTTTAAATTTATAATAATAATTAATAACGATCTAAGTTACCTATTTGACAGATAATACAGAAATAAAACAATTTCAAAATATTGAACGATATTGAAAAACGCAAAAAATTAAATAGTATTATTGACTAAATTAACCTTTTTGATATGAATCTATATATAGTTGTATATATAGTACCTATATATAGTTGGGATACAATCGTCATATCATTTTTCATTTTTGCCCACTCAAGATCTATTATTACTATCCGGTCGGAAAATATTGATTTTTGTGATATTTTTTTTGTTTTTTACTTTTTTTAATATTGTTTTGTTATAAATTAATTACTTTATTTTGTTTTATTAAATTTTATTTTAAATATATCATATTATTTAGTTAAAAAATTATTTATATATTATTTGTATGTATTAATATATTTTTTTTTATTATTTTTTAGTTTAAGGCCTAGTCTTCAGGCGATACCACTTTAAAAATAATCGCTATATCCCCTACCTCAAAGGAAAAGGCGAATAACTTATAATATTAATTTATTTTATTATAGTAATAAAAATTTTAAATAAGTTAAACTTGATAGTTTATGTAGTTTATGGTCCAGGCATTTGTAAAATTTGTTCATTTTTTTCCTAAAGCTTAAAGCTCTTTAAAGAGAGCAATAATTTGGTACAGTAATAGCACAAAAAAAGTGAGCGAATTAAATTAATTTGAAAAATTGATATGGCATTTATTTCGTGTGCATATAGTAGATCTGTATATGAATAATATGTATTTAAGTTTATGTATTTAAGAACTGAGATGCAGCAGTTAAATAATGATTATCATTTTCGTCATTTTTATGATCTGGTGTTATATGTAAACTTGGAAGATAATTTTCGAAGATACCTAATAGAGGGAAGAAAAAGAAATTTACTAAGAACTGAATATGTAGATTTAGAATGGGCATAGATTAAAAATGACATTATTATTGTATTATAACTATACCTTTTCACCGAGTTTTTTCTCAATTCTCATTTCTAAACAGTAATAATTCTCATTTTCTAAACAGTATAACACAATATAAGATTTATTTTTAAACAAAAGTCAGCCATTTAAATCAATTTTTTCTTCAATTTTAGTTACTAAATTATTAAAATTAAAAATACAATTTTCATCAACTAATTTTAAATCCGGAATATTAGGGAAAATGCTCGTACACAACAAGTACGAACCATAATTAAAAAGCAATAAAAAAAATTATATTAAAAAATATAAATATTGCACTATTCTTAATGCACCTTATTTTTTTTTATAGTGTGTATCGAAAACATAAAATTACTTATCAAAAATTTCAGGTTCTTTTTTTTTCCAATACTTGTAATGATACTAAAAAAAATTGATAGAAAGTTAATTTTTTCACCAGGATTTAGGAAAAACTCTAAATTTTTTTTTAATATATAATTTATATATTTTCATTAAAATTATATATATTAAAACTCGATATAAAATTAAATTTTGTTCCCACTTTTTTTTAGAAAGCTTTTAAAAAATTGACAGATAGCAAAGAAAAAAATTTTTTTTTTGTTATTTAAAACATTTCAAAATGGCTGGAGTCAAGAAATGCTAGAAAAAGTTGGAAAATATATTTTGAGAAAAATATAATTAAAAATTCGAGTTGAACCTTGAATTTTTGATATGTGTTACAAAAAATTTTGAATTTTATTTTAATATAAATTTCGATATATTTAGGGTAGTATTTCATATTTAAAGTTGTAAATGAAAATTGCTAAAATTTCTTAATTTTCTACTTTTTTCTAAGCAAAAAAATGAAAAAAAGAAACTGTCAAAACTCTCTCAATTTTCACAATACATGTTTAAATTTTGCACTAATACATTCTTAGAGGTCTTGTTCCGGTCTTGATATTTATGTAGTTTATGGGTCTAGGCGAGACTCACATCAATTATCAGGCCATGAAGTGCAGAGAGTAAAAGCTTAATAAGGGGCCAGCTTTTAACAAATTTACACGTAGTCTTATGGAAAAAAATAGGGGGCCGACTATAAATCTTGAAATAACACAAAAACCATTTACTTTATTCAATGTGGTCCAAAGCGAAAATTAAAGTCGCATCTTTTTTACATAATTCATTAAAGAAAAATATTTGAATATATAATGTTTTCATTCATAAATATGCATTTAAAAAATTGTCTTCCTTTAAATTTTTTATTTTAAAAGCTTCTTAAAGTTCTTAAGATATGAGTCTCGTGAAAGTCGATGAGAGTGTTTTTATAGTACACTACTGGTAAAAAAAAAAAGTGTAGAAATGAAATTTTAATGACAATGTTGATTTAAATTTAAACTTAGTAAAAATTTTTATTAAATTTTAAAAATAAAAAATTATTGACTGAAATATAAGTTATTGTGAAATAAGCAATAATTAAATAATATTTATATAAGTAATCATTTATAATATCTAAAAAATTTTCCCATTTCCACACCACCTTTGAGGTAGGGAATATGGAGCGTTTTTTTTAAAGTGGTGTTCCCAATAGGCCTAATCCCCTCAATTCTAAAAAAAAGAGTGTAATATTTATGAAGTAGAAACAAAATATTAATAAAAAAACAATAAATAAAAAAAATATCACAAAATTCAAAATTAACAAAATATCACGAAATTAAAAAATATCACAAAAAATTATATAACCCTTCTTAATTTTGAAATATTTTTAATTTGCGATTTTGTCTATTAGATTTTAATATGTCATTTCCCGTTTTGTGTAATTATTTAATAAAATATTTGCAAATGTTTTACTTATTTGGAAAAAAATTATGCGGCTACTATTGCCGCATTTACACGTCGATTCCAAATCAATGTCAGTCATACCCAAACAAAGACTATTTAACGTCACTTCAATTAGTATTCTTTTTTGATTACTTTGCTCAAAGAAATTTTTTTTTAAATTTGTTTCCCGTAAAATCTCCTAAAAAATTGCTGTCGTATGAAATAAAACATAATTTGTCTGATAGTCGGTAAAGAAAGACCTCCTCTGTTAAGTTCGTCAAAGTAAAATTGCACCCAGCTAGAGAACGATATAAACGGAATCTATTTTCTAAAGAATCAGTTTGTAATTTGCCTAATAAAACATAGTCCATTTGAAGCTCCGTTAAGGATAGATGAACTAAATCTATTAATGTTTTAGTAGTGAATACTAAAGCATTGAAAGTGTCTCTCGAAAATCTATTTTTATTATCATTTGTATTCCAAACTGATAACCAATGATAATTCTAAATTTAAAGTTGCAACCGAAATAATTATCATTTTGTAAAAAATATAAAATAATATTAGTTTCATTTTCATTTTACAGAGTTTATATGTATAAAAAATTAAAAAGGGCTATATAAAAAAATAAGATAAAAGACAAAAAAATATAATAATTTATAAAAAACAAAAAAACCGTAAATACAAAATTATTTATTTTATTTATTTATTTATTAAGTCTTAAAAAAAAAAAAAATTTTGTGTACAAAAAAGCCAATATTTACAAATTTAGAAAATCATACTATAATAGGAGTATTTTCAACTTTGACTTAAAATTAAGAGAAAAGAATTAATATTTATTATTAAAAAATTTAGTTGGTGTAGCAAAAATGGCTAAAAAACCTACTGACACATTTTTTAACGACTTATAACTAGATACTTAAAACTAACCTATAGACTAATTATTAAATTTAGAATTTACATATAGTTAACTTAGATTATACTAAAAATATTATTTATTAGAGGATTTGAATTGTTAAAGCAGTTCTCTTGAAAAATTGGAAAAAGTCTATCAATTTTGTCTTGACTTGTAGGCACTTGGGCGATTTCATGTAACCTTGCGGTTGAAAAGCATCTGTTTTTCTTTAGAATTAATTTTAGCACGGAGTTCTGCTTTCTTTGTAAAAGAAGTAAATGCGATTTTGCAGAATCCATCCATACGGCGAAAGCGTAGAAAAGAATGCTGCTAAATATCACTTTATGTATTAATAAATTATTGTCCATGCTCAGATACAACTTTCTGTTTAAAATTATAAAACTAATTTAACATAAAAAACAAACAAAACTAATTATAATAAGTATTAATTAATTAATTATATCGTATAAAAAAAAATTTAAAATTACTTATATCTCCTACACCACTACTTTTTTTTTATGGAGTGTATCAAAATATTTAATAATTTGCTTACCAGAATTTGTGACTCCGTTTTTTTATGTGCTCGAAATATGGCTGAAAAATACGAGTTGAAAATTAATTTTCTTACAAGAGGAAAGAAAAAATTCTAAATTTTAATTATATGACATTTTTAAAATGTTTAAATAAAATTAAAAATATTAAAACTCAATTTGATTATAAAAGTACTCACCCATTTCACATACAATTTTTATATAAATTTTAGGTTATGGTTAAAAGCTTTCAAATAAAACTTTCAATCCCACTCTTATTTTTTGAAAAAAAATTCTCTTCTTCTACTTTTACAAATGTCAAAAAGCAAGCGGAAAAAAATAACTAAAAAGACCTAAAAGTAATTTTATTAAATATTAAGTTAAAATTACGAGTTGAAAGCTAATTTTTTGATATGTTGTAGGAAAGATTCCAAATTTTATTTTCATATAAAATTCGACATATTTTGGGGAATATTTCATAACGAAAACTCGTAATGAAAATTGTTAAAAATGGGCATTTTTTCGAAAAAAAAAACAAAATAATAAGAACAAAAAAAAATCTTTTAAAATTAAATTTTAATGTCATTTGTTTGAATGTATGCGAGACTCGATTGCCATTCTCTCACAACTACATTCATGCGTTTTCAGTTCTTGGCCTGTTTATTTAGGTCTTGGTCTAGGCATAACCTACATTAATTTTTAGAAGGCCTGGACAAGACCTAAATAAACAGGCCAAGAACTGAAAACGCATGAATGTAGTTGTGAGAGAATGGCAATCGAGTCTCGCATACATTCAAACAAATGACATTAAAATTTAATTTTAAAAGACTTTTTTTGTTCTTATTATTTTGTTGTTTTTTTCGAAAAAATTCCCATTTTTAACAATTTTCATTACGAGTTTTCGTTATGAAATATTCCCCAAAATATGTCAAATTTTATATGAAAATAAAATTTGGAATTTTTCCTACAACATATCAAAAAATTAGCTTTCAACTCGTAATTTTAACTTAATATTTAATAAAATTACTTTTAGGTCTTTTAGTTATTTTTTTTCGCTTGCTTTTTGACATTTGTAAAAGTAGAAGAGATTTTTTTTTCAAAAAATAAGAGTAGGATTGAAAGTTTTATTTGAAAGCTTTCAACCATAACCTAAAATTTATATAAAAATTGTATATGAAATGGGTAAGTACTTTTATAATCAAATTGAGTTTTAATATTTTTAATTTTATTTAAACATTTTAAAAATGTCATATAATTAAAATTTAGAATTTTTTCTTTCCTCTTGTAAGAAAATTAATTTTCAACTCGTATTTTTCAGCCATATTTCGAGCACATAAGTCACAAATTCTGGTAAGCAAATTATTAAATATTTTGATACACTCCATAAAAAAAATGTAGTGGTGTAGGAGATATAATTAATTTTAAATTTTATTTATACGATATAATTAATTAATTAATACTTATTATAATTAGTTTTGTTTGTTTTTTGTGTTAAATTAGTTTTATAATTTTAAACAGAAAATCGTATCTGAGCATAGACAATAAATTATTAATATATAAAGTGATATTTAGCAGCATTCTTTTCTACGCTTTCGTCGTATGGATGGATTCTGCAAAATCGAATTTACTTCTTTTACAAAGAAAGTAGAACTCCGTGCTAAAATTAATTCTAAAGAAAATCAGATGCTTTTCAACCGCAAGGTTACATGAAATCGCCCAAGTGCCTAAATTCAAGACAAAATTGATAGACTTTTTCCAATTTTTCAAGAGAACTGCTTTAACAATTCAAATCCTCTAATAAATAATATTTTCAGTATAATCTAAGTTAACTATATGTAAATTCTAAATTTAATAATTAGTCTATAGGTTAGTTTTAAGTATCTAGTTATAAGTCGTTAAAAAATGTGTCAGTAGGTTTTTTAGCCATTTTTCCTACACCAACTAAATTTTTTAATAAATATTAATTCTTTTCTCTTAATTTTAAGTCAAAGTTAAAAATACTCCTATTATAGTATGATTTTCTAAATTTGTAAATATTGGCTTTTTTATACACATAATTTTTTTATTTTTTTTTAAGGCTTAATAAATATATAAATAAAATAAATAATTTTGTATTTACGGTTTTTTTGTTTTTTATAAGTTGTTATATTTTTTTGTCTTTTATTTTATTTTATATTTTTTACAAAATGATAATTATTTCCGTTGCAATTTTAAATTTAGAATTATCATTGGTTATCAGTTTGGAATACAAATGATAATAAAAATAGATTTTCGAAAGACACTTTCAATGCTTTAGTATTCACTACTAAAACATTGATAGATTTAGTTCATCTATCCTTAACGGAGCTTCAAATGAACTATGTTTTATTACAAACTGATTCTTTAGAAAATAGATTCCGTTTATATCGTTCTCTAGCTGGGTGCAATTTTACTTTGACGAACTTAACAGAGGGGGTCTTTCTTTACCGACGGGATCAGACAAATTATGTTTTATTTCATATGACAGCAATTTTTTAGGAGATTTTACGGAAAACAAATTTAAAAAAAAATTTCTTTGAGCAAAGTAATCAAAAAAGAATACTAATTGAACTGACTTTAAATAGTCTTTGTTTGGGATGAATGACATTGATTTGGAATCGACGTGTAAATGCGGCAATATTTTTTTCCCAATAAGTAAAACATTTGCAAATATTTTATTAAATAATTATACAAAACGGGAAATAATGACATATTAAAATCTAATAGACAAAACCGCAAATTAAAAATATTTCAAAATTAAGAAGGGTTATATAGTTTTTTGTGATATTTTTTAATTTCGTGATATTTTTTAATTTTTAATTTCGTGATATTTTGTTAATTTTTAATTTTGTGATATTTTTTTTATTTATTGTTTTTATTAATATTTTTGTTTCTATTTATTATTTATTCATAAATATTACACTGTTTTTTTTTTAGAATTCAGTGGATTAGGCCTATTGGGGATACCACTTTAAAAAAACGCTCCATATTCCCTACCTCAAAGGTGGTGTGGAAATGGGAAAAATTTTTAGATATTATAAATGATTACTTATATAAATATTATTTAATTATTGCTTATTTCACAATAACTTATATTTCAGTCAATAATTTTTTATTAAATTTTTAAAATTTAATAAAAATTTTTACTAAGTTAAATTTAAATCAAAATTGTCATTAAAATTTCATTTCTACACTTTTTTTTGTTACCAGTAGTGTACTATAAAAACACTCTCATCGACTTTCACGAGACTCATATCTTAAGAACTTTAAGAAGCTTTTAAAATAAAAAATTTATAGGAAGACAATTTTTTAAATGCATATTTATGAATGAAAACATTATATATTCAAATATTTTTCTTTAATGAATTATGTAAAAAAGATGCGACTTTAATTTTCGCTTTGGACCACATTGAATAAAGTAAATGGTTTTTGTGTTATTTCAAGATTTATAGTCGGCCCCCTATTTTTTTTCATAAGACTACGTGTAAATTTGTTAAAAGCTGGCCCCTTATTAAGCTTTTACTCTCTGCCCTTCATGGCCTGATAATTGATGTGAGTCTCGGCCTGGACATCGAAATACTTAAATGTGTTTGTGCAAATTGTAAATGCATTGTGAGAAAAAGCTTTCAAAAATGACATTTCATAAAATTTTTTTTGTTCTTTTCTGTTTTTGTTTTTGTTTAAGAAAAATGCCGATTTTTTAACAATTTTCTTTTCGAGTTTTCGATATGAAATATTTATCCAAACATGCCAAATTGTATATTAAAATAAAATTTGGAAATTTTTCTTTAACATACCAAAATTTCAGCTTTCAACTCGAAATTTTTAACATATTTTCAACAAAATAAAATTTTTAGTTTTTCTCTAGCATTTCATATCGTCGCCATTTAATACTCTCAAAAAATTATGAGAGTACACAATTATAATAAATTAGTGAACATAACCTAATAATTTAAAAGCTTTCTAATAAATTGTACTGCAAATTTGGAAAATATATTTTAGTTCAAAGTAAGTTTTTATATTTTTTATTATATTAAAAAATTATAAAATTTATAAAAAAATAAAGTTTGAAGTTTTATCTTTATGTCAATAAAAAAATTAACTTTCAAATCATATTTTTCAGCAATATTTTAAAGAAAAGAAAAAAAGAAGTACCAAATTCCGGTTAAGCAATTTTCGTTTTTTTCTATACAGTCTATAAAAAAAAATTATTGTAAATAGAATATTCATGTACTTACATGAAATAGAATAATCTTTTTATGAATAAAATTTTAAATTGCAATACTATTATTTTATTTTAAATAACTCTAAATTTTAGTAATATTTTATTTTATGTACTCATATTTTTGTAGAGTTAAATTTTTGAATTGAATTATTATTTTTAAAAGATTTTATAGTATACCTATTTAAATAAATTAATTCAATTAGTTAGTGCCTAATATTGCCTTTTTTAATAATTTCCTTAAATAAAGTGGGTGGAAAATGTTCGGTTGTTGGGTGTAAATCTAATTATAATAATAGCACGATATCTGTCGCTAATTTTAAATTTCCGAATAAAGAGCCTTTGAGAAGCTTAAAAGAGCCTTGTACAAAGATCAGACTGGCAACCAACAGCTTATAGTTCCATATGTAAATTGCATTTTTCAGAATCGTGTTTTAAATTAAATAATGATAAAAGTCTGCGTTTAATACCAGATGCAGTTCCAAGTATTTTCACCAATTACTTGGTAAATTTAATAGAAACGAATGATAAAAATTTACGCGATTTCTCTAATTTAGTTTTAAATGTTAGTAAAAAAAATAAATTTAAAATACTGGAAATTATATAAAAGCCAAAATAATATTGTTTTATATATTTTAGTAGAAAATAATTACTTTAAATGTGATTTTAAATTTAGAATAATAATTAATAACGATCTAAGTTACCTATTTGGCAGGTAATACAGAAACAAAACAATTTCAAAATATTGAACGATATTGAAAAACGCAAAAAATTAAATATTATTATTGACCAAATTAACCTTTTAGATATGAAGTTAACCTTTTAAATATGAAGAACTATATATAGTTGGGATACAATCGTCATGTCATTTTTCATTTTTCCCAAAATTTCCCAAAATTGTTTTTAACTTTTTTTTAATATTGTTTTGTTGTAAATTAATTATTTTATTTTGTTTTATTAAATTTTATTTTAAATATACCATATTATTTTGTTAAAAAATAATTTATATATTATTTGTATGTATTAATATATTTTTTTTTTATTATTTTAGTTTAAGGTCGCGATACCACTTTAAAAATAATCGCCATATCCCCTAACTCACAGGAAAAGGCGAAAAATATATTAATATAATATTAATAAAAATTTTAAATAAGTTAACATAAATTAACTTATTGTAAAAAAAATAGTTTATTTTTTGCACTTAAATTTTATATGCATTCTAATTATTTTTTAAAGCAAATCGATATAACTGCGGTCTTAGAAATTTAATACGTTGTTCTAAAATAATTAATGAAATTTTATTTATACTTATTTGCTCATAAAAATTTAATTTAAATTATTTGTTCATAAAGATTTAATTTAATTGTTTGCGTACTATACAAATTATTTGTATATATATATTCAGTTGGCACCACATATTATATGATACCAGTTTTTACTGTTCCATATTGTTTTATTTTAAAATGTTAGTTTTTCTTTACATTTAATTTGTTCATACGTTTTACATTTAATGGTAACTTGGTCATTGGAACTGTATTAGTTTTTTGTATAAATACTCCAATTGCGTGAGGCTTGATTTTTCTGAAGTATTTAAGATACTCAACACAAAAGTAAATAAAATATGTCAATTATTAATTCAAACTAATTTCAAGTTGAAATTAGATACACAAGTATTTATAAGTACTTACATAAACTGTATCGCATGGTATAAAAGATAATCTAAAATTTGTAACAAACAATTTTCCACATATTCCATTTGTTTCATTTACAGTTTTTGTTGTTGGTGTAACCATAATCACATCTGCAGACACTGTTGCGATTTCTCCTATAAAACAATAATATTGAAAATAATTTTTCTAAGTTTTATTTGATATATTATACCACTTAGGAGTTTTGGGTGAAGTATATTTTGTTCATCACTCAAAGGCTGAAAGAGTATTAGTTATTTACTATGGTAAAGTTTATAAAAATAATTACCTTTACACAATTTACATAACTTGTAAATGTAAACTTTTGACTTCCGCTTATCATGTTACAACCACTTATAAGATCACTTAAATATTAATATGAATGTTATATTGTCAAAATTCATTTGAAATTTTTTAGTTTATTATATTTAAAAAAAAATTGGTTTCAGTAATAAACTTTACACTACAAAACTTGTATGTTAAATGTTTACATAAACTACTAAGCAGAAATTACTGAAAATAATTATCCAGAAACAGAAATTTGTTCAAACATTAAAGATACTATCAAATCAACATGCATATATAGATATGTACATTCTTTCGTTGACAATTTACATACATATGTATGTAATATGTATGGATATCAAGTTAAGGATAAAGTATACTTTACGCCGGTGTTAAAAAAAAGGGCCACGTTACTGAGACCCTTCAAAATAGGTCGAAAACCGACTTTATTTCACTGCTGTACCGGCGCGTGCCTTTTTTTCGAGTTTTTTTTGGATTATTTTCCGAAATATTTAAATTTTAAAATTATAGCCATACAAAAATACTTTTTTACCATTTATGTACTATACCATACTATACTAATGTATAATGGAGTATTGGAATTGGCTGCAGGCTGATTAACATTTGACTAAGGCTAATAAACCCATGAATATTTAAAAAGGTACTGTAAACCAGTGTTGTTATAGAATTTTTTTTCAAATCGTACACTAGATCGTTTCAAAATCGTATTTATCGTATTTTGTATTTTGCAATGACTACCAGTGTTGGCACTTCAAAATTTTCAATCCGGTCAAATTTGAACGTTTGACTGGAAAAAATTTTAAAAAATGTGGTCAAAAAATTCAGTCAACAAGTTTTTGGTGTAAAATCCTGTCAAAAAACCGTTCAAAATAAAAACTTTATTAAGAAATCGGGCTAACCTTTTGTTGCTGTATTTATGAAGTGGTAAAATACTTAAATAAAAGAAAAAATAATTTTAAAAATAAACAATATGTATTTTATAAAATAAACAAAAAAAAATTACTTCATAAATTCAACAAAAACCTTATTTCATAAATATAAATATAATTATACTTTGGGCATTGCAAAAAATAATTTAGCTTGAATTTGGTAACTTAGCTATATAATATACATATATCTTTAAATATAAGAACATAATAAACAAAAAAATTATTTCATAAATAGAACAACGTACCTTATTTGCGAGAAAGTACGTTCTACATTTGCAGAAGAATGGGACAAGAATAATAAATGAAAAATAAATTTTGGCATCAACGGAAATGAAAACTGCCCATCATTTCTCTTAATTCTAGAAATTTGGTTCCAAAACTCTTTAACCGTGAATTATTGAATATTGATGAAAATTGTATATTATATAGTTGTAACTTGTAACAATATTATTCTAACTACATATATATATGTATGTACATATTTTTTTGTTTTGGGTCAAAATAATATTTTCCCTTGTTTTGGGTCAAAATCGTATTTTTTTCTCAAAATAAGACTAAAAATCGTACATCGTATTTTACCTTTGAAATTCGTACAAAATACGATAAATAAGACGCTATAACATCACTGCTGTAAACCCATGAATTGTAAAACTAAAAAGTATGTATAGTTGTATAAAATTCAAAATCAAATTTTGAAATGATAAAAAAGAAAGGGTTGTACAAAAAACTTTTAGGTACTCCAGATAATTCAAATTTACATAAAATAAAATATTCACATTTTTATGTTGAAAACATAAAAAATTAATTCTAACTTTTTTAAATGAAAAAGTAAACATATTTTATCATTTATTTCAATATTTAATGGATTTTAAACCTAAATGTCAACATTTTTAGTAATTTCAACATGTAAATAAAGGGTCCTTCAAATTGAGTTTTCAAAAGTAAATAATTAAAATACATAGAATTTGAATTGAAACTGGAAAAGTTTTTATTTATTTTTGAAGTACAATGTTTGTCGTTTATACTCTGAAAATGATATCTTCCACGTGACCACCTCTTGCGTCTCTACAGTAACTAATTCCTTTATCAAAATGTTCGGTCTGATTCTGGCATAGTAGCGGCTCTATCTCACCAATAACTAGAATAATTTCTGCTTTCAATGCTCCTACGTTTCGAGGATTATCCTTGTAGACCTGTTCTTTTGCATAGAAAGAAGTCTAACGGTGTCAAATCGCAGGATCTTGAAGACCAATTCACGTCACCGAATCTGCAAATAACACGGTCTGGAAACTTTGTATGCAGTAATTGCAGTGTTTCTCTGCTGTATGACACGTAGCCCCATCTTGTTAAAACCACATATCCTCAGTATCAATATTTTCTAGTTTTGTTCATAAAAAGTTGTGATTATGTCGCGATATCCGGTACCGATAGCGGTTATAACTCTTCCAGCATCATTTTCGAAAAAGTTGGGACCAATCACACCACCAGACCACAATACACGCCACACAGTGACCCTTTGCGGGTGCGTTGGCTTCTCTTGGATCACGCGAGGGTTTTCCTCACCCCAACTATGACAGTTTTGTTTATCAACGTAGCCACCGATCTCGAAATGTTCTTCGTCTGAAAAGATGATTTTTTTTTGAAAAATGGTTTTGTTTGCAGTATACAATTGGCAAAGTCCCGACGCATGGAATGATCTTGTGGCAGCAATTCTCGTGTAAATTGAACTTTGTAGGCCTTCAACGCTAAATCTTAGGGCATAATACGCCATACAGTTAACTCTAAAAGTCCCAATTCTTGTGAACGTCGGGAAATTGACATCGTGGCATCAGCTGTAACACTATCACTCACAAAACAAGGAATAGAAAATTCTGTATACGTATATAAAAATTAGTGAAGTATTATCAATTACACTTAATTGCCAAAATGTGCCTGTTATTGGTCGCGTTCAGTAGCATCTAGCGCTACAAAAAAACTGCAGCGCTCGATAAAATTTTCTACTGAACGATTTTAGACTCAGATCTCTACATTGAAAATGACGTTAGAACAAGTTTATCATATATAGGTTTTTCAATAAATTTATTTATACTTTGCAATAGGATATCATACAAATAGTAAGAAAACACTTTTTTTTTTAAGTCAAATCAAGTTTGTTTTATTGCACAAATTCATAAGCTTAATAAAATTTAGATATGTATGTAGGTAAAAGAAGATATTAAGGAAGCGAGAGAGAAAAACATTCGTTGATACTTTTGGATATCAAGTTTATAAAATAATAAAAACGAAAACGTAAACAAAATGACGTGTAATCCCTATTTATGTTATTATTTACATAAATAGTAAGAAAAGAATTTTTTCAAGTCAAATCAAGTTGGTTTTTATTGCCCAATTTCATTTTTGGCTTTTGTTCTTATTTGTACAGGAATACAAGAAAATATAAATCTGAAAATAAAAAAACCTGATTTTGTAAAATTTAGAACAATAATGAAATAAGAAAAACAACACTTATGTATACTAAAGTAAATACACATGAATTTTAAAAATATTTTGCATTCTTTTAATTTCTGTTTACCTGGAGTAAAATAAATAGTAAAAACTAATTTGCCTCTTTCAAACAATTTAAAGCTTATGAATGAATACTTATAGTAAAAGAAAAAGGCATTAGATACTGTAAGGAATGAAAAAAATCAAAAACAGAGTAACTGCTTTTGGTACTCTGGTAGATGTATAAAAATAATAAAAAAAATTCAGCTATCTCCACCACAGGACCGACCGCTATTATACAAAAAGTATAAAGCCAAAATTCACAGATTTTTTTCATAATAATTTATATCAAAGCAAAATAACTTCTAATAATTTAACATAATTTTTTTTCAATAACAATAATAAGCAATGAATTAATCGTAAAATATATGTACATTCATTCATACATCCATACATATGTCCATAATATTTTTTTTTATTTAAAAATATTAGAAGTAAAAAATATTGAAAACTGTACAATACAAAACTATCAAACAAACATAACATTAATATTGCATCTGCTAACAAAAACTTTATCGTTTAAATTTTGCGTCATCAACAAAAGAATAATATATAAATTTTTAGAGATATAAAACAAAAAAAAATATGTATGAAATTTGCATTTAGAAAAAAACTTAAATAAAATTAACGTTCGTCGAATCAAAAAATGGCAAAGTTGTTGCTCTTTACTTGTGTAACAATTTTTCTTAAGAATTTTTCTCATAATATTTTTTAGTTACGAAATATTCGTAAAAAACCTAAAAATGACACTAGTAAACTACTACCTCGGTTGTCCGATTTGTTCCAAAAGCTTATCAATGGTCGCGTTCAGGAGAATCTACTGAATTGCAGCAGTATAGCATATAGCGCTGCATGTTTGTACTGAACGATTGTCAGCAAAATTAAATGATATTTAATTTTGTGTGACATTTCGTATATTTTTATTTCATTTAAATCGCATTTTTGTTTTGTAAATCTTATATTTTTTTATCTCTCAATTAACCAATTTTTAAAAAAATGCTTGAAATCTTGAAAAATTCTCAAAAAATTTTGTAAATAAAAATTTTTGAAAAAGTCGCTACATAGTTTAGCGTAAAATTTTCTTGCTGCATAATTCATGTAGCGCTACATAAAAAAATTGTTCAGTAGAAAATTTTATCGAGCGCTGCAGTTTTTTGTAGCGCTAGATGCTACTGAACTCGACCAATCTGAGATATTGACATCAAAACTTTAAATATGACATTCCAAAAAATTGCGCTTTGTCGTTTAGACGCACACCACCCTTACATATGACACACGCACGGCAGCACATTTTAAAAATGCATGAGAATTGAAACGTCATGCGGACATTGTAATAGTCATAGCTAATAATACTAATTTTAAAGTTTTCTATGGAAAATCGAAAATTTTAAAATTAAAAAAATTAAAGAAAGATACGCACCAGAAAAGAAAGGGAAAAGGAATAATTTAAGACCAAAAAATTTAGGATCGGACCAATTTACGAGAGTTATTCAAAACCCACCTAAAGTATACTCTACCCCAAATTAATTCTGAACCATTTTTGTGTTTAAAAAATTTATTATTATAACTGCAATTGGTTTTTTACCCAACGATATACATATTTTATCTACGAAAACGCTAAAAACTAAAAATATAATTAATATATAATAAAATCTTTAGCTGATTTACTCAAGTGATATGATATATCATAATATGTTTATGCAAGACCACCTATGTATATACTCACCTATATCAAAGACTATACATATATTTGTATAGTCTTTGCCTATATAGATGGTCTTGATATATGTATTGTTTTGTTATAATTTTTCTTTCTATTTTATTTATTTATTTATTCTTAATTACAATTAAAATTATAATTAACAAAAATTTTTTTCTAAGCACTAGCTATTCAGGCTATCGGCTTATTCTTTAAAAATAAATTCTTCACAATATACTATTATTTATTTTTTTTATTTGGTTGAAACCTAATCTTTTATTTTGTTTATTATAAATTACGTTGAAATATTTTTTTATAGGTAAATGTGTTTACAGAGTTTTAATTTATTTAATTCATTTAAAGTAATTCTTTACATTAAAATAGTTGAAAACTAATTATAATATTTTAATTCATTATATTCTTTTTTTGGCCTGTAATGTTTTTATATTAGTTTACACATTTTTAATTTACATATTTTAGAAAAAAAAAATTATCGGTACAAAAGTTATTACAAATATATGTACATATTAATTTCTACACATACTTATTATATTTATTACAATATATTATGATTTAGATAGATATTATTGTTGTTATTTTATACATAAACGTTAAAAAATAATAAATATAACTGTTAATTCATTATTTGCAAAAAAAAAATTTTGGTTTTGTTGTTTATTAATATATTTAAATGTGTTTAATGATTTTTAATTTATTTAGAAAAGTGAATATTGCTTTTATGTTATTATCAGTGGCGTGCATTAAAATTTCAGAAGGGTTTTTGTTTTGAAAAATGTCTGCCTTAATTTGGTTTATAGCTGTACATTGATGAAGGATGTGGGTTAAGGTTAATGGGAAGTTATTACATAATAGACAAACTGGTTGTTGTTCGCCTTTTAAGATGAATGAATGCGATATATGTGTGTTCCAGACGTAATCTAATGAACACATTAATAGAACTTTTTTACTCATTTCTATTATTTTATTTTATTTTATTATAAATACCAAGCGAGGTATGTACATATTATATGAATACAATTCTTTTTTTTTTGTTTCTTTTTTTTTTAACAATTTTTGTTTTCTTTTTTTACCAAAAAAAGAAAACAAAAACATGAAATATGATTACAGGGCGCTTAACTTAACTTAAAAAAATTTTTTTAAATTAAATTATTACTTTTTTAACATTGACATTAAATTCAAAACAGTACTTAAATTCGTAACAAAACTTTAATTTTTACAATACTTTAATAAAATTGATGACTTAAGCAAAATGCACTTTGTCTAAGGTCATTGAAGGGAAAAATGTTGGTGTAATTTAGATTTAAATGTTCTTTTTGAAATTAATGAAGAACAAGTTGACTGTGTTTATTGAAGATAGTGCAAAATCTGTTAATTGGTTCATTTCTTCCGTATTCTGTTCTATGAGTTTGTTCAACTAGGAATTTCGTGTATCTTGTGTGCCTTACCCTATCATTTACGATAAAATTGTTTTTCAAATATTCAATGTGAATATTGTCATAAAGAACATCGTAGGTGAAGCAAGATGAAGAAATTTTTCTTCGAGATGACAAGGTTAGCATTTTTAAAGATTTAAGTCTTATATTGTAACTCGGAAGATTAGCATAGTCGGAAGGATTAAACTGAATTCTTAAAGCAAATAAGAGAAATTGTTTTTGAACTGATTCAATTCTATCAGAATTTATTTGAAAAACTGGATGCCAAATAATGTTACCATATTCTAAAATAGATCGTATTAGGGAACAGTAGAGAGCTTTTGTCACTGCTATATTGTGAAATTCTTTCGCTCTTCTTTTAATAAATCCCAACATTTTATTTGCTTTTGAGATCATGAAGTCATAGTGTAAGTTAAAGCTAAGTTTATCGTCGAGGATAATACCAAGATCAGTAATACTGTATATCCGTTCAAGAGTTAGGTTTTGAATTGTATAGTCGTTAAGAATAGAAAATTGTTTACGAGTGAAACTTATGGATTTACATTTCTGTACGTTTAATTCCAAATTGTTAAATGAGCACCATTCTTGTAAATTATTGAGTTTTGACTGCTGTAACGTTATATCAGAACTATTTTTAATCACTTGATATATTTTTAAGTCGTTTGCAAACGCAATGTGCGGAATATCACCTAATTTGTCAGATAAGTCAGAAATAAATATATTAAACAATAGTGGACCTAAATGACTACCTTGTGGTACTCCTGAAGTGACATCGATAGTTTTTGATAATATACCTTGGAATTTAACATTTTGAGTTCTTCCTGTAAGATAAGAACGGAGCCATAAAAGAATAGGACCAGATATACCAAACGTAGCAAGTTTTTTTTAACAAAATGATGCAATCAATACGATCAAGAGCTTTGCTGAAATCTGTGTAAATTGCATCAACTTGGTACCCTTTTTCCATTTGATTCAAAATTTCAGATGTGTATATCATAAGGTTCGTAGTAGTAGAACGGCCTTTTCTAAAACCATGCTGTTGTTCATTAAGTTTTGTATCGATAATTGGCATAATTTTACTGACAAAAATTTTTTCGAACATTTTAGGTATAGTCGATAAAATAGTTATACCACGGTAGTTTTCCACAGATGCTTTATAACCCTTTTTATGAAAAGGAGTCAAAAAGGAGGATTTCCATACATCTGGAAACATCCCTGTCGATAATGACCAATTAAAAATAGTATGCAGCGGGTGAACAAGATATTGAGCACAATTATACAAAAAGGTCGGTGCGATTAAGTCAGGACCAGCGCCTTTTTTGATGTCAAGGTTCTTTAATGCTTCAAAAATGTCATTGTCAAAAAGATGCAAGTCGGAAATTAATGAATTAGGACTATTTATTGAATTGAAATTTATATAATTCCTATTAGGGAAGAGTTCTTGTGGCCGATAAACTTTTTGAAAATTATCAGCAAAGAAATTACAGATATCTCTTGGACAAGAGGAAAAAGTATTGTCAATTGACATAGAATTTGGGTAACCAAAGGTTTTACGTTTAGTGTTAACGAAGTCAAAAAATTTTTTGGGATCTGTAATTAATCTATTACCGATATTAGTAACGTAAATGTCATATGCTGAATTTGCTTTAAGCTTAAAATCTAAGTTAGGATTATTTGTATTTTTTATTCTTTTGAAGAGTTTATTGCGTTGGTTACGCAATGTCCTGAGATCTCTATTTAACCAAGGTTCAGTGGTTTTATCTTTTTTTCGTATTTTTGGCACAAATGAATTAATTATTTCAAAAATTTTTAAATAGAAGATAGAGATAGATGAGTTAATATCCTGTTGTGATAACAGGTCGGGCCAATTAATAACTGACAAAGCATAATTTATACTTTGGTAGTCAGCATTTTGAAAATCATATACAATTGCATTATTGTATGATTTGAAAAAGTTTGGGCTAGTAGTTGTAAACTCAAAGAGTGGTGTTAGTAAAAGGATTTGCTGCATCATCAGCGAGTTTTACCACCACTCTGTCATATGCATTCGAAAATGCATGATCCAACCATTTGTTGTTGTTATTAGTAAAACTGATAATCTGTTGCAAATCGTTACCATAAAAAGTACTAATTAGACCGAAATCTATTTCGTCAAGAAAATTGATTGGTAGCAACAGATTATCTGATTCGTCAATTACAAAAGAAATTCTAGGGCGATTAAAATCACCAAACACAAAAATATAATCCTCTTCATTCATTTTAGCGATAATACTGTCATATATATCGTAAAAATGCAAATATGAAGAGTTGTCAGAATTAGGAGGAAAGTAAACTATACCAAGGTACAAGTAATTTGTACCTAGGCCCTAGGTCTATTTTTATAAATTGGTGTTCGAATAAGTGACTCGTTATAAGTAACTAGAGGTATACTAGACAAGTAATTTTTATTGCAATTAGCACACCGCCCGTTTTTGAACAGTTATTAGAAAGATAATCACGGTCGCATCTGTAAACAGACCAATTACTGTCCAGTGTTTCTTCGTTTTTAAAAGAGTTATTTAACCATGTTTCAGTGATAGCTAAAATTAAATGAGTTTGCATCAATATATAATTGTTTAAGTTTACTTCTCATACCACTGCAGTTGTGGTACAAAATTTTAAGATTATTGATATTAAGTTTGTTAATGTGATTAGCTAATGTAATAATGTTTATATTATTGTTAATGAAAGTAATTGGACATTTACTTTATAATTTTCTCGCGACTGATATAAGTGGTTGTAATAATTACTATTAGCAATAGCAACGATAAGTACGAAGGTCGTCATCGATCTCTTTCAACGTTAATCCTATACTTTTATGGTATCTAATATAGAGATTTAGTAAATCTTTATAATTAGATGGCAAACCCTCGTTATGTATTAAAACTTGTAAATTAGTTCTTGTTTTGCCTTCTATGACACAGTTGTTGGGGTCATTATGCAAATTGCAAGATATAGTCTTACATAGTTGAGAATTCTCTTATCTCTAAATCTGAAAAGTGCATACGTGCTATTCCCACTTAGTGATTGTTGAGTCATTTTTACAATTGGAGGTATTAACGGATTAAGCGAGAACATATTTCTGTTATTATTATTATTAATAATATTATTATTATTATTATTAATATTATTATTAATATTATTATTGTTATTATTATTTGACGAGTTTGTTCCCGGTTTGAACGTTTCCCCTTGTACAAAATTCCCATATCTTTTTCTAACTGGTATTTGTGTATCTGAGATAATATCAGTATTAGTTGGATGTGTACTGAAATGAACTATTTTTTTGGATTTGAAAGAAGTTGCACGTGGATTGAGAAGAAATAATTTAGTACGAGTCGATAGATTAGTGTTATTGGAGTGATTCATTAATTTTTTATTATCTTTTATGTCTGAATTGTTGTGTAGTGCAGAGTCAGTGTTATTATTTTTAGAATTATTATTAATATCTTTAAAAATCTGAACTATAATATCTTTTTTCCAAAACTTGTAAGCTAAAGGATTAAAGGATTTGAATTTTGGTTTGTATCTTAAATTCTTAGGAGTAATATCAACTATGTTAACATTATTACAATTAAATTTATGTTTTAATTTATTATTGAGACTACTTACTGTTGAAGAAGCTGGAGGTTTGAGGAAGAATAGAGCAACGTTCACAGCATGTTTGATTTCTGTCGTTCTGGATAAAGTGGGAAATTGATCAGAAGTCACCTCATTTGTTAAGTCATTTTGTAATGAGTTGTCATTCACAGCATATGATGATGAAGACGGTGAAGTCGGCCAATGATTGGAGGTCTCCGCATTAGCTAATTCATTTTGTAATGAAATGTCATTAACAGTAATTACGGACCTCAGCAAAGAATTCACAACTGGCGCAGCAGCACTCACAGCATGTGAGTTAGGTGAAGTTATCAAAGGATCAACTAACGGATCTATTGAGCTAACTACCAAGACCAAGTTTCGTTGAACAAGAACTGGTAGCTGCTTTTATAAAAGAATTGTAACTTATTGGCTGTTCAGTTTTAGACCAAGCTTCTTTAGAGTTTTCGTTGATATGAGTTTGATTGTACTTATATGTAACGAAGGATGTGTTGAGACTTTCATCGACTTTGATACACAGATTCTTTCTTCAATGTACGTATTTCATCATTCAGCTGCTCAATATTATTTGGTGCGCTGGTACCCATAGAATTACGTAATTCCTGCAGTTTACTATTGAACGATCCCTTCAACTCCTTTGAACAGTTCTCATGAGTACTGTCAAGAAGTTTTGAAAAGATCTAATTTTTTATAACAGTAAAGTTCTGCAGCATCTGATCTTTCTGCCTTTCTGCTGATCTGCTAAACGACAAATTAAGTAACTCATATTCCTTGGCCATTTCGTTAAAAAATGATGAATTGGTTTTGACAGCTTCATGTCATTTCGCTGCTAGTCCTGAGTATTCATCTTTATAATTTTTTAGAGATGTTTTAACCTCATCAAACAATAAATTAATACTTCAATGGTAGTTCAAGCAAGTTTCACATACAAAGTATTGGGCCAAGAACGAAGAATGCCATCCTCTAGAAGCATTTAAGCAGATCCCATGAAAGTGCTTTTTGCAACAATTGTTGCAAGTTACGAGTTCAGTTTTTGCATCAAAAACAGTACAAATTGGGTTATCGCATTTATTAATATTAGCATTCATTGTTATTTAACTAGAACTTTAATTAGTATGAAAAAAAAAAAATTTCTTTTTATAATAACTTTTTATGAAAGTAGTTCAAAGTTAAAATAAACGTTAACACAGTTTTTTTTTTCAATATTTTTGTATTATAAATGTTCATATAAGTAAGCACTTTTTATAAAAGTATTTCAAAGTTAAAGTAAAATAAAAGTTGACACAGTTATATGAAATTAATTTTTTTTAAAATTATTAATAAAAGAATTTTAGCCAAATTATGAAAGTAATTAAATAAGTAAAAAAAAAAAACACGTCCACTCAGTTTAACGTAAAGAATGAGAATGATTATTACTATTACCTATACCTTACCTACCTATACCTACCTATTAATTGCTGTATTGTGTTTATTGGTTCAGAATTTTTCACAATTTTTAGACCCATCGGTGAATAAAAGTTCCCATTTGTTTTGTTTTAGCTTTACGGTTATTTTTATAAATCATTGTTTGTATTGGTTGTAAGTGGTGTTATCTTTCTGTAGAAGAGTTAGATCGTTAATAAATGCATTTTTGTTCAGAAACCATGGCGGGTATTTTAACTTTGGAGTTTTAGCAGGTGACAGATCAATACTAAGCTGTGTTTTAAGGTTTCACTTACTCCCGATTTCATTTTAATAGGTTTTGTTCTGGCTTTTAGTAATTAAACTTCTTTATGTAATAGGTCATTTTTATTTGTGAATAATTTCGGAAAATATTTACTCCTGAGAAACATTGTTCTATTTTCTATTGTGGGAAAACCTGCTTCAGCTAATATATTTTTGACCGGGGTAGTTGTAAACGATCTTAGACTTCTTCTTATAGCAGCATAATATGGTGTATTCATTTTTTTTAAGTGTGTTGTAGCACTTTTTGCATAGATATGTAGCCCATAGTCAATTTTGGAAAGTATTATTAGTTTATTTATATTTAGTAAAGTGTTAGTACGTACACTAGTGTTCTTAGAAGATAGATATTTGATTATATTAGCCTATTGCTGACATTATTTCTAATATAATTGCAATGTTCTTTAAAAGTATTTTTTTTTATAAAAAATTAAACCTAAAATTTTTAAATTATTTACATTATTGATTTTTGTGTATTTAAAATTTATTTCTGAGCATTTACATTTGCTTATTCTAAATACTTGCATATGCTTACATTTATAGATTGAAATTATCGCCCCTGATTGTTTTGACCAGTTTTCGATTGTATCAATGCATCTGAAAAATGTTTTTCGATTAAATTTGAATTTTTTGTTTTGAAAGAATATACAAATCATCTGCATAAAGACAGTGTTGTAAATTATTTTGATTTGTTCACAATTTCCTAATATCTTTGAACGCCCTGTTCACCCTGCAACGTATTTTCTTGTTGTTTAAGAAAACCTTTACGAAATTGAACATTTTTGGACCCACTTTCCATTCTTGTAATTTATTTAAAATAATATTTGGATTTATCTTTTCGAAGGCTTTTACAAAGTCTACAGACAATATTGAAGTATGGTTTTTGGTCGATAAGTTTTTAGGAATTATGTGATCTATATATAGTAGTATGTCTGTTGTGCTGGAATTTGTTTTAAAGCCAATTTGATTTGGGGAGAGCAAATCATTATATGAAAGATACCATATTAAACGCTTGGAAATAATTTTTTCTAAGCTTTTGCCTATAGATGGTAGTAGAGAGATCGGCCTATAGCTTTAAATATTGGTAATGTCTTTATTTGGTTTTTTTATAGGTATGACTATGGCTATTTTGTACATTTGGGGGATTATAACGGTATTGTAAATATTATTACATAGATCAAGAATTCTAAATTTAAACTTTTGAGAGCATTTTCTCAACATTTCATATATTATTTTGTCTTGTCCTGGCGGAATACCTTTTGGAGATTTTAAACTGCTTTCAATTTCGTTCAAATTTATTTTAAGGTCTAAGTAATTGTTTTTGTTGTACGAGAGTTCATTGTGGTAGTTAGGGTCGGTTGATTTTGGAACATTCTGAATAGTATTCAGCAAAACTTGAAGAAAATTACTACTGGATCTTCTATTATGTTTGAACCTATATTTAATGATTTTATCTGAAAGGGGGTATATGGGCCTGTTAGAAATGTAATTTTTTTCCGTAAAGTATTTACTGGTGTATTTGGATTTAAAGTTTTTATAAATTCTTTAAATTTTTGTTTTTTTGCATTTTTTTTCTCCTTGTTGAATGTTGCATTTTTTTCCAATATGTTATTAAGTTTTCTATTGTGTTGTTCTTGCGGTAATTTCTCTAAGCTATTTGTTTTTGTTCTCTCAAAAATTTTTCTTTTTTTTTTTTCTTTATTGAAATTTTTTTTATTTACATACTAAGTGGCTTTTACATATTTTTTTATTGTATTATAATCATTTTTTATTGTATTATATTTTTAGACCCTAGCCATTAAGTGGCTGTATGGTCGTATAAATAGTTTAATAATTATCAAAAAAAAAATTATATAAAAATTCTGAAATTCCTAAATTTCATTTTCTTAAATAACAATAATTTCATTTTTCTCTTTAATTATCAAATTATATTCTAAAGCTACATTTTCAATATACTAGAAATAGCTATTAGTTTTTTTTTAATTAATTTTTTTTTTTTTTAATTTTTTTGTTTTTATTTTTATGTTTTTATTTTTATGTTATAAATTAATTTACTAAATTTAAGTTTACAATTATAACAAAATCTCTAATTTTCTTTTGAAATAAGCTGTAGGAAGTTAAATTTTTTAATTCATCTGTTAAATTATTATAAGCCCTTAAACTATTATATACACAATTATTTTTTTTTTGCTTATCTGTTCGAAACAAAGAAAGATAAAAGTTACTCCGGTTTCTAGTATTATGATTATGTATGTCAAAATTGCGATTTATTAAAAAGTTGTGCTTAATTAAATTGTTAACTATTTTAAAAGCTAGAAAATACACTTCTCTCTTGTAAATATTTTCAAAGTTTAAATATTTAGGCGAATAAATTAAACTTGTGGGATATCTGATTGGGAAATTATTAATAGTTTTAACTGCTCTTTTATGTATTATATTTAACTTTGTTATATAAATTTATGAAGTGTTACTCCATATGGGATTTAAGTAGATTAAATTTGAACAAAAATATAGGACGTATATATAACATATAATGTTTTTTTTATTAAAGTATTTTATTAATCTTTTTAAGATAAAAACATATGGAACAACCTTCTGAATAATGTGGTTTATATGTTCTTGCCATCTAAGTTTGCTATCGATAATGAGTCCTAAATAGTTAAAATTCTTTACTAAGTAATTGAATTGTCATACACAATTACAATGGCAACATGCACCACCAACATGACACGATTTCTCCACTTGACCAATAGATGACACTAGGGGAAAATTAGAAAATGACATCTGGTGGATAGCAACAATAGACCAATCACCTACTTTGTGAAGAAAAATGATTAGTGAAACTGAAACGGAGCCTCGGAATAGAAATAGGATTGAAAATACGGTATCGACAATTGGCACACGTTTAAGGACAAGATTTGCACAATGGAATATTAGAACATTAATAGAAAATTCTAGATTATCCCAAGTCGAAAAAGAAATGCAAAGATATGGAATTGGGATCCTTGGGCTTAGCGAAGATGGAATAACTATGGGGAGTTGTTATGGGAGTTGATTACAGCAAATAATAACATGTTCATATACTCAGGAAATAGTAACAGTTTGGGGGAATATGGAGTTGGAATACTAATAGATAAGAAACATAAAAACAGCGTAATAAATTGGGAGGCTGTCTCAGAAAGATTAATGACTGTAAGGCTAGCTACCAAGTACAAAAATATAACAATAATACAAGGTTACGCGCCAACAGAAGTTGCAAAGGACGAATGTAAGGATGAATTCTATGCTCAATAACATGAGTACTATGCAGAACACCTCGAAAAGATATAGTAATAATGATGAGTGACTTCAACGCAAAAGTTGGAAAGAGAAATCCAAGTGAAGAATGTCCAGTTACAGGGTTGTATGGAATAGGAATTAAGAACAACAATGGGAAAAGACTAATAGATATATGCCAAGAATTTGGCCTGATAATTGGAGGCACACTATTCCCACATAAGGAAATACACATGTACACTTGGACATCACCTGATGGAAGAACGAAAAACCAAATTAAACATATATGCATCAGCAGAAACTGGCGATCATCATTACTAGATGAAAAAACTTGGCTAGGTGCAGATGCACAAACAGACCATATGCTACTTACAGCCGACTTAAGAATTAAGCTAAGACGTATTCAAGCAAAATCCAGAAGAAGAAAAATACTAAATATAGCCAAACTCAATATAGATAATAAGAAAAATGAATTAATAGAAAAAATTAAAAATAATATAGAAGAGGAACCCCAAATAAGCGAGGAAAAATGGCAAGAGATATATAGAAATGCTGGCGAAGAAATCTTGGGAACCAAAGAACACAACAGAAAAGAATGGATCTCAGATGAAACATGGAACAAAATACTTCTGAGAAGAAACATTAAAACTTCACTACTAACAAATAATAGTAACGAAATGAAAGAACATCATAAAATCATATGCAGAGAGATAAAAAAGCTTGTAAGAAGGGATAAAAGAAAATTCATAAGCAATATCGCTTTAGAAGCCCAACAAGCAGCTGACCAACACAACTCAAAGCAACTTCGCTAAGATAAAAATCCTATCCAACCAGAAGTCAAGTAGGGATCACCCAATCAAAGACAAGAATGGTAAACTACTAACATCGCCTAAAGAACAATTGGATAGATGGAAAGAGCATTTCAGCACAAATAAAGTTTATACATGGCGCCCTAGCCCGTAGGGGCACACTGGGAATACAAGTACAAATATTAACATCAGTACTCCAACAGTACGGGAGTAGCGGAAATAATAAACAAACTTAAAAATAATAAGGCTGAAGGTACAGGAGCTGGCATAGGAGCTGAGCTGGTCAAAGTAGACACTCTACAAAGTGCAACCCATAATAGAAAAGATATGGCGAAATGAAGAAATGAGTTCCCAATGGAAAAAAGGTATCATTGTAAAGATCCCCAAGAAAGGCAATCTAAGTAACTGTAATAACTGGAGAGGAATAACATTACTCAATACTGTACACAAGATACTGGCCCTAGTTGTTCTTAGTAGAATTGAGGAATATATTGAAAGTGTCTTAAGAAAAGAACAAGCCGGTTTCCGTAAAGAACGAAGTTTTACAGAGCATGCAAACACTCTAAGAATAATCCTGGAACAATCAAAAGAATTCAATGCACCCATTTACATAGCATTTGTCGATTTCAAGAGAGCATTCGATGAGATAGATAGAAACGCAATATGGAAAGCACTTAAAAGGAAGAACATTCCAGAAAAAATCATCAGGATAATTAGAGTAATGTATAGCAACACAGAAGCTCAAATTCTCCATAAGGGTATTTTAAGCGACCCTGTGATAATTAGAAATGGAGTAAGACAAGGTTGCCCGCTATCTCCTCTACTATTCAATATAACAATTGACGAAGTCATGAGAAAGACCAATAACAACTCATCCAGAGGTATAAACTGGTACCTCACACAAAAGCTAGAAGATTTGGACTACGCTGATGACATTAGCCTACTTACACAAACACACGAAGATATGCAACAAAAAATCAATAAGCTAGCAGAATGTGCTGCGGAAGTTGGCTTGGAAATAAACATTAACAAAACAAAAATTATAAGAAGGAATACGAACAACACAAGACGATACATTAGTAGAAGATGTAGATAAATTCAATTACTTAGGCAGTATTATTACTAAAGAAGGCGGTACAAAAGAGGACATTAATAATAAACTAACGAAAGTCAGAGCAACATTTGGACGAATGTGGAAAATATGGAGGTCATCCCAAATTGCAAGAAAAACCAAACTTAGAATATTCCAAGAATGTATAAAATCTCTCCTCTTATATGGTAGTAAAATTTGGCTAGTTAATAAGAAAGAAACATATAAACTACAAGTATTTACTACTGGCCAAGAAGATTACGAAATGAAGATCTATGGGAAGCTACCGGTCAAGAACCTATCAAAATAGAAATTAAGATACGAAAATATAGGTGGATAGGTCATATTCTTAGAAGACCCCCAGACTGCATAGCCAGGCAAGTCCTGAAATAGAACCCGCAAGGAAAGAGAAATGTTGGTAGACCTAGAAATACATGGCGTAGAACAGTAGAGCGAAAAATAACAGAACTAAATAAAACATAGTCACAAATGAAAGTCATAGCACTAAATAGAAAAAGATGGAAAGGCTTTGTGGAACCCCTATGCTCCCAAAGGGAGTAGAAAGGAAAAAAAAAAACTCCTTGATATAAAATCGGTTAGAGCTAAACAAGCGGCAGTAGTGTTAGAGTTTACCTCATATTGGTCTTTATGCAAGATGCCATTTGCAGTTATGAAGTGGGTTAGCCTACTTTTAAGTTTTTTTTCAAAGACTTTAGACGTAGAACTCAAAACTGATATTGGCCGGTAGTTTGAGGGATTTTTGTATAGGTGTAACCGTAGCAAGTTTTAAGATTCAGGAAAACTATCAGACTCTAAAGCATTATTAATAAATTGTACTAGTACTGGGCTAATTTGATCAGAAAATTTCTTTAATATTTTAGAAGATATACTATCATAACCGGTTGCGCTACCTAACTTTATTCTATCTATAGTATTTCTAACTTCTTCTATATTGGTGGGTGTTAAAACTAAATCCTCGTAAATATTTTTTGAAAAAGACGCTAAATAATTTTCATCAATAGGGTCTGTTGAGATATGTAAAGTTTTTGTGACATCTATGAAATATGTTTCACAAACGATTTCCAAAAAGTTAGTTATTTTAGTGTTATTGTAGTCAATTTCGCTTAAAACGCATCTATTATCATAACTACTATTATTGTACATTATTCTTTTGTAAAGATTCCATAGTTTTCTAGAATCGTTGGGATGACTAACTATGATGTTATTATAGAAATTATTCTTAGCCTGTTTAATTTCTTATTTTACTAAGTCCTTGTACTTTTCATATAGCTCTTTAATCGTCCTATCATTTGAATATTTTTTTTTATATTTAAAGATTCGTTAATTTTTATATTACAAATTATGTCACTATTTATTCACTCATGTTTTTTCTTTACTTTTTTTGGCGAAATTACATCTGTATATTTATGTACTTTTTCAGATAATGCTACAGTAAAATCATCTAATTAAATTTTCACATAGAGTATCATTTGTTTTCTTTAAGTAATTATTTTCATTAATAACTCTTAGATTTGCACTTACAAAAAGTAGCTGATGATCAGATAATGAAGTATCAGAAACATGAAAATTGTAACTATAATCAATTAAATCTGTGCTAAAATGATCGATTATAGTTTTCGAAGAGTTGCCTATTCTGGTTGTCAACCTATCGTTTATATTATTATACACTATAAAACCATTACCACAGAGTAATGTGTTTTTATAATCTTTTACCTCATTACTATTTTTATCCAATAAATTAATATTAAAGTCGCCTAGAATTATAGTATTTTTATATAAAGATTTTCCAATTTTTCAAAAAATCATTTATATTTGTTTGATGAGACTTATAAACACACATTATATTAAATTTTTGTCTTAATAATTCCACAATCAGAATATTTGAGTTGAAAAAATGTTCTTCAAATGGCAAACTACGGCTTAAGTTATTAGCTACAAATATAGCAGCGTCTCCGTACGATTTTTCACGGTTAGAAAAATAGGATAACTCGGAAGATTATAGAATTGATTTTCTTCTTTTAGAAGCCACATTTCAGTTAATACTATTATATGAATGTCACAATGTGAAGTATTAACTAATACTTCTAAGTTATTTAATTTATTTCTCAAGCTTTGCATATTTAAGTACATTATATTAAGGTTGTTTTTATAACTCAACATTATATTTTTATCTAAATATTTTTATATATCCCTGTAAAATAATTAACTTTAATATTTGTATCAATATCAAACATTATTGTAATTGACAGTATAATAATTGTTTTGCATACATAACAAAAAGAAACAAGAGAAAACCTCAATCAAATATTTAAATGTTCCAAAAATGATGATAAAATATGCAAAAAATAAATGTGTAAGATAATATTTTTTAAAAAATAAAAACATATAATTTAAGTGGTACGAGTATAATTATTAAAGTTTTATCAGAAATTATATATATATAGATAACGCAAGTAGAACAAAAATCTCTCACAATTTTTTTTAATTTGTAGTGCCCCAAAGAAAGAGAAAAATATTGCATTAAAAAAATGAACATATTCTTCTGTTCTTTCTCATTCTTCAAATTTATTTATTTTATTTTTCTAACGAAAAATCAAACAAGTCACAAACAAATGTAAAGGTTTTTTTTATTTAAGATGTTATTGGTATGTGTTAGGCCAGTGGTGTCCAATCTTTTATAGGAATTGGGCCAGATAATATTTATATATATATAACTGGGCCGATATTGACAAAAATTGTAAAACAACATATTCATAATTTAAATTTTTTATTATTACAAAAAAATGTACATTTAATGAGAGACTTGCGGTTGTATATCTTTAACAATTTTTTGTAACCGAGGTTAAAAAATTGACACACCAATTCGCAATACGGAATGAAGATGATCGTCATTTATTCTATTTCTGATTTTGGATTTATTTAATTTTATTCGAGAAAATGTCTGCTCACATATGTAAGTTGACCCAAATAATGTGGAAAATTGCATGGCATGATCTCTGATATTTGGGAAATTATTGACTGACAAATCTTTATAAAATTCAAGTAATTTTCCCTTACATTCTTGAAACCTGTCTTTCAAATATGAGGCTGCTTGAATTTCAATGAGTTCTAGCTGTAAGGAAGCATTGTAGTTGCCTGCAACAACAGAAAATGGATTTTTAAATAACTTTATGTCATCTTCTTTTGAACGCATATCAGTGAAACGTCGCGAAAACTCATCTGCAAGTATCTGAATTAAAGCAACAAAGCGTGTTTTTTCAAATATATAAACTTTTTTAAGTTCAGTACAACATTCAAAATGAACAAGATTTTCCTCTTTTAATTGATTTTTAAACAAAATCAGCATATTTTCAAAGGCCATAATATCACCATATACTTCGGGTAGTAACTTATCTTTTCCTTGTAGTTTAGTATTGAGAGAATTAAGATGATGTGTAATGTCAACCAAAAAAACAAGATCGAAAAGCCATTCTTTGCTTGATAATTCTTTTATTTCTTTTCCTTTTTCAATCATGAAGATATCGATTTCATTACGTAACTGAAAGAACCTGTATAAGACCTTTCCGCGACTAAGCCAACGTACATTACTGTGCAAAAGAATATTGTCATATTCCGACTCAAGTTCAGCTAGAAAATTACGAAATTGTCGATGATTAAGGCCTCTTGATCGGATAAAATTTACTGTTGGTATAACTATGTCCATTATGTGACGAAGATCTAAAACTTTGCCACAAAGAGATTTCTGAATGGTGAATAATACAGTGCAATGCGATTGGTGGTTTTGCACCAATATCTTCCTGATTTTTAGTAAGTCTTCCCAAAATACCTATATTTTTTCCTGTCATACTTCTTGCTCCATCAGTTGTAATACCAGTTAACTTTCGCATATCTAAACTTAATTTTTCAACAGTACTACAAAGATTTGTAAATAAATCTTCACCTGTAGTTATACCGTACATACTATGAAGCTCTGCTAATTCTTCACATACTTCAAAATTAAAATTTATACTTCGTATAAAAATAAGTAGTTGGGCAGTGTCCTTTATGTCAGTACTTTCATCTAACGCTAGAGAAAAATATGTTGTTTCATTTGATTTCTCACACAGTTGCTGCATTAAATCTTGACCGATATTTTCAATTCGTCTTGTAATAGTTTGTCGGGATAAACTAACCTGATTTATAGCTGGTAGTTTTTCTGGACACATTTCGGAAACCACTTTTAGCATACAACGCTTTGTGAACTCGCCATCACTAAAAGGTTTACTTTCAGATGCAATCAAATATGCAACTTGAACACTAGCACTTATAGCGGACACATTTTCGTTTACATTTTTTTTTAAACACATTTTGTTGTTTTTCTAAGTTTTTTTTTAAAACATTAAATTTTTCTTTTCTTAATTGTCCATTATAATTGTCAAATGTCGATTTATGTTTACTATCTTAATGTCGCTTTAAATTGAATTCCTTAAAAACTGACATTGTATCTTTACATATCAAACACAAGGCTTTTGTACCTTTTTCAATAAAAAAATAATCTTCATTTCATCGATTATTAAATACTCTAGCTTCCGAATCAATTTTTATTTTTTTCAACATTTTGCTTTACCGTACTTTTTAAAAATTATAATAATTATTTTATTTTGCAAAATTATTCGATATTCAAAATATTTATTACGTATAACTACAACGCAAGTAACGTACTGATTTTAAAGTACTTAAGAATATAATTGTAAACTTTGTAATATAAAAAAAATATAAAAAAACCACAGAATTTTTTTTAACAAAGCCAACTTAGATGATTTTTTCAATTTCTCTGAATTTTTTTGAAGAAAAAAAATTAGCAAGAAAAACCAGCACAAAATATTGCATTGCCGAACTCAAAAAATATAATTTAGAATTCTTAGAAAAAATAATAATAAAAAAAAACTTCCATCACGGGTTTTTTAAATTAATATATTTTTTAATGGGAAATTTATTGGTGGGCCGTATTAAAAAACCTGCTGGGCCGTAGGTTGGCCATCACTTTAGGCTGTTAGATTTATTTTTTTTTTCTATTCATTTCATATAATTTATGAATAGTTTATATTTTTTAATTTTCAGTCATTTTACTTTAATTTATAAAAAGAAGTAGCCAAAAAAATTATTAATGAATGGAGGGTATAGAGTATATATAGATATATGTATATGTGTATAGGTATATGCATATTAATTTTTTCTTTGCTTAGAAAATTTTACATTTTATAAATACCCATCGAAATGTTAACCTCTGAGGGTAAATTTTTTATTTCTTTTTTATCAATTTAGGAATTTTGCAAACAGATTATAAATAAGGTATGTAAGATTAAAAACTCGTGTGCTGTATAAAATTCTAGGCTGGATGAAAAAATTATAATTTTATCTGAAAACTTTGACCTAATTTAATTTTTATTGATGTAATATTTTAAAAAAAGGGAAAAAGCCGAATTGAAGTTTCAAAATAATTAAAATTCAGCCTACTATTTTTGCATGTGGCGCAGGTTCTACCTGATTTGCGGGAATCTGATTTTATATTTTGAAACATTCTAAACAGAGGATGAATTTATTATATGTTCATGCTAATGAAAGCAAAAGAGATGGAAAAGATAATAAAAGTATGTAGATAAATAAAACAGTCAGAAAAATAGAAAATTTAATTATAAGTTTTGCAACAAGTTAATGAATAAAATAATTGAGACAATCAAATAAATTTGGAAACAAATTCTAAACAATAATAATAAAAATGATTTCTTACTTCATTCAAATTAGAAATTATGTTCCAACTTCTTGATTGATGAATGATTAAGAACAAAAGAACTTGTGCACTAATAGTAATATTATATATTTCGCATATGTATATGAACTTAACTTTAACTTTTTATTAAACTTGTAAAACAACTTTTAATTTTTCACTTCTATAAAAAAATTAACTTATTTTAATAAAAAAATTCAAGTTATACACATTGGATAACTTACCGCTCAAATTTAAATTTCAATTTTCTTTATAAATTTCTTACGTTAAAATTCTTTTAACCCATAATATCAGAAACTATATTTTGAAAGGTAATTTCACAAAAAAAGCACAAGTAACTAGGGTTAACAGTCACATATTTTTTTTTTCATTTAAATAACAACTACTCATGCATTTCTATTGATATAAAAAAAAAATATTAAATACTAACGCATACATAGATAAACATTATATACACTTGATCAACACATAATCAGTCCATCCAAAATAAAATACTTAAGAAATCAGAAGTAAATTTTTTATATAGTGTTGCCATGCTCTAAAATATAATTATATGATTTACTTCAATTTTTAAATACAAAAGATATTAAAAACTCTTTATGCGAAAATGTTAGATTGAAAGAAAAATGTTAAAATACGTTATTTGCATTATTTTTTGAATAAATAAAGTATGTATTTAAAATTAAAAACAAAGAAATACAACCAAAATCATTGATAGACAACCCTTCTAACCAGTTTTAAAATATAAAAACACAAACGTTATAAATAGATTTTATTATACCATTTGTAATAATATCAAAGTGAATTTTTTTTTTCTTTATTCTAATTATAATGATAAATAAATAAAATAATTTTTAAAATATTTTAATTGTTTTCGACTTTAGACTAAAGTTGTGTGAACGAAAAATACATGTATTCAAAATTTGTTATCGCGTATTTTGGCTAAATTCGAGTACTACCTAAATAGTTTTAAAAATAGTTTTATAATGGTAAATAATCTAATAATGGTTTCGAGTTGTACAAATTATAGATTGTACATAAAAATAAAAAATACTTAAAAAAATTTTAAAACTTTAGTTTCAAAAAAAAAATGTCTTAAATCATACAAATTATATGGAAATATTCTCTTTTATTCAAATGCATTCTTCTAAAAAGAAGTTTTAAAGTGTTAAAGTTTTTGAAGAAAAAAAGAAAAGAAAAAAAAAAACAAAATAAAAAATAAATATTTATCGTGTATGTACCTATCTAAAATTAAAATAGAATCAAATATTCACGAGGATATTTTTTTAAAAGAACTATTGAAGAGATTTGAGAAAGAGAAAAAAGCATAAGAAAAAATTAGAGAGCAAATGGGGCACTTAAAATCTGAAAAAATTTTGAGAATTCTTATTGACTTAAAATCTGAAAAAATTTCGAGAATTCTTATTGACATTTTTTGTTCTACTTGCGTTATCTATATATATATAATTTCTATTATTATTAGGTTAGTACTAAGTGTTTTAGTATATTTTATAAATAATTTTAGTTTTTTTTTGAATAAAAAAAAAGTTTATAAAATAAAGTGTATATACGTGTATATAAGAATATTTTGTACTACATAAGAAGAAAATAATAAATACTAATAATAATATTAAGGTGTTTAAATTTTTAATTAAGTTAATTTTAAGAAATATTTGTAGTTTTTTATGAATAAAAAGAAAGTATATAAAAATATATATGTACACGTGTATATAAGAATACATAATATATTTATAAGAATAAGATAATAAATAATATCAATTTTAAAGTGTTAAAAATTTTAACTAAGTTAATATTCAAGAATAATTGTTGTTTTTTTTGAATAAATACTTTTTTTATTTATAATACTTTAAACGTGTTTATAAGATTGAGTAATATTAATATATAAAAATTAAGTATTAAATAATATTGAAGTGTTTAAATTGTTAATTAAATTAATTTTAAGGAATATTTGAATTGTGTTATGAATAAAAAAAGTATATAACGGTGTGTTTTTATATATAAAGAAAAAATGCTAAAATATATTACTGTCAATAGGGAATTGGACGATTTAAATAAATTCTTCAATGAAGTGCAAATAAGCTGGTATATAAAAATTTAAGGTGAATGAAATTATATGGTAAGCTGAAATATAAAATTTTTGGATTAGTACTAATATCTATATATAAGTTAGAATAAGATAATATGTAAATAGTTAGTAAAACAGGATCAAATATTATAATTAGGTTAGTACTAAGTGTTTTAAAATTACTGAAAAAATTTATAATGTGTTTTATGTGAAAAATATTATTATATGTTTGTATATATATCGATTTAAGATATATAAATATAGTATTTTATGTTTTATATTTAGGAATTTGTTAGTTTTTAAAAAATTTAATACAATGTGAGCAATTAAAGTTAATGAAATTTCAATTAATACTATTATTCTTTTTAATGTATAATATATCATTAGTATTTATAATTTTAAAAACCTTGGATGATTCAGTCTTCCTAATATAAATGATGTTGTTCTTGATCCATAGGAATTTCCAATTGTTGCTTTTTTTAATTTGCCTGGCTTCATAGTAGAGATTTGATTGCCGCTGTGTAAGATGATCACGAAAAAATATGTTGCGAGTGCCTTCCTCTGCTAAGTCAATATCCAAAGTGTATACGTTTCCTGTGATTTTTTTCCGGCTCATTAGTTCAGCCTTAACAATACTGGATTTGCATTCCAATAAGTATAAATTCGTGCTATTAACCAAATTGTTCCTGTTGTTTATTTAGGGGGTTAAGTTCTTTAACCGAAGTGATGTCACCATCAGTTATATTTGCCTTTATATATTTACAAATTTTAAGTACTGCTTCCTTTGGATTGTTTATTTTTGATGGTAAGCCTGCAACAATTATATTATTTGCATTTTCTTTTTCCTGCTTTTCATCAAGTAGTTGCTCTACATAGTACATATTTTTATTCAATAAATAACAATTATTTCCAGCTTCATTTAATTTTATTTTTATTTCGTTGTTCTCACTTTAAATTTTTTCATTTACTTTTAGCAGATTATCAATTCGATTATTTAAAAACTCAAACGAGCGATGGAATTCTTTTACAACTGTCACCAGTTGATTCACAACCGCAGCCAAAGTGTTCACAGAGCACTCATCTGCCGATAATTGACTGAGTTTGAAGTTTGGCTGTTTTTAGTGTATTTGAAGGAGCAGTTGTTGACTCTTCATCTCCTAAAATTATAAAGGATTCGTTTGAGCTGTTTGGGCACTCTTGACATTTCCATGTTGCGAAGCCTGTTTCAACTGCTATGACCACATCATCTGCTACTGAGGCACATCTTGCGTGGAAGAATTTCCTACATTGATCACATTGGATACCTTTGCTTTTGGAGAAACCTCTTTTGCATTTGTAACATTGTTTGATCATATTTACCAAGTTTGTTTTTATTTCTTTTTTAATTTTATTTCCTATTTATTATCAATTATAGTATATATATACTTTTTTTTTATTAAATTGTTCCAATATGGCGCGAATATTATAAAAAAGGAAAAACAAAAGATTCTAAATAAAAATTTTAATTTTTGGTATGCAAAATTTTTCTTTTTTTTAAATGCTGTTGCAGTTATTTATTATTGTTTAGGTTTAGATACCAAAATTATGTATTCTAAAAATTTTATTAGTAATATTTTATTAATTTTAAAAGAAAATTATTTTATTTAGTAAAAAACACTTCCTAATTAGACCAGTGTTGCCAAGTTTTTTGTGATTTTAATTGATTTGTCCACCAAGGAACGTTGCGCGAAGTAAATTTTGGAGTGGAATCAGGTATAGAAATATTAGCTGAGCTACGAATAATTTTCTGGATAATGGCTGCTTCTTTATTAACATTGCCGGAAGGAGGAAGTTTAGCATTTAATTCTACAATTTTATTTTGGTACTTTACCCAATCGGCTCGATTGCAATTGAATTTGGCGATTTTGGAAAGCTTAACATTAGATGGTTCTGAAATTTTGACAGATATTGTTATTGGATAGTGGTCACTATTATGTAAGTCTTCAAAAAAGATTTAACTTGGTATAATCTATATTGGTAAAAGTACCATGTGTGGAGAAATGTGTCGGAGAACTATTATTTAGAGTTGTTATATCGGAGTTGTAAAAAAAATCTTCTATAATTTTGCCTCTGGAATTTGAATTGGAAGAGCCCCAAAGTGAACTCCACCCATTAAAATCTCCTGCCAGAATAATTGGGGTTTTGATGCTCGATCATAGAGCAGAGATCTTGACAAGTAATTTTTTGTTCTGGTGGGATGTAAATTGAAATGATTGTGATTGGAACTTTAAGGTCGACTTCTATTGCTACTATTGATAAGTTAGTGATTAATTAAATATTTTTATGAGGAATACTTTTGTGTATAAAATACCTGTTCCTGTTTTTGCAGTTATATTGTTTTAGATTTAGTATTTTGAGAAGTTGTGTTTTTGATTTTTGTATTATTTATAGAGGTAGTATTGTTTGAGTTTGTTGTAGTTTGCTTTAAGGGCTGGGTTATTATCGATTTTGGCAAGGTGCTAAAAGATTGTGATAATAGGTTTGTAGATAAATTTAATGGGTGTTGTTGTTTATACAACTTCTTAGCTTCATTCATTGTGCATTTGTTTTGTGTTTTTATTTTCAAAACTTTTTTTGTTGAAGGTATTTTGGGCAAATTTTCGAAGAAGCTTGGTGTTTCCCAAGACAGTTTGCACACAGAGAACGTGTACAATCCTTTGGACTATGTGGTGGGAGGTTGCAGTTGTCGTATGAAGCGTTACTTCTGCAATGTTTTGCTGTGTGTCTTAAAAGCTGACAATTATTACAGTGCATAGGATTAGGATAATAATCATAAACTTTAAGAGAATACCATGCAACATTAATTTTCTGTGGGACTTTGTATAGGTCGAAAGTTAAAAGTATTAATCCTGTTGGGATAGCTTTACCGCCAATGATTCTTTTAAATTTGTAAACATCAACAACTCCTTGACTGAATAAAAATGAATTAAAAACATCTAGAATTTCTGATTCCTTTGTTTGAATCAGATTACTATCGCGTATTGTGCCCTTGCAGCTGTTTAGATTGTTATGATAATTGATAGTAACAGGGCAGAGGCACCCAAATTGTTTTACGTTGATGAACTTATCCGCAATCTTTTGGTTCTTGATTAAGACCAATAAGTAACCATCACGAAGGATGTTTATTTTTTCAAGTTCCTTACTAATACCGTCTATTGCCTTTTTTTTGCAAACACACTGAACGCTTATTTGGATCGGAAGATTGTATAGTAATGAATTTTGGGATATACTGTATTCCGCGAGAAGCATCTACCAAACTTGGAAAAGCTTCGGTTAAGCCTATTTTTTTCCGTTTTGATTTTGGGCTGTTTCGTCTTTTAGCTTCGTCTAAAGAAGCTAAAATACGTTTTTTGCATTATTTTTTGAATAAATAAAGTATGTATTTAAAATTAAAAACAAAACAACCAAAATCATTGATAGACAACTCTTCTAACCAGTTTTAAAATATAAAAACACAAACGTTATAAATAGATTTTATTATACCATTTGTAATAATATCAAAGTGCATTTTTTTTCTTTGTTCTAATTATAATGATAAATAAATAAAGTAATTTTTAAAATATTTTAATTGTTTTCGACTTTAGACTAAAGTTGTGTGAACGAAAAATACATGTATTCAAAATTTGTTATCGCGTATTTTGGTTAAATTCGAGTACTACCTAAATAGTTTTAAAAATAGTTTTATAATGGTAAATAATCTAATAATGGTTTCGAGTTGTACAAATTATACATAAAAATAAATACTTAAAAAAATTTTAAAACTTTAGTTTCAAAAAAAAATGTCGTGAATCATACAAATTATATGGAAATATTCTCTTTTATTCAAATGCATTCTTCTAAAAAGAAGTTTTAAAGTCTTAAAGTTTTTGAAGAAAAAAAGAAAAAAAAAAAACAAAATAAAAAATAAATATTTATCGTGTATGTACCTATCTAAAATTAAAATAGAATCAAATATTCACGAGGATATTTTTTTAAAAGAACTATTGAAGAGATTTGAGAAAGAGAAAAAAGCATAAGAAAAAATTAGAGAGCAAATGGGGCACTTAAAATCTGAAAAAATTTCGAGAATTCTTATTGACATTTTTTGTTCTACTTGCGTTATCTATATATATATAATTTCTACTAATATCTGATATTGTGATTAATATTATAAAAAATTGTAATATATAAAAGATTTAATTGTAATATACAGGGTGTTTCCGACACGATGGTCTTCCTTGAAATGGATGATCGGGCATATCGAACGAACAAAAAATTGTACTGGGAAGGGGGTCTATTCTGGACCCTTTTCGAGATATGAGGGATTAAAGATTTTTTAGAGATTTTTCATAAAAAAATCTACAACTTTTGAACGGCTTACTATAGAGAGATAAAAAGAGGTTTACTATTAGAGATATAAAGAATATAAAAGTGTGATATAACACAGAAAATGTGTTAACACACCTTTGAAATAACACACTTTTCTATTGTGATTGAAAATAACACAGCGATTGAAAATAACACACTTTTATATTCTTTATATCTCTAAAACGGTTGGAGATAGAGAAAAAGTAATTAGGTAATAATTATAGGGCTTGAAAAGCTGTTTCGAAATATGCAATAAAAAGTATCCAAAATACAGGGTGTTTCAAAAGAAAATTGAGTTTGAAACATATTTTTTTCATTTTAAATCATTTTAAACCTCCATAACTTTATAACTGAGGTTATGGAATCATTAGGGCATAAAAATTAAAGCTAACAACTTACTCTATGAAATACAATTTTTTTTATCTCTCTATAGTAAGCCGTTCAAAAGTTGTAGATTTTTTTATGAAAAGTCTCTAAAAAATCTTTAACCCCTCATATCTCGAAAAGGATCCAGAATAAACCCCCCCTTCCAGTATAATTTTTTGTTCGTCTCGATATGCCCGATCACCCATTTCAAGGAAGACCATCGAGTCGGAAACACTATGTATAAAAGTGTTTTAAATTTAATAATAATAATATTAAGGTGTTTAAATTTTTAAGTTATTAAGTTAATTTTAAGAAATATTTGTAATGAATAAAAAGAAAGTATGTATATAAAAAAAGAATATATGTATGTACACGTGTATATAAAAATATATAATATATAAGAATAAGATAATAAATAATATCAATTTTAAAGTGTTTAAAATTTTAACTAAGTTAATTTTGAAGAATAATTTTTATATTGAATAAAAAAAGTATATAAAGGTGTATATAAGAATAAGTACTTAATATTAATATATAAAAATAAAGTATTAAATAATATTGAAGTGTTTAAATTGTTAATTAAATTAATTTTAAGGAATATTTTAATTTTGTTATGAATAAAAAAGTATATACCCGTGTGTTTTTATATATAAAGAAAAAAATGCTAAAATATATTATTGTAAATAGGGAATTGGACGATTTAAATAAATTTTTCAATGAATTGGCAAATAAGCTGGTATATAAAAATTTAAGGTGAATGAAATTATATGGTAAGGTAAAATATAAAATTTTTGAGTTAGTACTAATATCTATACATAAGTTAGAATAAGATAATATGTAAATAGTTAGTAAAACAGGATCAAATATTATTATTAGGTTAGTACTAAGTGTTTTAGTACATTTTATGAATAATTTTAGTTTTTTTTTGAATAAAAAAAAAGTATATAAAAGAAAGTGTATATACGTGTATATAAGAATATATTGTAATACATAAGAAGAAAATAATAAATACTAATAATAATATTAAGGTGTTTAAATTCTTAATTAAGTTAATTTTAAGAAATATTTGTAGTTTTTTATGAATAAAAAGAAAGTATATAAAAATATATATGTACACGTGTATATAAGAATACATAATATATAAGAATAAGATAATAAATAATATCAATTTTAAAGTATTAAAAATTTTAACTAAGTTAATATTGAAGAATAATTGTAGTTTTTTTTTGAATAAAAAAAGTATATAAACGTGTATATCAGAATAAGTAATATTAATATATAAAAATTAAGTATTAAATAATATTGAAGTGTTTAAATTGTTAATTAAATTAATTTTAAGGAATATTTGAATTTTGTTATGAATAAAAAAAGTATATAACCGTGTGTTTTTATATATAAAGAAAAAAATGCTAAAATATATTATTGTAAATAGTGAATTGGACGATTTAAATAAATTCTTCAATGAAGTGGCAAATAAGCTGGTATATAAAAATTTAAGGTGAATGAAATTGTATGGTAAGCTAAAATATAAAATTTTTGGATTAGTACTAATATCTATATATAAGTTAGAATAAGATAATATGTAAATAGTTGGTGAAACAGGATCAAATATTATAATTAGGTTAGTACTAAGTGTTTTAAAATTACTGAAAAAATTTATAATGTGTTTTATGTGAAAAATATTATTATATGTTTGTATATATATAGATTTAAGATATATAGATATAGTATTTTATGTTTTATATTTGAGAATTTGTTAGTATTTAAAAAATTTAATACAATGTGAGCAATTAAAGTTAATGTAATTTCAATTAATACTATTATTCTTTTTAATGTATAATATATCATTAGTATTTATAATTTTAAAAACCTTGGATGATTCAGTTTTCCTAATATAAATGATGTTGTTCTTCATCCATAGGAATTTCCAATTGTTGCTTTTTTTAATTTGCCTGGCTTCATAGTAGAGATTTGATTGCCGCTGTGTAGGATGATCATGAAAAAATATGTTGCGAGTGCCTTCCTCTGCTAAGTCAATATCCAAAGTGTATACGTTTCCTGTGATTTTTTTCCGGCTCATTAGTTCAGCCTTAACAATACTGGATTTGCATTCCAATAAGTATAAATTCGTGCTATTAACCAAATTGTTCCTGTTGTTTATTTAGGGGGTTAAGTTCTTTAACCGAAGTGATGTCACCATCAGTTATATTTGCCTTTATATATTTACAAATTTTAAGTACTGCTTCCTTTGGATTGTTTATTTTTGATGGTAAGCCTGCAACAATTATATTATTTGCATTTTCTTTTTCCTGCTTTTCATCAAGTAGTTGCTCTACATAGTACATATTTTTATTCAATAAATAACAATTATTTCCAGCTTCATTTAATTTTATTTTTATTTCGTTGTTCTCACTTTAAATTTTTTCATTTACTTTTAGCAGATTATCAATTCGATTATTTAAAAACTCAAACGAGCGATGGAATTCTTTTACAACTGTCACCAGTTGATTCACAACCGCAGCCAAAGTGTTCACAGAGCACTCATCTGCCGATAATTGACTGAGTTTGAAGTTTGGCTTTTTTTAGTGTATTTGAAGGAGCAGTTGTTGACTCTTCATCTCCTAAAAATATAAAGGATTCGTTTGAGCTGTTTGGGCACTCTTGACATTTCCATGTTGCGAAGCCTGTTTCAACTGCTATGACCACATCATCTGCTACTGAGGCACATCTTGCGTGGAAGAATTTCCTACATTGACCACATTGGATACCTTTGCTTTTGGAGAATCCTCTTTTGCATTTGTAACATTGTTTGATCATATTTACCAAGTTTGTTTTTATTTCTTTTTTAATTTTATTTCCTATTTATTATCAATTATAGTATATATATACTTTTTTTTTATTTAATTGTTCCAATATGGCGCGAATATTATAAAAAAGGAAAAAAGAAAGATTCTAAATAAAAAATTAAATTTTTGGTATGCAAAATTTTTCTTTTTTTTTAAATGCTGTTGCAGTTATTTATTATTGTTTAGGTTTAGATACCAAAATTATGTATTCTAAAAATTTTATTAGTAATATTTTATTAATTTTAAAAGAAAATTATTTTATTTAGTAAAAAACACTTCCTAATTAGACCAGTGTTGCCAAGTTTTTTGTGATTTTAATTGATTTGTCCATCAAGGAACGTTGCGCGAAGTAAATTTTGGAGTGGAATCAGGTATAGAAATATTAGCTGAGCTACGAATAATTTTCTGGATAATGGCTGCTTCTTTATTAACATTGCCGGAAGGAGGAAGTTTAGCATTTAATTCTACAATTTTATTTTGGTACTTTACCCAATCGGCTCGATTGCAATTGAATTTGGCGATTTTGGAAAGCTTAACATTAGATGGTTCTGAAATTTTGACAGATATTGTTATTGGATAGTGGTCACTATTATGTAAGTCTTCAAAAAAGATTTAACTTGGTATAATCTATATTGGTAAAAGTACCATGTGTGGAGAAATGTGTCGGAGAACTATTATTTAGAGTTGTTATATCGGAGTTGTAAAAAAAATCTTCTATAATTTTGCCTCTGGAATTTGAATTGGAAGAGCCCCAAAGTGAACTCCACCCATTAAAATCTCCTGCCAGAATAATTGGGGTTTTGATGTTCGATCATAGAGCAGAGATCTTGACAAGTAATTTTTTGTTCTGGTGGGATGTAAATTGAAATGATTGTGATTGGAACTTTAAGGTCGACTTCTATTGCTACTATTGATAAGTTAGTGATTAATTGAATATTTTTATGAGGAATACTTTTGTGTATAAAATACCTGTTCCTGTTTTTGCAGTTATATTGTTTTAGATATAGTATTTTGAGAAGTTGTGTTTTTGATTTTTGTATTATTTATAGAGGTAGTATTGTTTGAGTTTGTTGTAGTTTGCTTTAAGGGCTGGGTTATTATCGATTTTGGCAAGGTGCTAAAAGATTGTGATAATAGGTTTGTAGATAAATTTAATGGGTGTTGTTGTTTATACAACTTCTTAGCTTCATTCATTGTGCATTTGTTTTGTGTTTTTATTTTCAAAACTTTTTTTGTTGAAGGTATTTTGGGCAAATTTTCGAAGAAGCTTGGTGTTTCCCAAGACAGTTTGCACACAGAGAACGTGTACAATCCTTTGGGCTATGTGGTGGGAGGTTGCAGTTGTCGTATGAAGCGTTACTTCTGCAATGTTTTGCTGTGTGTCTTAAAAGCTGACAATTATTACAGTGCATAGGATTAGGATAATAATCATAAACTTTAAGAGAATACCATGCAACATTAATTTTCTGTGGGACTTTGTATAGGTCGAAAGTTAAAAGTATTAATCCTGTTGGGATAGCTTTACCGCCAATGATTCTTTTAAATTTGTAAACATCAACAACTCCTTGACTGAATAAAAATGAATTAAAAACATCTAGAATTTCTGATTCCTTTGTTTGAATCAGATTACTATCGCGTATTGTGCCCTTGCAGCTGTTTAGATTGTTATGATAATTGATAGTAACAGGGCAGAGGCACCCAAATTGTTTTACGTTGATGAACTTATCCGCAATCTTTTGGTTCTTGATTAAGACCAATAAGTAACCATCACGAAGGATGTTTATTTTTTCAAGTTCCTTACTAATACCGTCTATTGCCTTTTTTTTGCAAACACACTGAACGCTTATTTGGATCGGAAGATTGTATAGTAATGAATTTTGGGATATACTGTATTCCGCGAGAAGCATCTACCAAACTTGGAAAAGCTTCGGTTAAGCCTATTTTTTTCCGTTTTGATTTTGGGCTGTTTCGTCTTTTAGCTTCGTCTAAAGAAGCTAAAATACGTTTTTTGCATTATTTTTTGAATAAATAAAGTATGTATTTAAAATTAAAAACAAAACAACCAAAATCATTGATAGACAACTCTTCTAACCAGTTTTAAAATATAAAAACACAAACGTTATAAATAGATTTTATTATACCATTTGTAATAATATCAAAGTGCATTTTTTTTCTTTGTTCTAATTATAATGATAAATAAATAAAGTAATTTTTAAAATATTTTAATTGTTTTCGACTTTAGACTAAAGTTGTGTGAACGAAAAATACATGTATTCAAAATTTGTTATCGCGTATTTTGGTTAAATTCGAGTACTACCTAAATAGTTTTAAAAATAGTTTTATAATGGTAAATAATCTAATAATGGTTTCGAGTTGTACAAATTATACATAAAAATAAATACTTAAAAAAATTTTAAAACTTTAGTTTCAAAAAAAAATGTCGTGAATCATACAAATTATATGGAAATATTCTCTTTTATTCAAATGCATTCTTCTAAAAAGAAGTTTTAAAGTCTTAAAGTTTTTGAAGAAAAAAAGAAAAAAAAAAAACAAAATAAAAAATAAATATTTATCGTGTATGTACCTATCTAAAATTAAAATAGAATCAAATATTCACGAGGATATTTTTTTAAAAGAACTATTGAAGAGATTTGAGAAAGAGAAAAAAGCATAAGAAAAAATTAGAGAGCAAATGGGGCACTTAAAATCTGAAAAAATTTCGAGAATTCTTATTGACATTTTTTGTTCTACTTGCGTTATCTATATATATATAATTTCTACTAATATCTGATATTGTGATTAATATTATAAAAAATTGTAATATATAAAAGATTTAATTGTAATATACAGGGTGTTTCCGACACGATGGTCTTCCTTGAAATGGATGATCGGGCATATCGAACGAACAAAAAATTGTACTGGGAAGGGGGTCTATTCTGGACCCTTTTCGAGATATGAGGGGTTAAAGATTTTTTAGAGATTTTTCATAAAAAAATCTACAACTTTTGAACGGCTTACTATAGAGAGATAAAAAGAGGTTTACTATTAGAGATATAAAGAATATAAAAGTGTGATATAACACAGAAAATGTGTTAACACACCTTTGAAATAACACACTTTTCTATTGTGATTGAAAATAACACAGCGATTGAAAATAACACACTTTTATATTCTTTATATCTCTAAAACGGTTGGAGATAGAGAAAAAGTAATTAGGTAATAATTATAGGGCTTGAAAAGCTGTTTCGAAATATGCAATAAAAAGTATCCAAAATACAGGGTGTTTCAAAAGAAAATTGAGTTTGAAACATATTTTTTTCATTTTAAATCATTTTAAACCTCCATAACTTTATAACTGAGGTTATGGAATCATTAGGGCATAAAAATTAAAGCTAACAACTTACTCTATGAAATACAATTTTTTTTATCTCTCTATAGTAAGCCGTTCAAAAGTTGTAGATTTTTTTATGAAAAGTCTCTAAAAAATCTTTAACCCCTCATATCTCGAAAAGGATCCAGAATAAACCCCCCCTTCCAGTATAATTTTTTGTTCGTCTCGATATGCCCGATCACCCATTTCAAGGAAGACCATCGAGTCGGAAACACTATGTATAAAAGTGTTTTAAATTTAATAATAATAATATTAAGGTGTTTAAATTTTTAAGTTATTAAGTTAATTTTAAGAAATATTTGTAATGAATAAAAAGAAAGTATGTATATAAAAAAAGAATATATGTATGTACACGTGTATATAAAAATATATAATATATAAGAATAAGATAATAAATAATATCAATTTTAAAGTGTTTAAAATTTTAACTAAGTTAATTTTGAAGAATAATTTTTATATTGAATAAAAAAAGTATATAAAGGTGTATATAAGAATAAGTACTTAATATTAATATATAAAAATAAAGTATTAAATAATATTGAAGTGTTTAAATTGTTAATTAAATTAATTTTAAGGAATATTTTAATTTTGTTATGAATAAAAAAGTATATACCCGTGTGTTTTTATATATAAAGAAAAAAATGCTAAAATATATTATTGTAAATAGGGAATTGGACGATTTAAATAAATTTTTCAATGAATTGGCAAATAAGCTGGTATATAAAAATTTAAGGTGAATGAAATTATATGGTAAGGTAAAATATAAAATTTTTGAGTTAGTACTAATATCTATACATAAGTTAGAATAAGATAATATGTAAATAGTTAGTAAAACAGGATCAAATATTATTATTAGGTTAGTACTAAGTGTTTTAGTACATTTTATGAATAATTTTAGTTTTTTTTTGAATAAAAAAAAAGTATATAAAAGAAAGTGTATATAAGAATATATTGTAATACATAAGAAGAAAATAATAAATACTAATAATAATATTAAGGTGTTTAAATTCTTAATTAAGTTAATTTTAAGAAATATTTGTAGTTTTTTATGAATAAAAAGAAATTATATAAAAATATATATGTACACGTGTATATAAGAATACATAATATATAAGAATAAGATAATAAATAATATCAATTTTAAAGTATTAAAAATTTTAACTAAGTTAATATTGAAGAATAATTGTAGTTTTTTTTTGAATAAAAAAAGTATATAAACGTGTATATCAGAATAAGTAATATTAATATATAAAAATTAAGTATTAAATAATATTGAAGTGTTTAAATTGTTAATTAAATTAATTTTAAGGAATATTTGAATTTTGTTATGAATAAAAAAAGTATATAACCGTGTGTTTTTATATATAAAGAAAAAAATGCTAAAATATATTATTGTAAATAGTGAATTGGACGATTTAAATAAATTCTTCAATGAAGTGGCAAATAAGCTGGTATATAAAAATTTAAGGTGAATGAAATTGTATGGTAAGCTAAAATATAAAATTTTTGGATTAGTACTAATATCTATATATAAGTTAGAATAAGATAATATGTAAATAGTTAGTGAAACAGGATCAAATATTATAATTAGGTTAGTACTAAGTGTTTTAAAATTACTGAAAAAATTTATAATGTGTTTTATGTGAAAAATATTATTATATGTTTGTATATATATAGATTTAAGATATATAGATATAGTATTTTATGTTTTATATTTGAGAATTTGTTAGTATTTAAAAAATTTAATACAATGTGAGCAATTAAAGTTAATGTAATTTCAATTAATACTATTATTCTTTTTAATGTATAATATATCATTAGTATTTATAATTTTAAAAACCTTGGATGATTCAGTTTTCCTAATATAAATGATGTTGTTCTTCATCCATAGGAATTTCCAATTGTTGCTTTTTTTAATTTGCCTGGCTTCATAGTAGAGATTTGATTGCCGCTGTGTAAGATGATCATGAAAAAATATGTTGCGAGTGCCTTCCTCTGCTAAGTCAATATCCAAAGTGTATACGTTTCCTGTGATTTTTTTCCGGCTCATTAGTTCAGCCTTAACAATACTGGATTTGCATTCCAATAAGTATAAATTCGTGCTATTAACCAAATTGTTCCTGTTGTTTATTTAGGGGGTTAAGTTCTTTAACCGAAGTGATGTCACCATCAGTTATATTTGCCTTTATATATTTACAAATTTTAAGTACTGCTTCCTTTGGATTGTTTATTTTTGATGGTAAGCCTGCAACAATTATATTATTTGCATTTTCTTTTTCCTGCTTTTCATCAAGTAGTTGCTCTACATAGTACATATTTTTATTCAATAAATAACAATTATTTCCAGCTTCATTTAATTTTATTTTTATTTCGTTGTTCTCACTTTAAATTTTTTCATTTACTTTTAGCAGATTATCAATTCGATTATTTAAAAACTCAAACGAGCGATGGAATTCTTTTACAACTGTCACCAGTTGATTCACAACCGCAGCCAAAGTGTTCACAGAGCACTCATCTGCCGATAATTGACTGAGTTTGAAGTTTGGCTTTTTTTAGTGTATTTGAAGGAGCAGTTGTTGACTCTTCATCTCCTAAAAATATAAAGGATTCGTTTGAGCTGTTTGGGCACTCTTGACATTTCCATGTTGCGAAGCCTGTTTCAACTGCTATGACCACATCATCTGCTACTGAGGCACATCTTGCGTGGAAGAATTTCCTACATTGACCACATTGGATACCTTTGCTTTTGGAGAATCCTCTTTTGCATTTGTAACATTGTTTGATCATATTTACCAAGTTTGTTTTTATTTCTTTTTTAATTTTATTTCCTATTTATTATCAATTATAGTATATATATACTTTTTTTTTATTTAATTGTTCCAATATGGCGCGAATATTATAAAAAAGGAAAAAAGAAAGATTCTAAATAAAAAATTAAATTTTTGGTATGCAAAATTTTTCTTTTTTTTTAAATGCTGTTGCAGTTATTTATTATTGTTTAGGTTTAGATACCAAAATTATGTATTCTAAAAATTTTATTAGTAATATTTTATTAATTTTAAAAGAAAATTATTTTATTTAGTAAAAAACACTTCCTAATTAGACCAGTGTTGCCAAGTTTTTTGTGATTTTAATTGATTTGTCCATCAAGGAACGTTGCGCGAAGTAAATTTTGGAGTGGAATCAGGTATAGAAATATTAGCTGAGCTACGAATAATTTTCTGGATAATGGCTGCTTCTTTATTAACATTGCCGGAAGGAGGAAGTTTAGCATTTAATTCTACAATTTTATTTTGGTACTTTACCCAATCGGCTCGATTGCAATTGAATTTGGCGATTTTGGAAAGCTTAACATTAGATGGTTCTGAAATTTTGACAGATATTGTTATTGGATAGTGGTCACTATTATGTAAGTCTTCAAAAAAGATTTAACTTGGTATAATCTATATTGGTGAAAGTACCATGTGTGGAGAAATGTGTCGGAGAACTATTATTTAGAGTTGTTATATCGGAGTTGTAAAAAAAATCTTCTATAATTTTGCCTCTGGAATTTGAATTGGAAGAGCCCCAAAGTGAACTCCACCCATTAAAATCTCCTGCCAGAATAATTGGGGTTTTGATGTTCGATCATAGAGCAGAGATCTTGACAAGTAATTTTTTGTTCTGGTGGGATGTAAATTGAAATGATTGTGATTGGAACTTTAAGGTCGACTTCTATTGCTACTATTGATAAGTTAGTGATTAATTGAATATTTTTATGAGGAATACTTTTGTGTATAAAATACCTGTTCCTGTTTTTGCAGTTATATTGTTTTAGATTTAGTATTTTGAGAAGTTGTGTTTTTGATTTTTGTATTATTTATAGAGGTAGTATTGTTTGAGTTTGTTGTAGTTTGCTTTAAGGGCTGGGTTATTATCGATTTTGGCAAGGTGCTAAAAGATTGTGATAATAGGTTTGTAGATAAATTTAATGGGTGTTGTTGTTTATACAACTTCTTAGCTTCATTCATTGTGCATTTGTTTTGTGTTTTTATTTTCAAAACTTTTTTTGTTGAAGGTATTTTGGGCAAATTTTCGAAGAAGCTTGGTGTTTCCCAAGACAGTTTGCACACAGAGAACGTGTACAATCCTTTGGGCTATGTGGTGGGAGGTTGCAGTTGTCGTATGAAGCGTTACTTCTGCAATGTTTTGCTGTGTGTCTTAAAAGCTGACAATTATTACAGTGCATAGGATTAGGATAATAATCATAAACTTTAAGAGAATACCATGCAACATTAATTTTCTGTGGGACTTTGTATAGGTCGAAAGTTAAAAGTATTAATCCTGTTGGGATAGCTTTACCGCCAATGATTCTTTTAAATTTGTAAACATCAACAACTCCTTGACTGAATAAAAATGAATTAAAAACATCTAGAATTTCTGATTCCTTTGTTTGAATCAGATTACTATCGCGTATTGTGCCCTTGCAGCTGTTTAGATTGTTATGATAATTGATAGTAACAGGGCAGAGGCACCCAAATTGTTTTACGTTGATGAACTTATCCGCAATCTTTTGGTTCTTGATTAAGACCAATAAGTAACCATCACGAAGGATGTTTATTTTTTCAAGTTCCTTACTAATACCGTCTATTGCCTTTTTTTTGCAAACACACTGAACGCTTATTTGGATCGGAAGATTGTATAGTAATGAATTTTGGGATATACTGTATTCCGCGAGAAGCATCTACCAAACTTGGAAAAGCTTCGGTTAAGCCTATTTTTTTCCGTTTTGATTTTGGGCTGTTTCGTCTTTTAGCTTCGTCTAAAGAAGCTAAAATACGTTTTTTGCATTATTTTTTGAATAAATAAAGTATGTATTTAAAATTAAAAACAAAACAACCAAAATCATTGATAGACAACTCTTCTAACCAGTTTTAAAATATAAAAACACAAACGTTATAAATAGATTTTATTATACCATTTGTAATAATATCAAAGTGCATTTTTTTTCTTTGTTCTAATTATAATGATAAATAAATAAAGTAATTTTTAAAATATTTTAATTGTTTTCGACTTTAGACTAAAGTTGTGTGAACGAAAAATACATGTATTCAAAATTTGTTATCGCGTATTTTGGTTAAATTCGAGTACTACCTAAATAGTTTTAAAAATAGTTTTATAATGGTAAATAATCTAATAATGGTTTCGAGTTGTACAAATTATACATAAAAATAAATACTTAAAAAAATTTTAAAACTTTAGTTTCAAAAAAAAATGTCGTGAATCATACAAATTATATGGAAATATTCTCTTTTATTCAAATGCATTCTTCTAAAAAGAAGTTTTAAAGTCTTAAAGTTTTTGAAGAAAAAAAGAAAAAAAAAAAACAAAATAAAAAATAAATATTTATCGTGTATGTACCTATCTAAAATTAAAATAGAATCAAATATTCACGAGGATATTTTTTTAAAAGAACTATTGAAGAGATTTGAGAAAGAGAAAAAAGCATAAGAAAAAATTAGAGAGCAAATGGGGCACTTAAAATCTGAAAAAATTTCGAGAATTCTTATTGACATTTTTTGTTCTACTTGCGTTATCTATATATATATAATTTCTACTAATATCTGATATTGTGATTAATATTATAAAAAATTGTAATATATAAAAGATTTAATTGTAATATACAGGGTGTTTCCGACACGATGGTCTTCCTTGAAATGGATGATCGGGCATATCGAACGAACAAAAAATTGTACTGGGAAGGGGGTCTATTCTGGACCCTTTTCGAGATATGAGGGGTTAAAGATTTTTTAGAGATTTTTCATAAAAAAATCTACAACTTTTGAACGGCTTACTATAGAGAGATAAAAAGAGGTTTACTATTAGAGATATAAAGAATATAAAAGTGTGATATAACACAGAAAATGTGTTAACACACCTTTGAAATAACACACTTTTCTATTGTGATTGAAAATAACACAGCGATTGAAAATAACACACTTTTATATTCTTTATATCTCTAAAACGGTTGGAGATAGAGAAAAAGTAATTAGGTAATAATTATAGGGCTTGAAAAGCTGTTTCGAAATATGCAATAAAAAGTATCCAAAATACAGGGTGTTTCAAAAGAAAATTGAGTTTGAAACATATTTTTTTCATTTTAAATCATTTTAAACCTCCATAACTTTATAACTGAGGTTATGGAATCATTAGGGCATAAAAATTAAAGCTAACAACTTACTCTATGAAATACAATTTTTTTTATCTCTCTATAGTAAGCCGTTCAAAAGTTGTAGATTTTTTTATGAAAAGTCTCTAAAAAATCTTTAACCCCTCATATCTCGAAAAGGATCCAGAATAAACCCCCCCTTCCAGTATAATTTTTTGTTCGTCTCGATATGCCCGATCACCCATTTCAAGGAAGACCATCGAGTCGGAAACAGTATGTATAAAAGTGTTTTAAATTTAATAATAATAATATTAAGGTGTTTAAATTTTTAAGTTATTAAGTTAATTTTAAGAAATATTTGTAATGAATAAAAAGAAAGTATGTATATAAAAAAAGAATATATGTATGTACACGTGTATATAAAAATATATAATATATAAGAATAAGATAATAAATAATATCAATTTTAAAGTGTTTAAAATTTTAACTAAGTTAATTTTGAAGAATAATTTTTATATTGAATAAAAAAAGTATATAAAGGTGTATATAAGAATAAGTACTTAATATTAATATATAAAAATAAAGTATTAAATAATATTGAAGTGTTTAAATTGTTAATTAAATTAATTTTAAGGAATATTTTAATTTTGTTATGAATAAAAAAGTATATACCCGTGTGTTTTTATATATAAAGAAAAAAATGCTAAAATATATTATTGTAAATAGGGAATTGGACGATTTAAATAAATTTTTCAATGAATTGGCAAATAAGCTGGTATATAAAAATTTAAGGTGAATGAAATTATATGGTAAGGTAAAATATAAAATTTTTGAGTTAGTACTAATATCTATACATAAGTTAGAATAAGATAATATGTAAATAGTTAGTAAAACAGGATCAAATATTATTATTAGGTTAGTACTAAGTGTTTTAGTACATTTTATGAATAATTTTAGTTTTTTTTTGAATAAAAAAAAAGTATATAAAAGAAAGTGTATATACGTGTATATAAGAATATATTGTAATACATAAGAAGAAAATAATAAATACTAATAATAATATTAAGGTGTTTAAATTCTTAATTAAGTTAATTTTAAGAAATATTTGTAGTTTTTTATGAATAAAAAGAAAGTATATAAAAATATATATGTACACGTGTATATAAGAATACATAATATATAAGAATAAGATAATAAATAATATCAATTTTAAAGTATTAAAAATTTTAACTAAGTTAATATTGAAGAATAATTGTAGTTTTTTTTTGAATAAAAAAAGTATATAAACGTGTATATCAGAATAAGTAATATTAATATATAAAAATTAAGTATTAAATAATATTGAAGTGTTTAAATTGTTAATTAAATTAATTTTAAGGAATATTTGAATTTTGTTATGAATAAAAAAAGTATATAACCGTGTGTTTTTATATATAAAGAAAAAAATGCTAAAATATATTATTGTAAATAGTGAATTGGACGATTTAAATAAATTCTTCAATGAAGTGGCAAATAAGCTGGTATATAAAAATTTAAGGTGAATGAAATTGTATGGTAAGCTAAAATATAAAATTTTTGGATTAGTACTAATATCTATATATAAGTTAGAATAAGATAATATGTAAATAGTTAGTGAAACAGGATCAAATATTATAATTAGGTTAGTACTAAGTGTTTTAAAATTACTGAAAAAATTTATAATGTGTTTTATGTGAAAAATATTATTATATGTTTGTATATATATAGATTTAAGATATATAGATATAGTATTTTATGTTTTATATTTGAGAATTTGTTAGTATTTAAAAAATTTAATACAATGTGAGCAATTAAAGTTAATGTAATTTCAATTAATACTATTATTCTTTTTAATGTATAATATATCATTAGTATTTATAATTTTAAAAACCTTGGATGATTCAGTTTTCCTAATATAAATGATGTTGTTCTTCATCCATAGGAATTTCCAATTGTTGCTTTTTTTAATTTGCCTGGCTTCATAGTAGAGATTTGATTGCCGCTGTGTAAGATGATCATGAAAAAATATGTTGCGAGTGCCTTCCTCTGCTAAGTCAATATCCAAAGTGTATACGTTTCCTGTGATTTTTTTCCGGCTCATTAGTTCAGCCTTAACAATACTGGATTTGCATTCCAATAAGTATAAATTCGTGCTATTAACCAAATTGTTCCTGTTGTTTATTTAGGGGGTTAAGTTCTTTAACCGAAGTGATGTCACCATCAGTTATATTTGCCTTTATATATTTACAAATTTTAAGTACTGCTTCCTTTTGATTGTTTATTTTTGATGGTAAGCCTGCAACAATTATATTATTTGCATTTTCTTTTTCCTGCTTTTCATCAAGTAGTTGCTCTACATAGTACATATTTTTATTCAATAAATAATTATTTCCAGCTTCATTTAATTTTATTTTTATTTCGTTGTTCTCACTTTAAATTTTTTCATTTACTTTTAGCAGATTATCAATTCGATTATTTAAAAACTCAAACGAGCGATGGAATTCTTTTACAACTGTCACCAGTTGATTCACAACCGCAGCCAAAGTGTTCACAGAGCACTCATCTGCCGATAATTGACTGAGTTTGAAGTTTGGCTTTTTTTAGTGTATTTGAAGGAGCAGTTGTTGACTCTTCATCTCCTAAAATTATAAAGGATTCGTTTGAGCTGTTTGGGCACTCTTGACATTTCCATGTTGCGAAGCCTGTTTCAACTGCTATGACCACATCATCTGCTACTGAGGCACATCTTGCGTGGAAGAATTTCCTACATTGATCACATTGGATACCTTTGCTTTTGGAGAAACCTCTTTTGCATTTGTAACATTGTTTGATCATATTTACCAAGTTTGTTTTTATTTCTTTTTTAATTTTATTTCCTATTTATTATCAATTATAGTATATATATACTTTTTTTTTATTAAATTGTTCCAATATGGCGCGAATATTATAAAAAAGGAAAAACAAAAGATTCTAAATAAAAATTTTAATTTTTGGTATGCAAAATTTTTCTTTTTTTTAAATGCTGTTGCAGTTATTTATTATTGTTTAGGTTTAGATACCAAAATTATGTATTCTAAAAATTTTATTAGTAATATTTTATTAATTTTAAAAGAAAATTATTTTATTTAGTAAAAAACACTTCCTAATTAGACCAGTGTTGCCAAGTTTTTTGTGATTTTAATTGATTTGTCCACCAAGGAACGTTGCGCGAAGTAAATTTTGGAGTGGAATCAGGTATAGAAATATTAGCTGAGCTACGAATAATTTTCTGGATAATGGCTGCTTCTTTATTAACATTGCCGGAAGGAGGAAGTTTAGCATTTAATTCTACAATTTTATTTTGGTACTTTACCCAATCGGCTCGATTGCAATTGAATTTGGCGATTTTGGAAAGCTTAACATTAGATGGTTCTGAAATTTTGACAGATATTGTTATTGGATAGTGGTCACTATTATGTAAGTCTTCAAAAAAGATTTAACTTGGTATAATCTATATTGGTGAAAGTACCATGTGTGGAGAAATGTGTCGGAGAACTATTATTTAGAGTTGTTATATCGGAGTTGTAAAAAAAATCTTCTATAATTTTGCCTCTGGAATTTGAATTGGAAGAGCCCCAAAGTGAACTCCACCCATTAAAATCTCCTGCCAGAATAATTGGGGTTTTGATGTTCGATCATAGAGCAGAGATCTTGACAAGTAATTTTTTGTTCTGGTGGGATGTAAATTGAAATGATTGTGATTGGAACTTTAAGGTCGACTTCTATTGCTACTATTGATAAGTTAGTGATTAGTTGAATATTTTTATGAGGGATACTTTTAGATAAATTTAGGTTTGTAGATAAATTTAATGGGTGTTGTTGTTTATACAACTTCTTAGCTTCATTCATTGTACATTTGTTTTGTGTTTTTATTTTCAAAACTTTTTTCTGTTCAAGGTATTTTGGGCAAATTTTCGAAGTAGCTTGGTATTTCCCAAGACAGTTTGCACACAGAGAACGTGTACAATCCTTTGGGCTATGTGGTGGGAGGTTGCAGTTGTCGCATGAAGCGTTACTTCTGCAATGTTTTGCTATGTGTCTTAAAAGCTGACAATTCTTACAGTGCATAGGATTAGGATAATAATCATAAACTTTAAGAGAATACCATGCAACATTAATTTTCTGTGGGACTTTGTATAGGTCGAAAGTTAAAAGTATTAATCCTGTTGGGATAGCTTTACCGCCAATGATTCTTTTAAATTTGTAAACATCAACAACTCCTTGACTGAATAAAAATGAATTAAAAACATCTAGAATTTCTGATTCCTTTGTTTGAATCAGATTACTATCGCGTATTGTGCCCTTGCAGCTGTTTAGATTGTTATGATAATTGATAGTAACAGAGGCCCCCAAATTTTTTTACGTTGATGAACTTATCCGCAATCTTTTGGTTCTTGGTTAAGACCAATAAGGAACCACCACAATGAATGTTTATTTTTTCAAGTTCCTTACTAATACCGTCTATTGCCTTTTTTTTGCAAACACACTGAACGCTTATTTGGATCGGAAGATTGTATAGTAATGAATTTTGGGATATACTGTATTCCGCGAGAAGCATCTACCAAACTTGGAAAAGCTTCGGTTAAGCCTATTTTTTTCCGTTTTGATTTTGGGCTGTTTGGTCTTTTAGCTTCGTCTAAAGAAGCTAAAATACGTATTTTGCATTATTTTTTGAATAAATAAAGTATGTATTTAAAATTAAAAACAAAGAAATACAACCAAAATCATTGATAGACAACTCTTCTAACCAGTTTTAAAATATAAAAACACAAACGTTATAAATAGATTTTATTATACCATTTGTAATAATATCAAAGTGCATTTTTTTTTTCTTTGTTCTAATTATAATGATAAATAAATAAAGTAATTTTTAAAATATTTTAATTGTTTTCGACTTTAGACTAAAGTTGTGTGAACGAAAAATACATGTATTCAAAATTTGTTATCGCGTATTTTGGTTAAATTCGAGTACTACCTAAATAGTTTTAAAAATAGTTTTATAATGGTAAATAATCTAATAATGGTTTCGAGTTGTACAAATTATACATAAAAATAAATACTTAAAAAAATTTTAAAACTTTAGTTTCAAAAAAAATGTCGTGAATCATGGTATATATAAAAATTTAAGGTGAATGAAATTATATGGTAAGGTAAAATATAAAATTTTTGAATTAGTACTAATATCTATACATAAGTTAGAATAATATAATATGTAAATAGTTAGTAAAACAGGATCAAATATTATTATTAGGTTAGTACTAAGTGTTTTAGTATATTTTATGAATAATTTTAGTTTTTTTTTGAATAAAAAAAAAGTATATAAAAGAAAGTGTATATACGTGTATATAAGAATATATTGTAATACATAAGAAGAAAATAATAAATACTAATAATAATATTAAGGTGTTTAAATTCTTAATTAAGTTAATTTTAAGAAATATTTGTAGTTTTTTATGAATAAAAAGAAAGTATATAAAAATATATATGTACACGTGTATATAAGAATACATAATATATAAGAATAAAATAATAAATAATATCAATTTTAAAGTGTTAAAAATTTTAACTAAGTTAATGTTGAAGAATAATTGTAGTTTTTTTTTGAATAAAAAAAGTATATAAACGTGTATATAAGAATAAGTAATATTAATATATAAAAATTAAATATTAAATAATATTGAAGTGTTTAAATTGTTAATTAAATTAATTTTAAGGAATATTTGAATTTTGTTATGAATAAAAAAAGTATATAACCGTGCACTAGCGGACCCAGCTAGAATTTTTGGGGAGGGCGATTTGAAAAAAAGTTTATCGTATTTTAGTTATTTTTATTTTATAAATTTATAAAAGAAATATTCAAATTAAAGCTTTAAAATAACTGTTTTTATAATAATTTAACTTGTTGAGATTCACCATCATCTGTCCTAAACCTAGAAAAAAATTAGTATACAATTTTTAAATTACATAAATTTGCCATATAAGTTAAGTCATACCAGATTTTAAATACTACTTCAAAACTAAATCAATTTTTCGTGGACCTTTGTTCGCAAACCTCTCAATTATTTTTCGTGGTTCCAATGTAATTTCGTAATGCGAATTTAATAGCGCAAGGCCGACCAATCTTTCTTGACTCATACTATTTCTTAGCCAAGTTTTTAACCGTTTTAATCCAGAGAAACTTCTCTCACAACTAGCAACACTAATTGGAACAGTGTAAAAAATATGTAGCAATCTGTAAATCGTGGGATAAATATCTTTGCACAAGCCACTGTCACTAAAAAATAAAGTATCCTCTGGCAACGGCAAGTTACTGTTTTCCCATTTATTTTTTACTGGTTCTGTGGTTGATGAAGATGCACCATAAATTATTTCATGAATGTCAACAAATCCCACAAAATCCTCACAAACCTCATGTTTATAAACATATCGAAGGACTATAGTAAGTTGCGATTTTCGAGAAATATCCGTTGTTTCATCGAACAAAATTGAGTAATATTGAGCTTTTTTAACTCTTTGGAGAACTTTGTGCAATATTTCTTCACCACAACACTCAATTAATTGATTTTGTGTAGTTTTGGAAATATATGTGGATGTTGATGAAGATCTTTCCAAATGATTTTTTAATACAGTATCTCCAGCTTCAATACGAAATCTCAATAAATTTCTGAAATTACCATCATTTTCTGTCACCAAACTCTTTTCTGTTATATCTAATTGTCCATCATCCCTGTGGCCTCTTAAAGGCAAATTTTGTTTTCCACATAAGATTATTGTCGAAACTATTGGAATGAGTCGTTCTATATTTTCTGCAATTAATTTGTTTTTGGACGAATCTATCAAACAAGCAATAGATTTGGATGGATTTTTATAAATCGCTAAAAAGGTTTGGCCGCTAATTATGGCTTGTTTGTGGTATTGTGTATTTGAATGTAATTGTAAAACGCTGTCTTTTCCAGTAAGTTTTGCAAATTTGGTTACTGGCTGTTTTACTAAAGAATTTGTTTTGGTTGTGGATGCGTGCCCTACAGTTTGTGGAGCAAACAAAACGCAAAATACACAAAACAAACCCTTATATGATGGAGAATATACTAACCAAGGTTTAAAATCGTCCAAATGTTTTTGCTTTAAATATCTTCTCTCAATCTTACCTTGTTTATTATGTTCAGAATACGGAAAAACAATATGTAGTTATGTAATGTTAAGTATTTATCTACATATTTTTTGTTTTTTTCTGTTTTGTGTAAAGATTAAAGAATGAATGTGAATATAATACGTAAGTGTGTGTATAATATGATGAATGAATGTGTATAATATGTAAGATTTTTTGAGTTATTGACAAATTGTGTATGAAAGTACATTTTGTAAAAATGAAAGCTAAAAAATATGTTCATTGTATATAAAAATTTGCTATTATTAGAATGAGTATTCGTAATATACCTATTCTAATAAATATTCGTCGCTTCCATTGAGGTATGTAATATAATATGAAAAATGATTTGTATTTTTTTATTTTAAAAATTGAATTGAATTGTAAACCAGTATAAAAAAAGTACATAATATGTATTTTTGAAATTCTTTTAAGAATAAAATTTAAGCGTAGATTTTTAAAATTTATAGGTAATAAATGTGCAAAATAATATTCATGCAATTCACAAAATTATTTGTTGAAGTTTGCATCAAAATTAATATTATGATAAATATGTACATATGTATGTATGTATATTATTTATGCATCACATATTCAATAATATTGCACTTTTTTCATTCAAATCAAATATTATCTTTTCTTAAAAATTTGTTAAGAATTAGAAATCTGATAGTGGAAAATAAAAGTATTCGAAAATAACCGTTCAATAAGAGGTCTGTTTATGTATTAATTAAAATATGTGACAAAGTTCAAACCATACTAGAAAATATTTCGCCAGTCCTTAAATTTTATTTTTAATAAAATTTCTAACTTACTTGTTTTGTTTTAGAACCTTTACCAAATTACGTATTTAAAAACATTTTGTGTTGTATACGTACTATAAAAATATTATCACAAATTATTAGTACAGGCATACAAATTTTTTTTTTTTTTATATGTAATTTAAAAAAAAATATTTTTGGAAACCATGGAAACTAGAAATATACAATCTAAGAAAGAAATTTAAAAAAAACAATAAGAAATATGTTCTGAAAATAAAATTATGTGTATGAATACGAGTATGTTTCTAGTTAACAGGAACGGAACGAATATGTTTCGAAAAAACTGCATTTTTGTTTTTTTGTTTTCTTTTAAATTATATATGTGGAGGTTTGGGAGGGGCGATCGCCCGATGAGGCGGGAGGTGGGAATCTTCCAAAGACACCAAGAATTTCCCCTTGGTAGTGTCAGATTCTTACTGACTAAACCCACCTCCCCCTTTAGCCAATATAGTGGGATGAAACCCTTACCAGCGAACGCAGTATATTGGCTAGGGAGTAGGAATAGGAAAGGATAGGAAAATGGATACGGAAACATTGAATTGGGAGTGGGACTGTAAGGAAACAATGAATCCGCCTATTATTATTATTTTGCTAACAGTGACTAAAGCCGTCACAATAGTTACAACATGTAGTAGTAGTATATATTACTACATGAAGCAACTATTGAAGGCAACCCCCGCTGTCACTGTAGCGGCTGTTATTATTGGTATTAATATTTTTTATTAATATTATTATTATTTTACTACAGAGTCAGCGCCATCAGTGGATTATAACGTGCAGCAGTATATAACACCTTACTTGCATGATATAACCAAAGATACCCCCACTGTAGTAGCTATTATTATTATTACTATTATTATTATTATTATTATAATTATTGTTATATTATTATTGTACTATTTATTATACTATTTAATTGTACTATTATTATTATTATTACTATTATTATTATTATTATTATTTTACCACAGAGTCAACGCCATCAGTGGATTACAACGTGCAGCAGTATATAACACCTTACTTGCATGATATAACCAAAGATGGCTCTACTGTAGCAGCTATTATTATTATAATTTGTTTTACTATTACTATTACTATTATTATTATTATTATTATTATTATTATTATTATTATTATTATTATTATTATTATTATTATTATTATTACTATTATTATTATTGCTATTATTATTATTGTTATTATTTTACTACACAGTCAGCGCCATCCGTGAATTACAACATGCAGCAGTATATAACACCTTACTTGCATGATATAACCAAAGATGGCACCACTGTACCAGCTATTATTTATTATTAATTATTATTATTATTATAATTATTATTATTATTATAATTATTATTATTATTACTATTATTATTACTATTATTACTATTATTATTATTATTGTTATTATTACTAATATTAATTATACGATATACATTATTACGATATAAAATTACTACATATTTTTTATTTATGACCTGACCGGGGTTTGAACGCAAGACCATTCGATTGAAAGGTTGGCGACTTAACCACTGCGCCATGAATCAGATAGTAATAATATCTATATATAAGTTAGAATAAGATAATATGTAAATAGTTAGTAAAACAGGATCAAATATTATAATTAGGTTAGTACTAAGTGTTTTAAAATTACTGAAAAAATTTATAATGTGTTTTATGTGAAAAATATTATTATATGTTTGTATATATATAGATTTAAGATATATAGATATAGTATTTTATGTTTTATATTTGGGAATTTGTTAGTATTTAAAAAATTTAATACAATGTGAGCAATTAAAGTTAATGAAATTTCAATTAATACTATTATTCTTTTTAATGTATAATATATCATTAGTATTTCTAATTTTAAAAACCTTGGATGATTCAGTTTTCCTAATATAAATGATGTTGTTCTTGATCCATAGGAATTTCCAATTGTTGCTTTTTTTAATTTGCCTGGCTTCATAGTAGAGATTTGATTGCCGCTGTGTAAGATGATCACGAAAAAATATGTTGCGAGTGCCTTCCTCTGCTAAGTCAATATCCAAAGTGTATACGTTTCCTGTGATTTTTTTCCGGCTCATTAGTTCAGCCTTAACAATACTGGATTTGCATTCCAATAAGTATAAATTCGAGCTATTAACCAAATTGTTCCTGTTGTTTATTTAGGGGGTTAAGTTCTTTAACCGAAGTGATGTCACCATCAGTTATGTTTGCCTTTATATATTTACAAATTTTAAGTACTGCTTCCTTTGGATTGTTTATTTTTGATGGTAAGCCTGCAACAATTATATTATTTGCATTTTCTTTTTCCTGCTTTTCATCAAGTAGTTGCTCTACATAGTACATATTTTTATTCAATAAATAATAATTATTTCCAGCTTCATTTAATTTTATTTTTATTTCGTTGTTCTCACTTTAAATTTTTTAATTTACTTTTAGCAGATTATCAATTCGATTATTGAAAAATTCAAACGAGCGATGGAATTCTTTTACAACTGTCACCAGTTGATTCACAACCGCAGCCAAAGTGTTCACAGAGCACTCATCTGCCGATAATTGACTGAGTTTGAAGTTTGGCTTTTTTTAGTGTATTTGAAGGAGCAGTTGTTGACTCTTCATCTCCTAAAATTATAAAGGATTCGTTTGAGGTGTTTGGGCACTCTTGTCATTTCCATGTTGCGAAGCCGGTTTCAACTGCTATGACCACATCATCTGCTACTGAGGCACATCTTGCGTGGAAGAATTTCCTACATTGACCACATTGGATACCTTTGCTTTTGGAGAAACCTCTTTTGCATTTGTAACATTGTTTGAAAAAAGAAATAAAAACAAACTTGGTAAATGTTTGTTTTTATTTCTTTTTTAATTTTATTTCCTATTTATTTTCAATTATAGTATATATATACTTTTTTTTTATTAAATTGTTCCAATATGGCGCGAATATTATAAAAAAGGAAAAACAAAAGATTCTAAATAAAAATTTTAATTTTTGGTATGCAAAATTTTTCTTTTTTTTTAAATGCTGTTGCAGTTATTTATTATTGTTTAGGTTTAGATACCAAAATTATGTATTCTAAAAATTTTATTAGTAATATTTTATTAATTTTAAAAGAAAATTATTTTATTTAGTAAAAAACACTTCCTAATTAGACCAGTGTTGCCAAGTTTTTTGTGATTTTAATTGATTTGTCCACCAAGGAACGTTGCGCGAAGTAAATTTTGGAGTGGAATCAGGTATAGAAATATTAGCTGAGCTACGAATAATTTTCTGGATAATGGCTGCTTCTTTATTAACATTCCGGAAGGAGAAAGTTTAGCATTTAATTCTACAATTTTATTTTGGTACTTTACCCAGTCGGCTCGATTGCAATTGAATTTGGCGATTTTGGAAAGCTTAACATTAGATGGTTCTGAAATTTTGACAGATATTGTTATTGGATATTGGTCACTATTATGTAAGTCTTCAAAAATATACCAAGTTAAATCTATATTGGTGAAAGTACCATGTGTGGAGAAATGTGTCGGAGAACTATTATTTAGAGTTGTTATATCGGAGTTGTAAAAAAAATCTTCTATAATTTTGCCTCTGGAATTTGAATTGGAAGAGCCCCAAAGTGAACTCCACCCATTAAAATCTCCTGCCAGAATAATTGGGGTTTTGATGTTCAATCATAGAGCAGAGATCTTGACAAGTAATTTTTTGTTCTGGTGGGATGTAAATTGAAATGATTGTGATTGGAACTTTAAGGTCGACTTCTATTGCTACTATTGATAAGTTAGTGATTAGTTGAATATTTTTATGAGGGATATTTTTGTGTATTAAAATACCTGTTCCTGTTTTTGCAGTTATATTGTTTTAGATTTAGTATTTTGAGAAGTTGTGTTTTTGATTTTTGTATTATTTATAGAGGTAGTATTGTTTGAGTTTGTTGTAGTTTGCTTTAAGGGCTGCGTTATTATCGATTTTGGCAAGGCGCTAAAACATTGTGATAATAGGTTTGTAGATAAATTTAATGGGTGTTGTTGTTTATACAACTTCTTAGCTTCATTCATTGTGCATTTGTTTTGTGTTTTTATTTTCAAAACTTTTTTCTGTTGAAGGTATTTTGGGCAAAATTTCGAAGAAGCTTGGTGTTTCCCAAGACAGTTTGCACACAGAGAACGTGTACAATCCTTTGGGCTATGTGGTGGGAGGTTGCAGTTGTCGCATGAAGCATTACTTCTGCAATGTTTTGCTGTGTGTCTTAAAAGCTGACAATTCTTACAGTGCATAGGATTAGGATAATAATCATAAACTTTAAGAGAATACCACGCAACATTAATTTTCTGTGGGACTTTGTATAGGTCGAAAGTTAAAAGTATTAATCCTGTTGGGATAGCTTTACCGAAAATGATTCTTTTAAATTTGTAAACATCAACAACTCCTTGACTATATAAAAATGAATTAAAAACATCTAGAATTTCTGATTCCTTTGTTTGAATCAGATTACTATCGCGTATTGTGCCCTTGCAGCTGTTTAGATTGTTATCATAATTGATAGTAACAGGGCAGAGGCCCCCAAATTTTTTTACGTTGATGAACTTATCCGCAATCTTTTACCAATAAGGAACCATCACAAAGGATGTTGATTTTTTCAAGTTCCTTACTAATACCGTCTATTGCCTTGTTTTTGCAAACACACTGAACGCTTATTTGGATCGGAAGATTGTATAGTAATGAATTTTGGGATATACTGTATTCCGCGAGAAGCATCTACCAAACTTGGAAGAGCTTCGGTTAAGCCTATTTTTTTCCGTTTTGATTTTGGGCTGTTTCGTCTTTTAGCTTCGTCTAAAGAAGCTAAAATACGTTTTTTGCATTATTTTTTGAATAAATTAAGTATGTATTTAAAATTAAAAACAAAGAAATACAACCAATATCATTGATAGACAACTCTTCTAACCAGTTTTAAAATATAAAAACACAAACGTTATAAATAGATTTTATTATACCATTTGTAATAATATCAAAGTGCATTTTGTTTTTCATTGTTCTAATTATAATGATAAATAAATAAAGTAATTTTTAAAATATTTTAATTGTTTTCGACTTTAGACTAAAGTTGTGTGAACGAAAAATACATGTATTCAAAATTTGTTATCGCGTATTTTGGCTAAATTCGAGTACTACCTAAATAGTTTTAAAAATAGTTTTATAATGGTAAATTATCTAATAATGGTTTCGAGTTGTACAAATTATACATAAAAATAAATACTTAAAAAAATTTTAAAACTTTAGTTTCAAAAAAAAATGTCGTGAATCATACAAATTATATGGAAATATTCTCTTTTATTCAAATGCATTCTTCTAAAAAGAAGTTTTAAAGTCTTAAAGTTTTTGAAGGAAAAAAGAAAAAAAAAAACAAAATAAAAAATAAATATTTATCGTGTATGTACCTATCTAAAATTAAAATAGAATCAAATATTCACGAGGATATTTTTTTAAAAGAACTATTGAAGAGATTTGAGAAAGAGAAAAAAGCATAGGAAAAAATTAGAGAGCAAATGGGGCACTTAAAATCTGAAAAAATTTCGAGAATTCTTATTGACATTTTTTGTTCTACTTGCGTTATCTATATATATATAATTTCTACTAATATCTGATATTGTGATTAATATTATAAAAAATTGTAATATATAAAAGATTTAATTATAATATACAGGGTGTTTCCGACTCGATGGTCTTCCTTGAAATGGGTGATCTGGCATATCGAACGAACAAAAAATTGTACTGGAAGGGGGGTCTATTCTGGACCCTTTTCGAGATATGAGGGGTTAAAGATTTTTTAGAGACTTTTCATAAAAAAATCTACAACTTTTGAACAGCTTACTATAGAGAGATTATAGAAATTATAAAGGATTCGTTTGAGGTGTTTGGGCACTCTTGTCATTTCCATGTTGCGAAGCCGGTTTCAACTGCTATGACCACATCATCTGCTACTGAGGCACATCTTGCGTGGAAGAATTTCCTACATTGACCACATTGGATACCTTTGCTTTTGGAGAAACCTCTTTTGCATTTGTAACATTGTTTGAAAAAAGAAATAAAAACAAACTTGGTAAATGTTTGTTTTTATTTCTTTTTTAATTTTATTTCCTATTTATTTTCAATTATAGTATATATATACTTTTTTTTTATTAAATTGTTCCAATATGGCGCGAATATTATAAAAAAGGAAAAACAAAAGATTCTAAATAAAAATTTTAATTCTTGGTATGCAAAATTTTTCTTTTTTTTTAAATGCTGTTGCAGTTATTTATTATTGTTAAGGTTTAGATACCAAAATTATGTATTCTAAAAATTTTATTATTAATATTTTATTAATTTTAAAAGAAAATTATTTTATTTAGTAAAAAACACTTCCTAAATAGACCAGTGTTGCCAAGTTTTTTGTGATTTTAATTGATTTGTCCACCAAGGAACGTAGCGCGAAGTAAATTTTGGAGTGGAATCAGGTATAGAAATATTAGCTGAGCTACGAATAATTTTCTGGATAATGGCTGCTTCTTTATTAACATTGTCAGAAGGAGGAAGTTTAGTATTTAATTCTACAATTTTATTTTGGTACTTTACCCAATCGGCTCGATTGCAATTTAATTTGGCGTTTTTGGAAAGCTTAACATTAGATGGTTCTGAAATTTTGACAGATATTGTTATTGGATATTGGTCACTATTATGTAAGTCTTCAAAAATATACCAAGTTAAATCTATATTGGTGAAAGTACCATGTGTGGAGAAATGTGTCGGAGAACTATTATTTAGAGTTGTTATATCGGAGTTGTAAAAAAAATCTTCTATAATTTTGCCTCTGGAATTTGAATTTGCCTCTGGAGAGCCCCAACGTGAACTCCACCCATTAAAATCTTCTGCCAGAATAATTGGGGTTTTGATGTTCAATCATAGAGCAGAGATCTTGACAAGTAATTTTTTGTTCTGGTGGGATGTAAATTGAAATGATTGTGATTGGAACTTTAAGGTCGACTTCTATTGCTACTATTGATAAGTTAGTGATTAGTTGAATATTTTTATGAGGGATACTTTTGTGTAATAAAATACCTGTTCCTGGTTTTGCAGTTATATTGTTTTGGAAATTATGAAAGAAACCAGAATATTGTTTGACGCGGGGGGAATTATTTTATTTTAGATGAGTTTGACAAATTGGCAAAAGTTAGTTTCTGTAGACAAATAACTTGAGGGTGTTGTGATTTAATCAGCAATTCTAATTCTTCATAGTTGTTATGATAACCTTTGATATTCGATTGCAGAATGTTAAGGAACATGGATAAGTTCTATTTATTAAAATTTTAAGACTAGGAGTTATAATCACGTACCCGTAAATTTATATTATTAAATAGTTCTGTTTTTCTTAACATTAGGATGAAGTTTATACAAATGCAAGATCATTATTACATTTTTTGATTCCGTTAAGAAATCACTATCTGAAATATTTTGGTCTTGTGTAAGCGTGGTCTTATTAGTAGCTTGTGTAGACATTAAGTTATTGGAAGATTGTGCTGAAAGCAAATCGAGAGTAGAATTTAAATTTTCGTTGTTATGTTAAGTTTGATGTGATGGTCAATATTGACTGATTTTCTGCAGTTGAATTTAGGATTGTTTGCTCTTCTTTTACATTGTTATTTGTTATGTTCTTGGTATTTTGAGTGTTACTGTTTACTGGAGTAATATTATTACTAGATTTAGTATTTTGAGAAGTTGTGTTTTTGATTTGTGTATTATTTATAGAGGTAGTATTGTTTGAGTTTGTTGTGGTTTGCTTTAAGGGCTGGGTTATTATCGATTTTGGCGAGATGCCAAAAGATTGTGATAATAGGTTTGTAGATAAATTTAATGTGTGTTGTTGTTTATACAACTTCTTAGCTTCATTCATTGTGCATTTGTTTTGTGTTTTTATTTTCAAAACTTCTTTCTGTTGAAGGTATTTTGGGCAAGTTTTCGAAGAAGCCTAATGTTCTCCAAGACAGTTTGCACACAGAGAACGTGTACAGTCCTTTGGGCTATGTGGTGGGAGGTTGCAGTTCTCGCATGATGCGTTACTTTTGCAATGTTTTGCTGTGTGCCTTAAAAGCTGACAATTCTTACAGCGCGGATTAATACTTTTAATTCGAAAGTTAAAAGTATTAATCCTGTTGGGATAGCTTTAACATCAACAACTCCTTGACTGAATAAAAATGAACTAAAAATATCTAGAATTTCTGATTCCTTTGTTTAAATCAGATCGCATTGTGCCCTTGCAACTGTTTAGATTGTTATGATAATTGATAATAACAGGGCAGAGGCTCCCAAAATTTTTTACATTGATGAAATTATCTGCAATCGTTTGGTTCTTGGTTAAGACCAATAAGGAACCACAACGAAAGTTGTTGATTTTTCCAACTTCCTTACTAAAACCGTCTATTGCGCGCGAAGCATCTACTAAACTTGGGAAAGCTTCGGTTAAGCCTATTTTATTCCGTTTTGATTTTGGGATGTTTCGTTTTTCAGCTTCGTCTAAAGAAGCTAAAAGACTAAACTGATTTCCCAGTGGAGAAGGATTGCCCACCGCATTCCTTTTATTTTTATAATTTTAATCTAATATTAATAAGCTGTTTTGTGTTAGTAGTGAAAAGAAAATTAGTAGAGAGAAAATAGAAAAGGGTAGAGAAAAAAAAATACTTTACTTCTAGCTAATGAATTTTTGTTTCGTTTTTTTAATATAAAAAATTAAATTATTAAAAATACTTGGATGCAGTTTAAACTTTGCGTCTTAACACTTACAATATCAGACGATAACTGTCTTTCTATTTAATTATCATTAGGTATTTAAAAACAAATTCACAATTTATAACATGCTTTAAGTGGTTTGACGCACTTTGTCTTAGTGGTTTAAATCTCATTTTTTTATCCCTTTTTTAAGCTCGCAAATTTTGCTCTATGGGTATATGAGATTGATAAATGATTTCTACAGCTGTATTTTATTAAAAGTGTCCTAATTTTATCAAAAGTGTCGCTAATGTGGTGAATGTGAATGTGAAGTAGTTAATACATTGTTACATAGTACATAGTACATATTGGATTACATAGTACAATATCAGAAGCAGAACCTCCGATTGGCGGAGGCCAGCGGTAGAATTTTATTTTAGAAACTGTGTTTGTGTATTTCAATGGTAAGGTGTCATAAAGCCATATTTCACGAATATGGCTTTATGACCTATTGAAAAGATTCATAAAGTCATATTGGGAATATGGCTTTATGACTAATTTTAATGAGTCATGAAGTCATATTTTTATAAAACATTTTGTATCATAAATCCATAATTAAATTATTCTCTGATTTAAATATAATAATTTTTGTATAATTGTTGTTTGACTGATGTTGAAAAATGTTTGCAAAAGCTTTGGTTCTGAAATATATATGACAGAAAATACTTAGAAAAGATTTTAGAGTTGGTCCGCTTTTTCCAGAATATATATATATATGTAAAGATATCCGCCATATCCGCGATATCCGAGATATATATAAAGATATATATATATAGATAAAGATATATATCAGGATATCCGCTTTTTCCAGAATATATATTTATATTAAAGAAATATATTAAAGAATATATATATGTAAAGATTCTGGAAAAAGGGGCAACCCTGATTTCGTAACCGATTATAAAATTCCTAGATACATAGATACATATATAATATATACATATATAGGCAGAACCCAGAAAAGAGCAACCTTTATTTTGTAATAATTTTTGTATCTCATTTTTAGAGAACAAAGAATTTGAAATTTTTGGGGTTGCAAATTTTCAAACGAAAAATATTAAATTCTGACTGTGAAAAATAATAATAAATTTTGTGAAAGTTTAGATATTTTTATGAAAAAGGATTCCAGAAGGATTCAATACTTCAAAGGAAACGTGAAGGCGGTGAAGGGTAGGGCTGAGGGAAGGGTGAACAGTGGCTCGAAGAAAAAGCCGCGATGGCCGCCGCGAGGCTGATAGAAAATTGTTTGAAACCTTCTGAAAATATTGAATAATTTATGTGATATTTAGGTTTTTATAGTTGGTTATAAAATCAGGGTATTTTCCTTTTTCCTGAATATTTATATATATTATGTATAAAAGAGATTGCAAATTAGGAGTGCTTTTAGAGTTGGCTACAAAATCAGAATATTTCTTCATTTTCAGAGTATTTACATATATGTAAGTTAAGAAATAACAAGAATATTTCTTATAAAAAAATTATTTTAGGACTAATGTCCACTTTATTTAAAGTAATTATTATTTTCAAGAATAAAATAAAACTGAATTTTAATTACTAAATCTGACTTAATTTATAGTAAATAAATGCTTTCTAAGTCTTTATTGATATTGTGGGAATTATTAAAATAAACTTTTCACAGGTGAACATTTCACAAGAATAATATGCTGACCTAAGCGTCTGGATAAAGACATGTGTTATATGGTGATTTAACTCTTCCCTCCTTAAAAGTCCAGAACCACGTGGATCAAAAGTTTAGTTTTATTGGTTGAAGTTTCGAGTCCAATTCCTCGATTGTTTTATTTATTTGAGAAATTTCTAATCTCTATTGTTTTTGATTTTTGAAATGGCTGCTAATATTACTGCGATGATGATTACGGCGAATGTGACATCAAGTGTGTAACTAACAACTGAAGTTGTGAAAAGTTCGTCTAGTTCTTCGACATTGTTCAGGTGCAAGTTGTGTAGATATTCCAAGTTGAGTTTCATTTTAGCCTGTGAGTAGTTGTCGTTCATTGTCGGTGGTAGAATGATTTGCGATGATCGCGTTTCTTTGTCGATGTACGTCCAATTCTTGATTTGTATTGTTTCATTGTAGAATTCGATTATGAAATTACCTATGAGATTTCTTGTGGTACTATTTGAAGTGTTCCGTTGAAATTGTTGAAAAAAATTGTACTTTCATTAATGGTTTCGACTATTTCTTTTTGATTGAATTCATATTCGCAACTATTGTTCTGGTTTCTCAAGATTTGGGTAATGCAATGAATCTCTTGAAGTTCTTCTATTTCATCTATTCTGCAGATGATGGTATTTTTGTAGTTCTTACAATCTTTGCTGAATCCAAATATTTGATTAATACTTGTTAACAGGTTTGTGTACGTTAAATGTAATTGTCTGTTGTTTCTAATAGTACTCCTAATTTTTACATAATTATATTCGAGGCTACAGGTTTTCGGTAGTGATAGGACATAAAGAAGTGTCATATCTTTGACTACGGCTGTTGGTGTTGCATACTCAATTGCTTCAATTATATTGGAATATGGTAATGTTTCCATTTCTGTAATTAAGCGATTTATTTCTTCTTTGTTTAATAAATTTGTATTCACTATTTTTCCTTTTGCTAGTTGGACTGCTCAAGTTGCTTCTTTTATTTCATCTTTTACCATGTCAAGTTGGTTGAAGAGTGTTTGTTGGTCGATTTCCTCCGAATCTTGGTTAAAGCTCTGAATAATTTTATTGTACTGCATATGCCTGGTTGTATTTGTTAAAATTTCGTTAATTTTATATTGTTGGTTGTTATTTTGAATTAAATTATTGTGACTTCTAAGTATTTCGTCTCAATCTGTGCCGTCGGGGTTGCCGGCTACCCATTTCCATGCGCTGCCGATCCAATTTATTGAACGTTTGACTTTAGTAGGATGTTGGGTTAGTTCCATGATTAATTTTTCGATTTGCTGTATTTATTTATTTATTATTATAACCAAAACAAGGTTTTTACATAACAAATCTTACGGCTAAAACTTAATAATAACAAGTACAAAATAAAACACGATAAATGCAAATAAAAAAAAATTATTACATTGACTTATATGGTAAATTACAAATTGCTTACAAAGCAAAAGCACAGTTAGATTTGAATTAATATAACTCAGTTAGGTAAAAATAAAATAATTTGTACAATATGAAGTGTAATCGAATATTATGAAAGTTAAAGTTATTGTGTAAGGTTAGTAACAAATTTTTGTATTAATTTTTGTTTGAAAGTGTTCCTTGATATTTGTGTTGAAAAGAGATTATTGTGTTTGTTGAATGTAATGCAACATCTGTTAATTGGTTCATTGCTTCCATATTCAGTTCTATTTTCAATTAAATACTTAGTGTTTCGTGTAACTCTATCAAAAACTGAACGTCAATATTTTTATTTAAAACGTCAAAAGTAAAACAGGATGAAAGTATCTGCCTGCGTGAAGATAAAGTTAACATGTTCAATGAATTTAATCTTACATTATAATTAGGTAGCATTGAATA